>LR812524.1:4263085-4295585 GCA_903798195.1 Danio kyathit | reverse complement strand
CATATTTCTACAGTAATTTTACTGTTTATTTAAAAAAATACTTTCATATTTCTACAGTAATTTTACTGTTTATTAAAAAAAATACTTTCATATTTCGATAGTAATTTTACTGTTTATTTAAAAAAATACTTTCATATTTCTACAGTAATTTTACTGTTTATTTAAAAAAATACTTTCATATTTCTACAGTAATTTTACTGTTTATTAAAAAAACTTTCATATTTCTACAGTAATTTTACTGTTTATTAAAAAAACTTTCATATTTCTACAGTAATTTTACTGTTTATTTAAAAAAATACTTTCATATTTCTACAGTAATTTTACTGTTTATTTAAAAAAATACTTTCATATTTCTACAGTAATTTTACTGTTTATTTAAAAAAATACTTTCATATTTCTACAGTAATTTTACTGTTTATTTAAAAAAATACTTTCATATTTCTACAGTAATTTTACTGTTTATTAAAACAAATACTTTCATATTTCGATAGTAATTTTACTGTTTTTTGTTTATTTTTTAAAATACTTTTATATTTTTACAGTAATTATACCGTTTTTTGTTTATTTTTTAAATACTTTCATATTTTTACAGTAATTTTGCTGTTTTTTATTTTTTTATTTTTAAATACTTTCATATTTTTACAGTAAATTTATTGTTTTTTATATTTATTTTTAAATACTTTTATATTTTTACAGTAATTCTACAGTCCTTCTCTTACATTTTTTAATACTTTCATATTTGTTCAGTAATTTTACTGTTTGTTATTTTTAAATACTTTCGTATTTTTACAGTAATTTTATTTTATTTTATTTTATTATTTTTTTTTAATACTTTCATATTTTTACAGTAATTTTTTTGTTTTTTTATATTTATTTTTAAATACTTTTATATTTTTACAGTAATCTCTACAGTTTTTCTTTAAAACATTTTAATACTTTCATATTTGTTCAGTAATTTTACTGTTTGTTATTTTTAAATACTTTTATATTTTCACTGTAATTTTACTGTTTTTTATATTATTAAATACTTTCATGTTTTAAAGTACTTACATTTTTTTGTTTATTTTTAATTTTTTAATTAAAAATATAATTTTACTGATTTTTAATACTTTCATATTTTACTGTAATTTTTTTTACTGTTTACTCGAATAAATGCAGCCTTGATGTAATAATTTCACAGTATTTTTACTGTACTATTTTACTGTACATTTGCTCAAATAAATGCACGCATGATGTAACACTTTCATAAAAAAATTACCGTACCATTTTTTACTGTGTGTTTATTATTTAAAATACTTTCATAATTTTACAGTAATTTAACTGTTATTTATTATTAAATACTTTCATATTTTTATGAAAATATTAGGTTATTAAAAGTTTTTTTAAATTTGTAATTTACATTTTTTATGATAATTTTACTGTTTTTTAATATACTTTCCTATAATTTTTTTACTGTTTACTCAAATAAATGCAGCCTTGATGCAATACTTTCACAACATGTTTACTGTACATTTGTGCAAATAAATGCAGACTTGACATAACACTTTCATTAAAAAATATAACATTCCATTTTTTTAATACTTTTTTTTAATACTTTTATATTTTTGTGGTAATTTAACTTTTTTTAATACTTTCATATTTTACTATAATTTTTACTGTTTTTAATACTTCAAAGTTTTACTTTTTTTTTTTTTTTACTGTTTACTCAAATAAATGCAGCCTTGATGTAAGACTTTCACAACATATTTTTTTACTGTATAACTTTTTCACTGTTTGCTCCAATACATCTTGGTGAACAAAAGAACCTTTTTTTCTAAAGTATTGAAACATTTGAGCATTATTGTGCATGTACAATCTTATACAGTATACTGAAAAGATGTTTCAACTCAACAACCAAATCTGCCATCAAAATGACAGATCTGCACTTCACATAAGACTGAAAACAGCTCGTGAAACCATCAGATTCATTCCATGTGGCTCACATAAAGCACAAGCCTTTTAATTACTGCCTTTTTTTCAGAGAAAGTATATTTTGAGCCTTGGCCTTATAACTTCTCAATGGAGCGACTGTGAAAATAAAACGCCTCTGACAAGTCAGGAGTGCAGCGAAAACGAAAAAAGAAAAACCTCCAAAAGCTGCTGAAGTGAGATTCCTGCACGCTCAACACTTGGATTGAGGGATTGTTGTTCATATTTGGAGGCACATAAATATCTTTCTCTTTGTGTTTGCCAGTGAAGCTCTGTCTGCGTGTGTCTGAGATGAGATTCGCAGCTGCAGAAAGAGAAAGAGTCCCGCGGGTAACCCTGCATTTGGGTTACTTTGTGCTGGAGACGCATGCAGGCACAGCGACTTTCCTGCTGCCATTCAGACGCACTGAACACAACACTTCAAAACACGTCAGCGCGCATTAACGCACAGTAAAACAGCAGACACTTCAAAATGACCAGAAATACCCCGAGAACAACAGCCGAGCAGTGAATCCACACGCATAAACACAGATTTTTACTGTGGGTGAAACCGGAGCACCTGAAGGAAACCCACACCAACATGGGGAGAACATGCAAACTCCACACAGAAATGCCAACTGACCCAGCCGGGACTCGAACCAGCGACCTTCTTGCTGTGAGGCGACAGCGCTAACCACTGAGTCACCATGCCGCCTCATTATAAATATTGTACATATTTAAATAAGGTTTTGTAAAAATAATAATAATAAATAAATAAAGGAACACCACAAATGGGTATAAATCATTCACAATGTAAATTTATTTATTTTTTTCCAATTTAATTGAAACTTTTTTTTAACCCAACAGTTGCTATGGATTGGGTAGGGTGCTATTGTTGATTATGTTCTGGTCTGAGCCATAACAACACAACTTTCACATCTGATTGTGTACATGACTCAAGATATGGCTTCCTAATTTATGTGATTTTATTTAGAAATATTTATTAAAAAATTATTATGATAAATTATAAAATTATTAAAAAATGTAAAATTATTTGTTAAAAATTTTTTATAAAAAACCTCACAAAAATGTTAATTTGTAAAACAAAATAAATCATTCTTCTTTCTTTTTGGCTTAGTCCCTTTATTAATCCGGGGTCACCACAGCGGAATGAACCGCCAACTTATCCAGCATGTTTTTACGCAGCGGATGCCCTTCCAGCCGCAACCCATCTCTGGGAAACATCCATACACACTCATTCACTACGAACAATTTAGCCTACCCATTTCACCTGTACCACATGTGTTTGGACTGTGGGGGAAACCGGAGCACCCTGAGGAAACCCACACGAATGCAGGGAGAACATGCAAACTCCACACAGGAACGCCAACTGACCCAGCCGAGGCTCGAACCAGCGACCTTCTTGCTGTGAGGCGACAGCACCTACTGCACCACCGCGTCGCCACAAAATAAATCCTTATTATTAAATAAAATATAAACTATTATACATGTTGGTAGCTGAAATAAACCTGCAATAATATAAAAAATAATTACTAATTAAAGTACTAAAAAGAGTAAAACTACCAATGAAACAATTATTTTATTTTATTTCTTTTTATTTATAATTATTTTTCTGTATTTTTGAATTATATTTTTTGCCCTCAGTGGGTTGTTTTATAAAAAAAAAGTTTTTAAAAGCATAAATAAAAAGTAAAAAAAATGAACATAATAAACATAATATATATATACAGTTGAAGTCAGAATTATTCGCCCCCCTTTGAATTTGTTTTCTTTTTTAAATATTTCCCAAATGATGTTTAACAGAGCAAGGAAATTTTCACAGTATGTCTGATAATGTTTTTTCTTCTGGAGAAAGTTGTATTTGTTTTATTTCGGCTAGAATAAAAGCAGTTTTTAATTTTTTAAAAACCATTTTAAGGTCAAAGTTATCAGCCCCTTTAAGCTATATGTTTTTTCGATAGTCTACAGAACAAACCATCATTATACAATAACTTGCCTAATTACCCTAACCTGCCTAGTTAACCTAATTAACCTAGTTAAGCGTTTAAATCTCACTTTAAGCTGTATAGAAGTGTCTTGAAAAATATCTAGTCAAATATTATTTACTGTCATCATGACAAAGATTAAATAAATCAGTTATTAGAAATGAGTTATTAAAACTATTATGTTTAGAAATGTGTTAAAAAAAATCGTCTCTCCGGGAAATTGGGGAAAAAAATAAACAAGGGGGTGAATAATTCAGGGGGGCTAATAAGTCTGATTTCAACTGTATATATATTCGAGTCGTGATCGGGAGGTAATGTCTGATTCCGATCGAAATCAAGTGATCGGGCCCAATTTCCGATCATGTGATCAGATCTGGACATCCCTAATTATTAACATTGTTTTTTAAATTGTCTATAGAAGAAACAAATGTTATACATTGATTTGCCTAATTACCCTAACTTAATTAACCAAATAACCTAGTTACACCTTTAAATTGCACCAGCTGAATACTAGTATTACGAAAAATATCTAGTCAAATATTATTTACTGTCATCAAGGCAAAGATAAAATAAATCAGTTGTTAGAAATGAGTTATTAAAACTATTATGTTTAGAAATGTGCTGAAAAATCTTCTCTATATTATTATTATTATTATTATTATTATTAGTATATTATTATTAACTTGAAACAAATCAAAATATGGATGAATGAAAAAAAAAATCTATTAAAATTTTACTATTAACATGTAACTGAATGTGTTTTTGTGTTGAATTGTCAGCCTGGGACAGGAGCAGGTGAAGACGTGTTTGTTATGACTGGGACTGGATCTGCTTCATCAAACAGAAGCGTCCCTCCGTCCTGTCATCTCGAGCCCATGAATACTAATGCGTGACCCCCTGAAGTGTCCGCAGTTTGGCTGCTGTGCGGATGAGAATATTCCTCTCCGGACAGCAGACACAAGCACAAGCCCTGGGGAAAGGAGCTGAAGTCAAAATGATTCGCCCTCCTGTGATTTCTTTTTCAAATATTTCCCAAACGATGATTAACAGAGCAAGGACATTTTCACAGTATTTCCTATAATATTTTTTTATAATTAAAAAAATTATATTATAATATTTTATATTAATTATAATATAATATTATAATAGTTTTTAGCAGTTTTAATAAAAAAAAAAAAACATTTTTAAGGACAATATAATGCAAATGACTTGAATTGAATAGAGAAAAAGAGAGCGGGAGAGAGAGAGAGAGAAAGAGAGAGAGCACGGAGCCGGACACTCATTACAGCAGCACTATCTGGGTCAGTGAGCACATGCTAATGTAGGTCACGGGGAAACTCCTGCTGTCAATCAAGACGCACAGAAATGATGAAAGCCGGAGTGAAAGATCACAGGCCATCGCAGAGGACAGCAGATGAATATTAGAGGTCAGAGGTCACTGAGACACAGGACACATCCAGCACATTAGAACCTCGCAGTCAAAGTCATTAAGGGCTGTGCATTTGATCCGGTTCACCACTGAAGGGATGTCTGGACACGTTATTAGATTTTTAGACCATAATAACCCCAGGATCCATTAATGTGCTTATTGGGAGTATTATTATTATTGCGGAAAAGTTTACTAAGGATATTGTCATTAATAGCAAAAATAATAATACCAGTACATTGGAGGGAGGAAGGGATGTCTGGACATTATTATTAGATTTTTATTTTGAGTTTGGGGACAGTCAAATATTTCTTATATCAAGTTTTTTTTAATCAAAGATGCATTAAATTGAGCAAAATAACCCCTGGATCTGTGCTTATTGGATTATTGTTATTACTGGGGAAATGTTTAATGTAGAAAAGAGGTTTATACTAAGCATATTGTTATTAGTAGCAAAAAAACAGGGAGGAATGGATGTCTGGACAGGTTATTAGATTTTTATTTTGAGTTTGGGAAGAGTAAAATATTTCTTATATCAAGTTTTTTTCAATAAAGATGCATTAAATTGAGCAAAATAACCTCTGGATCCATGTTTATTGGGAGTATTGATATTATTGGGGAAATGTTTAATGTAGAAAAGAGGTTTACACTAAGCATATTGTTAATAATAGCAAAAATCAATGAGGGAAGAAGGAATGTCTGGACATGTTATTTGATTTTTATTTTGAGTTTGGGGACAGTCAAATATTTCTTACAATATCAAGTTTTTTTTTCATCAAAGATGCATTAAATTGAGCAAACATAAGCCCTAGATTGAGGTGTGTGCTTATTTTTGAGTATCATTATTATTACTGGGGAAATGTTTTATGTATAAAAGAGGTTTATAAGGATATTGATATTAATAGCAAAAAAATAAATAAATAATGATAACAGTACACTGGAGGGAGGAATGGATGTCTGGACATGTTATTTGATTTTTATTTTGAGTTTGGGGACAGTCAAATATTTCTTATATAAAGTTTTTTTCAATAAAGATGCATTAAATTGAGCAAAATAACCCCTGAATCCGTGTTTATTGGGATTATTGATATTATTGGGGAAATGTTTAATGTATAAAAGAGGTTTATACTAAGGACATTGTTATTAATAGAAAAAAAAGAGGGTAGAAGGGATGTCTGGACATGTTATTTGATTTTTATTTTGAGTTTGGGGACAGTCAAATATTTCTTACAATATCAAGTTTTTTTTTCATCAAGAATGCATTAAATTGAGCAAAAATAAGCCCTAGATTGAGGTGTGTGCTTATTTTTGAGTATTATTATTATTACTGGGGAAATGTTTTATTTATAAAAGAGGTTTATAAGGATATTGTTATTAATAGCAAAAAAATAAATAAATAATGATAACAGCACACTGGAGGGAGGAATGGATGTCTGGACATGTTATTTGATTTTTATTTTGAGTTTGGGGACAGTCAAATATTTCTTATATAAAGTTTTTTTCCATTAAATATGCATTAAATTGAGCAAAATAACCCCTAGGTCTAGGAGTGTGCTTATTAGGAGTATTGATATTATTGAGGAAATGTTTAATGTAGAAAAGAGGTTTATACTAAGAATATTGTTATTAATAGCAAAAATAAATGAGGGAAGAAGGAATGTCTGGACATGTTATTAGATTTTTATTTTGAGTTTGGGGACAGTCAAATATTTCTTACATTATCAAGTTTTTTTTTCATCAAGAATGCATTAAATTGAGCAAACATAAGCCCGAGATAGAGGTGTGTGCTTATTTTTAAGTATTATTATTATTACTAGGGAAATGTTTTATGTATAAAAGAGGTTTATAAGGATATTGTTATTAATAGCAAAAACTAAACAAAAAATGATAACAGCACACTGGAGGGAGGAATGGATGTCTGGACATGTTATTTGATTTTTAATTTGAGTTTGGGGACAGTCAAATATTTCTTATATAAAGTTTTTTTTTTTTATTATTGGGGAAATGTTTCATGTATAAAAGAGGTTTATACTAAGCATATTGTTATTAATAGCAAAATAAAAGAGGGAAGAATGGATGTCTGGACATGTTATTTGATTTTTATTTTGAGTTTGGGGACAGTCAAATATTTCTTATATAAAGTTTTTTTCCATTAAATATGCATTAAATTGAGCAAAATAACCCCTAGGTCTAGGAGTGTGCTTATTGGGAGTATTGATATTATTGGGGAAATGTTTAATGTACAAAAGAGGTTTATACTACGCATATTGTTAATAATAGCAAAAATAAATGAGGGAAGAAGGGATGTCTGGACATGTTATTAGATTTTTATTTTAAGTTTGGGGACAGTCAAATATTTCTTACAATATCAAGTTGTTTTTTTTCATCAAAGATGCATCAAATTGAGCAAATATAAGCCCTAGATTGAGGTGTGTGCTTATTTTTGAGTATTATTATTATTACTGGGGAAATGTTTTATTTATAAAAGAGGTTTATAAGGATATTGTTATTAATAGCAAAAAAATAAATAAATAATGATAACAGCACACTGGAGGGAGGAATGGATGTCTGGACATGTTATTTGATTTTTATTTTGAGTTTGGGGACAGTCAAATATTTCTTATATAAAGTTTTTTTCAATAAATATGCATTAAATTGAGCAAAATAACCCCTGAATCCGTGCTTATTGGGAGTATTGATATTATTGAGGAAATGTTTAATGTATAAAAGAGGTTTATACTAAGGACATTATTATTAATAGAAAAAAAGAGGGAAGAAGGGATGTCTGGACATGTTATTTGATTTTTATTTTGAGTTTGGGGACAGTCAAATATTTCTTATATCAAGTTTTTTTTTAATCAAAGATGCATTAAATTTAGCAAAAAATAACCCCTGGATCCGTGCTTATTGGGATTATTATTATTACTGGGGAAATGTTTAATGTAGAAAAGAGGTTTATACTAAGCATATTGTTATTAGTAGCAAAAAAACAGGGAGGAATGGATGTCTGGACAGGTTATTAGATTTTTATTTTGAGTTTGGGGACAGTCAAATATTTCTTATATAAAGTCTTTGCATTAAATTAAGCAAAGATCAAGCAATAATAACCGCTGGATCCATTTATGTGCTTATTGGCAGTATTATCGTTATTGTTATTAGGGAAATGTTTAATGTATAAAAGAGGTTTATAAGGATATTGTTATTAATAGCAAAAATAATAATAATAGCAGGACATTGGAGGGCGGAAGGGATGTCTGAACACGTTATTAGATTTATATAAATTTGGAGACATGCATTGCAACAAAGATGCATTAAATTGAGCAAAAAATAACCTGTAGATCTAGTATTAGTGTATAGCCAAAAGATGTGTAATGTAGAAAAGAGGTTTATACTAAGGATTTTGTTATTAATCGCAAAAAAACGTAAATAAAAAAGATAACAATACATTGGAGGAAAGAAAGTGGATCCAGAGAGTGAAACAGGTCTTTATAATGGAGAAAATGAGTGCATGGCTACAACTGAAGGCTGATTTTTATTTTTTTTTTGGAAGAGGTGTGAAAGTATTGTAAGATACTTAGATATGCACACTTGGAGGTTATTTAACCTATCTTCAATGTAAATTTGATGTTCAACTGTTTCCTCTGAAAAGAAGTTATTAAGGCAAAAATATTATTTTTATTTTATTTATTATTATTTTTTCAGTAATTTTACATTCTTACTTGTTTTTCTTCTTATCTGTAAGAGGTTTAATTGTTGGGAAAGGTGTTGGGAATTAAAATCTCATCCACACCATTAAAAATACAAGTATGCACCGAAATTGTGCTTCTCCATAACTACAAAATCCTTTTTTAAAACATTTATTTTATGATGAGGTAGTCAGTTCAGCTCACTAACACTCAGTCATCTCAACTAATTAAAAGTGTCTGGTTGTGATTGATTCCAGAGGCTAATAAGATCCCGGGATGGTTCAGAGTCTTCTGTAAACTTGCTGATCCAAAAAAAAAAAAAAAAGTCATTTATATTATTTTTTAATTAAGTATTAATTTTATTTCTTTTATAAATCACATTTGATTGACATTCTCCCTTTGTACGTGTCATCAGAGTGGGAAAGCCCCGCCCACTAGTGACCATCTCTCCCACATTAGCATAGGACGTTAGTCTTGTTTTTGAATCTGCCACTATGCTGACAAACAGTCACTTGTAGCTCCGCCCTCTTTTGAAAAGAGCACAATCTCATTTAAATTTAAAGCGACAGTCACCAAAATGCCACAATTAGGATTAATGTCTAAAAGGGTCAGTTTCAGAGAGTTATAAAGCATTATTTGTGTGGTATTTTGAGCTGAAGCTTCACTACACACTCAAGGGACACCAGAGACTTATTTTACATCTTGTAAAAAGGGGCATAAAGGTCATCTTTAAAGTGAAAGAGGAATTAAAATCTCCTCCACACCAATAAAAATACAAGTATGAACCGAAATTGTGCTTCTCCATTACTACGAATCCTTTTTTGAAACATTTATTTAAGGTATGATGAGGTAGTCAGTTCAGCTCACTAACTCTCAGTCATCTCAACTAATTAAAAGTGTCTGGTTGTGATTGATTCCAGAGGCTAATAAGATCCCGGGATGCTTCAGAGTCTTCTGTAAACTTGCTGATCCAAAGAAAAGTCATTTATATTATTTTTTAAAAAGTATTAATTTTATTTCTTTTATAAATCACATTTGATTGACATTCTCACTTTGTACGTGTCATCAGAGGAGGAAAGCCCCGCCCACTAAGTGACCATCTCTCCCTCATTAGCATAGGACGTTAGTCTTGTTTTTGAATCTGCCACTATGCTGACATACAGTCACTTGTAGCTCCGCCCTCTTTTGAAAAGAGCACAATCTCATTTGAATTTAAAGCGACAGTCACCAAAATGCCACAATTAGGATTAATGTCTAAAAGGGTCAGTTTTAGAGAGTTATTAAGCATTATTTGTGTGGTATTTTGAGCTGAAGCTTTACTACACACTCTAGGGACACCAGAGACTTATTTTACATCTTGTAAAAAGGGGCATAAAGGTCATCTTTAAAGTGAAAGAGGAATTAAATTCTCCTCCACACCAATAAAAATACAAGTATGAACCAAAATTGTGCTTCTCCATAACTACGAAATCTTTTTTTGAAACATTTATTTTAAGTATGATGAGGTAGTCAGTTCAGCTCACTAACACTCAGTCATCTCCACTAATTAAAAGTGTCTGGTTGTGATTGATTCCAGAGGCTAATAAGATCCCGGGATGCTTCAGAGTCTTCTCCCGAGCAACTTTTCTCCAGCTGTCTCTGAAGGATTCCTCCAGCGTTCGGCGGAATGATAAAATCACTCTGACCTAGATGCTGCGGCCCTCATGAGACTCTCTCTCACAGCCTGCGCTCTATGAATACGTAATTCTAATTTATGAAGCAGGCACCGGCAGTGTGTGTGTGTGTGTGTGTGTGTGTGTGCGTGCGTGCGTGTGCGTGTGTGTGTGTGTGCGTATGATATATAAAAATACACACGCACGCACATACTCTGATGCCTCTGTGCATGCATGTATGCCGTTGTCCTAGTCAATCATGCCGCTCCGTTGTGTTGTTCTCCTTCAACAGAAAGCTTGTGATGTTGGGAGAAAAAGTATAGCGGTGTCTGTGCTGACAGAGGAAAGTTCCAGGAAAAAAAAAACCTGACAGTCCTTGTTCAGCTAGAAAAAGGCACGATGGAGGAGAAATAAAGAATTCAGGAGGAGTATTTGAGATGCGCTCGTTGTGTTCAAAAAAACATGGGAATAGGAAATGCTGGCAGATGTGTTGGAGAAAAAGGACACACACACACACACAGAACAAGAGAGAGAGGGAACATTCATGCATTATTTTCTTTTGACTTATTATTATACCTAATCAACTGGTTAATTGTGATAATATATTTGTATAATATAATATAATATAGGTTTTATTATTATTATTATTATTATTATTATTATTTTCTTTTATCTATCTACATGTTGTGTTGTATGCTTACTGTTTTTGCTTTGGCAACATTGTGTTATTCCACACAGTCATGCCAATAATCTCTATTGAATCAAATTAAAATTATTTTATTTTATTGTATATTTATTTATTTATTATTATATTTATTATCATATCTAATTTTTATTATAAAATTAATTAATTAATTAATTATTTAATTATGCATTTTATTAATTATGAATATAATAATTAATAATAATAATAATAATAATAATAATAATAATAGTTTTTATATTTAATAATAATAGTTATTATTACTATCCTTATTACTATCCTTATTACTATTCTTTTTATTATTATTATTATTATTATTATTATTATTAATATTATTTATAAAAACATTTTTTATTATTTATGTTGTATTGTATGCTTATTGTTATTGCTTTGGCAACATTGTGTAATATTTCTCATGCCAACAAAGCCCTTTTGAATTGAATTTAAATGATTTTATTACATTTTTATATTTATTTATTTATTAATTATAATATTTATTATACTAATTATCATATACAATTTTTATTCAAAAAATGATTTTATTTTTGATTATTTAAATTTTTAACTTTTGGATTTTTTATTTACGCTTATTTTATTTTATTGACAATAGACAATAATAATTATGATTATAATAATAAATATTATTACTATCCTTATTACTAATATTATTATTATTATTATTATTATTAATAATAATAATAATAATAATAATAATAATAATAATAATAATAATAATAATAATTATTATTATTATTATTATTTTCATTTATGTTGTATTGTATGCTTTTTGTTATTGCTTTGGCAACATTGTGTTATATTTCTTATGCCAACAAAGATCTTTGGAAATGAATTATAATGATTTTATTAAATCTTTATATATTTTTTTGTATCAACATATTGATTATATTACTTAAATTATTTTTTATAATACAAATTATATATATTTGTTTATTTTATTGTTTATTGATAATAATAATAATAATAATAATAATAATAATAATAATAATAATAATAATAATAATAATAATAATAATTATTATTATTATTATTATTATTATTATTACTAGCCTTATTATTATTATTATTATTATTGTTGTTGTTATTATTATTATTATTATTATTATTACTAGCCTTTATATTATTATTGTTATTATTATTATTATTATTATTATTATTATTATTATCAATAATAAAATAAATAAATATATATAATTTGTATTTAAAAATACATTTAAGTAATATAATAAATATGTTGATACATATAAATATATAAATATTTAATAAAATCATTATAATTCAATTAATAATAATAATAATAATAATAATAATAATAATAATAATAATAATAATAATAATAATAATAATAATAATAATAATAATAATAATGTCATTTTTTGCTTTGTATGCTTTGGCATTATTTACCCAAATATGTCATGCCAATAAAGTGAACTGAATTGAATTTGATTAAGTTTATTGCCATATCGTCGCTCTATTTCATTGCAAAAACAGATCAAATGTACACAATCTTTTTTTTAAAGCACAGTCAGTAGTTTTTTTAACACTAGTTTTGATAGAAATCCAATCATTTTTTAAAGGATTCACACTTAGAAATAATACCTTTAAAGTCTCTCCAGATAAAATCTCTCTCTCTCTCTCTTCCTCCCTCCCTCACACACACACACATGCACACACACACAGGTCTGACAGTCTGTGGAATAATCTTATGTTAATGCTGACGGCCTGTATTTACCCTTAAGTGCACCCAAGCGCTTTTCCCCAATTTTTCCCACATGAGAGAGAAAGGATTGAGAAAAACTGAGAGAGATTGAGCATCTTCTGCAATTTGTAGCACGGATGACAATTTTACCACTTCCAGAGAAGACGCAGCTTTATAATTGAGCCGGAGCGGCATGCTGAAAAGACGGAGACTCCTTTACTTCATGAGAAAGAAAAAGTGACAGACGATGAAGACTCGCAACAAGCAACATGTGCCTTTTTACCATCACAGAATCGCAGGATCACATCTAGTTCTCTGAAGTGTTTTTCCCTCATAGGGATTTTCAAAAAGCCCTTTTATTTAAAGCAGGACATGCAGTAATTGTGTGCAATATTTATATCAAATCAATACTATCAGAACTGTTGAATACTATCATAACAATGTGATGTAAACTGACTTTACAGAGTATTACTCAGTATGTCAATCCGAAATGAATAAATAAACAACCCATCTAGGCTTATTCATTTATTTTCCTTCGGCTTAGTCTGTATTTCAGAGGTCGCCACTATGGAATGAACTGCCAACTATTAACTATATAACATAAACAAACAATTAGTAGTACATTTATAACTGACAAAAGTCTTGTCGTTGATCTCAGTTGTAAGAGCAACAAATAATAACTTGACTTCTAGTTGATCATTTGGAAAAGTGTCAGAAGGTGGATTTTTCTGATGAATCATCTGTTGAGCTGCATCCCAATCATCACAAATACTGCAGAAGACCTACTGGAACCAGCATGGACCCAAGATTCTCACAGTAATCAGTCAAGTTTGGTAAAGGAAAAATCATGGTTTGGGGTTACATTCAGTATGAGAGATCTGTGTAGAAGATCTGCAGAGTGGATGATCAACATCAACAGCCTGAGGTATCAAGACATTTGTGCTGCCCATTACATTACAAACCACAGCAGAGGGACAATTCTTCAGCAGGATAGCGCTCCTTCTCATACTTCAGCCTCCACATCAAAGCTCCTGAAAGCAAAGAAGGTCAAGGTGCTCAAGGATTGGCCAGCCCAGTCACCAGACATGAACATTATTGAGCATGTCTGGGGTAAGATGAAGGAGGAGGCACTGAAGATGAATCCAAAGACTCTTGATGAATTCTGGGAGTCCTGCAAGAACGCTTTCTTTGCCTTTCAGATGACTTTATTAATCAGTGATTTGAGTCATTCAGAGATGTATGATGCAGTCCTCCAAGCTCATGATGGAGTCAGACACAATATTCATTCTGTTTCCACTGCAGCATGACTTTATATTCTATACTGGACATTAGTTCTGTTAAGTGACAAGACTTTAGTCTAAGCAAAGTCAGACCTACTGTCCTAATGAATCATAAGTATGATATATTTATTGGTAATAAGCGTAATCTAGAGGCCTTTGCCTTTTCATATAAGCCACTTCTTATACCAAATGATCAACTAGAAGTCAAGTTATTATTTGTAGTTCCTAAAACTTGTATAGGCGACAAGACTTTTGTCAGGTAGTGTAGTTTTTCAAATTGAAATAATACAAACACAAGCATATGCCATCAATTATGCCTCAAGAGTTCAGAAAATGTAATGTTTTATCATAAATGCAACCTTGGTAATACTCTTATAACTCAAACCACTGAACCATTGTGTACACTACATAGTATAGCAACTTACACTGCAAAAAATGCCTTACTTAGAGTTTTTGTCTTGTTTGTAGTCCAAATATCTAAAAATTCTTAAATCAAGGAGCACTTTCAAGACAAGTGAAAAATCTTGTCTTGTCTTCAGAAAAAGTTTTTCCTTAAAACCTCTCGCTTCGAATGTTATCATTCGATTGAATGGGCATAATCAGTGGTTATCAGCTGATATATATGGGCCAGTAGGGGCCTTCTGCACCTACTAGTAGGCTCACAATGCTGTTATCATCTATCCACATGGTTAATCAACTATACTAATAGAGAAGACTCCATATCCAGATCTGTTTTTACATTACTGTGACGGTTGGGTTTAGGGTTGAGGTAGGAGTAGACGCTGATAAAATACAATTAATGGGAAATTTAATAAATATTAGAAATAATTCTCGTTAACTTCCGACTACAGCCGAATGTGATCTATAGCTGATTAAGTATGGATGATAACAGCCTTCTGAAGGCGCAGAAGGCCCCTACTGGCCCATATCAATCAGCTGATGACCACTGATAACGCCCGTTCAATCATGTGATAACATTCAAATCGGCTGCTTAAAACAGGCCAAATAATCTGCCAATAGTGTCACGATCACCAGCGATCTTCTCCCCTTAGATCGCTGGTTTACTTACACAAACACTAATGGACTACAAATCTGCCACCTAATGGACTACATCTCCAAACATGCACTACTCTCACATCACACACAACCGGTTCCATATCATCACTGATTACATCCGACAGCTGAAGCCGCTCAAGCACAGATTACACTCAGTACATAAGCAGCACACACACTCACTCCAGTTGCCGAGTCTTGTCATCTGTTCCAGTTTCAATTCTAAGCGTTTCCTTGTTTTGTTTTTGCCGTGTTTTTGACCCTCGCCTTGATTATCTGTTTCTCCCTGTCTGCTGCCAGCCTTGTGACTATCTGCCTGTCATTTTGACTACGGATCTGGATTTCCCTCATACTTCTGTTTGCTCCTGTGTTGATCATTGCTTGCCTGACCATGCCTTTAATAAATACCTGCATTTGGATTCGCATCCTGTTGTCAGCGTCTATCCCTGGTTACAAATAGAGAGTAAGATAAATAATCTTGTTTTTGCTTTTTAATTAGATTATTTTCCTTACCCCATTGGCAGATTATTTAGCTTGTTTTACGAACAAACTCACTTAATTTAATTTATTTTATTTGTAAATCAATGCTGATTGATTTAAGTATTTAAAGAAATTCGGCAAAGACAAAAACTTCAAGTAAGAAAGGCGTTTAAATGCAATGTAAACATTGAAACCCAGTAAAAAAAAAAATATGATCAAATCTATAAAATGTGACTTACATAAATGCATAAAACATACGGTTTGACTGTTGCTTTGCTGAACTATCTTCCTGCTAAAGCAGCTTCCCGAGCATCTCTGCGCCCTTGGCAATGACATAAACATCAAGTCATAAAATAAAAGCGATCGTCACAACTCCATCTTCGGCTCATAACACTCACAACAACCAGATGATGTGAGACATTCAGTTTATAAATGTGCAGAAATGACAGAGCCTTTCAAAGAAATCACAATAATAAAACCTAATTTGGCTTTAAAGGTGAGGGGATTTCCATAAAAACAAAAGAGCTGCGGAATAAAGCTTTTAATGACACCAGCAGGGCCTTTGGGTTTGTCGCATTGTCCCCATGAAGCCTGGAAAGGCAGATGTAGAAATTGATTGCTCTTTCCAGGGGACTGGAGGGGGGCAGAGCACGCTTTCTAAAAATAAGGCATCCGAACTGTGTGTTTGGTGTGTGTGCGCGCTCTATCTGTGTGATAAAGTCACTAGCAGCCCTTTATCGGCCGGTGAGGGGAAATATGCCACCGCCAGATTACAGTCCAACACTCTGCCAAGGTTATAAACAGCCTGTTATCTGCCGCGCAAACACACAAATCCACACACTATCAGCACCCAAACATATGGGCCACACACACACACACACAGCAGACCTCTGACGGACACTCAGCGCATACATAATCACAAGCGTGCATGCAATGAGCATCAGACAAGTCCTAAAGTGAAAATAAAGGATGCACCGTGCACTGAAAAAAATTATTTACTACATTTTTTTAAAGGTAAGTGGTTGCAAACAACTGATATGGGCTGAATTTAAGCAAACAAATTAAGTTGAACATTACTCAATTTCATTTGTTCGTTGAATTTCAGCCCATATCAATTGTTTGCAACCACTTACCTTAAAAAACAGTTAGTAAAGGGTCTATTCTGATGCTCTCAATAGGCTTTTTCTTCCTATACCATCTTGTGTCTGTGTTGATCTACATTAGAGTTGTACAATATCTATTCATTCATTTTCCTTCAGCTTAGTCTTTGATTTACCAGCGGTCGCCACAGCGGAATGAACCGCCAACTATTCCAGCATATGTTTTACACAGCAGATGCCCTTCCAGCTGCAACCTAGTACTGGGAAACACCCATGCACACTCATTCCCACACACACTCATACAATACGATCAATTTCATTCATTCATTAATTTTCTTTTCAGTTTAGTCCCTTTATTCATCCAGGGTCGCCACAGCAGAATGAACCGCCAACTTATCCAGCACATGTTTTACGCAGCGGATGACAATCCAGCTGCAACCCATCTCTCACTCATTCACTCACACTCATACACTAAGGATCCCGGTCTCATACACTAAGGATAATTTAGCTTACCCAATTCACCTGTACCGCATGTCTTTGGACTGTGGGGGAAACCAGAGCACCCGGAGGAAACCCACGCGAACGCGGAGAGAACATACAAACTCCACACAGAAATGCCAACTGACTCAGCCGAGGCTCGAACCAGCGACCTTCTTGCTGTGAGGCGACAGCACTACCTACTGCGCCACTGCGTCGTACTACGGTCAATTTAGTTTATTCAGTTCACCTATAGTTTGGGAACAGAGATGAGGTTCTCAAGGTGAATGCGTACCTTGACTCAAACAACAAAAAATAAGGTCAAGAATCTTGGTGTGATTCTAGAGTCAGATCTGAGTTTCAATAGTCATGTCAAAGCAGTTAGTATATCAGCATACTATCATCTCAAAAACATTGCAAGAATTAGATGCTTTGTTCACAGTGAAGACTTAGAGAAACTTGTTCATGCTTTTATCAGCAGCAGGGTGGATTACTGTAATGGACTCCTCACTGGCCTTTCCAAAAACACAGTCAGACAGTTGCAGCTCATCCAGAAAGCTGCGGCCAGGATTCTGACCAGAACCAGAAAATCAGAGCACATCACACCTGTCCTCAGGTCTTTACACTGGCTCCCAGTTACATTCAGAATAGGTTTGAAAGTATTATTACTTGTCTATAAATCACTTAATAGCCTAGGACCTCAATACATTACAGATATGCTCACTGAATACAAACCTAACAGATCACTCAGATCTTTAGGATCATATAAACTAGAAATTCCAAGAGTTCAGTCAAAGTAGGGTGCCATCAGCTACTACTGTACGCCCCCTGCTGCTGGAATCAGCTTCCAGAAATGATCAGATGTGCTCCAACATTAGGCACATTCACATCAAGACTGAAAACCCATCTGTTTAGCTGTGCCTTTACTGAATGAGCACTGTGCTACGCCCCACAGATCGCACTAATATGTCTTTCTTTTCTTTTACATCTTTTTATAAACTATTTAACACATTTTAATCTGTTTTAATCACTTTTATTATTTGTTTTTATTCTCTTATACTTGTTTCGTTTATTCCTGTTTATGTAAAGCACTTTGAATTATCATTGTGTATGAAATGTGCTATATAAATAAACTTGCTTTGCCTTAGCGCATGTGTTTGGACTGTGGGGGAAACAAGAGCACCCGGAGGAAACCCACTCCAACATGGGGAGAACATGCAAACTCCACACAGAAATGCCAACTGACCCAGCCGGGACTCGAACCAGTGACCTTCTTGCTGTGCTAACCACTGCACTACCGCGCCACCCTACCATGCTATTTTACGTTTGATTATTAAATTTAAAAGCACTTTAAGTTCAATTAAAGCTCTGTTTCATTTAACCTTCAGTTTTGATCTCTCGCATTTATATATGCTTGTTTATTTATTACATTTTACGTAGATGCACTGCATAGAAAAAGACTTGATCACGCCAATCAATCTAAATCCATGAGATCTTTCTGAAAAGAGCTATTTTAAATCATCTAGCAAAATTATATTCATATTGAAATATACAGTTAAAGTCAGAATTATTAGCCCCCCTGGATATTTTTTCACATTTCTAAACATAATAGTTTTAATAACTCATTTCTAATAACTGATTTATTTTATCTTTGCCATGATGACAGCACATAATATTAGACTAGATATTCTTCAAGATTTAAATGCTTCACTAGGTTAATTAGGTTAAGTTAGGGTAATTAGGTCATTGTATAACAGTGGTTTGTTCTGTAGACAATCCAAAACAAATATTGCTTAAAGGGGCTAATAATATTGACCTTAAAATGGTTTAAAAAAATTTAAACTGCTTTTATTCTAGCCGAAATAAAACAAATGAGACTTTATCCAGAAGAAAAAATATTATAGGAAATACTGTGAAAATTTCTTGAATCTGTTAAACAGTATTTGGGAAATATTTGAATAATAAAAAAGTCACAGGACAGAACAATAATTCTGACTTCAAACAGCTAGTGTTTTTTACCTTAACGATAAACTTCTGGTGACTATTTTCAATTTTTTTACAGTTCCTTTCACAGCATTGTTGTTGTAATGTAACTCAAATATAATCAGTTAAATAGAGTTAAGCATTCATTTAGCTGTGGAAGCGTAAAACGAGATGAAAAATGCAATCAGTAGCAGCAGGCGAGCACAGAAACTCTACTGAAAATACTGTGGTATAATACATTTTCATATTTTAAAGACATCACACAGAACAATGGAATTTAATGTAGTGCTTCTTGTACATATTGAGACCTATTTTATATCATATTTCAATCAGGAAGTGAAGATCATTGATCTTTAAAGGAAATAGCTATCTTAGGCTAAAATAGGCAATTTTGTAACGACAAGTTCACAGGAAGCACTGGGTTACTGAAAATTAAAAGTCCTTCTGCAAATACAGTTGAAGTCAGAATTATTAGCCCTACTCAATTATTCGAAGAATTTCTCAACACATTTCTAAACATAATAGATTTAATAACTCATAATAACCTATTTATTTTATCTTTGCCATGATGACAGTAAATAATATGTGACTAGATAATTTTTCAAGATACTAGTATTCAGCTTAAAGTGACATTTAAAGGCTTAACTAGGTTAGGGAAGTTAAGTTAGGGTAATTAGACAAGTAATGTAATGTAATGTGTATTTGTATAGCGCATTTATTGTGTATGGCCATACACCCAAAGCGCTTCACAATCATGAGGGGGGTCTCTCCACACCACCACCAGTGTGCAGTATCCACTTGGATGATGTGACGGCAGCCACATGATAACTGCGCCAGTGCGCTCACCACACACCAGCTATTGGTGGAGTGGAGAGACAGTGATAGAGCCAATTCGGTGGATGGGGAGGCCATGATCGTAAGGGCCGATAGAGGGACTTTGGCCAGGACACCGCGGTTACACCCCTACTCTTTACGAGAAGTGCCATGGGATTTTTAATGACCACAGAGAATCAGGACCTTGGTTTAACGTCTCATCCGACACTGATAGTATAGTGTCCCCTTCACTTTTACTAGGGCATTAGGACTCACGTAGACCACAGGTTGAGCGCCCCCTGCTGGCCTCTCTAACACCACTTCCAACAGCAACCTAGTTTTCCCATGTGGTCTCCCATCCAGGTACTGACCAGGCTCAGCCCTGCTTAGCTTCAGTGAGTAACCGGTCTTGGGCTGCAGGGTGATATGGCTGTGGGCCAAGTCATTGTATAACGATGGTTTATTCTGTAGACAATCCAAAACAAATATTGCTTAAGGGGGCTAATAATATTGAGCTTAAAATGGTTTTAAAAAAATTAAAACTGCTTTCATTCTAGCCAAAATAAAACAAATAAGACTTTCTCCAGAAGAAAAAAATATTATAGGAAATACTGTGAAAAATTCCTGAATCTGTTAAACATCATTTGGGAAATATTTGAAAAAGAAATAAAGTCAGAGGAGGGCGAATAATTCTGACTTTAACCGTATAAAGCAGCGAAACAAAATATCCCAATGTCAGATTTTTCCAATATGGTGCAGCCCCTAACACACACTCCTGCTGATCAATAACATCCGCATTCAGTCGAAAGCAAAACAAACCAGTTTCAGAGTGTTAAACAAGCAGCGCTTGATGCGTGGTGTGTGTTCAGGATATCATGTTGGCATGGAGGTGTGTGTTGTGGCTCCAGGGAGCGCAGATGAGCCGCGGTGAGGTGACCTTGCCTCTTCTGCACTAGATTCCTGCAGCGGCCTGTTCTCAGAGCCTCAGCTCATGCGGATGTTAAAAATGGCTTCTCCCTCTAGATTAATGACTCAGGAGGAAACAGACCATCAGCGAGAGTCAGGACAGGAGAAACACGCCAGAATATCCAGAGACTGGCAAAGGCTTGTGTTACAGGGGTTTTCAAACTAGTCAATGTCAAAGCTCTTCTTGAGATAAACATGCATGTAAAAATACACTCATGCGTAAAAGATATTGAGGAATATTCATTCATTCATTTTCCTTCAGCTTAGACCCTTTATTAATCAGGGGTTGCCACAGCGGAATGAACCGCCAACTTAACCAGCATATGTTTCACGCAGTGGATGCCCTTCCAACACTGGGAAACACCCACACACTCTTGCATTCACACACATAGGCTGCGTCCGAAACCGCCTACTACTCAGTAGGTATTGTATTTGAATTTAAACGTACTACTCGGCCGTTAGAAAAGTACGTTCTATACAGTATGAATGTAAGAAGTATGAATGGAATTCGGACGTACTACATTCGCCATTTTGTCGTGGTCACATGACCCACCTGCGTCAGTTGCGTCGATTCACTCCCATTCATGAATTCTCTCGCGGAGCATCATGGGATAGCGCAGCGTGCATGGCATGCGCACTTCAGAATCACGCCGGAAGTAGTACGTCATCCGGGTACTTCTCGCATACTGATTTTCGAATTCTACGAATTCGGACATACTACTCGGCTCGCATACTGATTTTAGCGTACTGTATAGTATGGAAGTATGCGGTTTCGGACGCAGCCATACACTACAGCCAATTTAGTTTATTCAATTCCCCTATAGCGCATGTCTTTGGACTGTGGGGGAAACCGGAGCACCCGGAGGAAACCCACACCAACACATGCAAACATGCAAACTCCACACAGAAATGCCAAAGGACCCAGCCGGGGCTCGAACCAGCGACCTTCTTGCTGTGAGGCGACAGCGCTACCCACTGCGCCACCATGCTGCCATATTGAGGAATATATGATATATATATATATATATATATTGGGCTTGGGCGGTAATACGGTAATATGGTATACCACGGGATCTAAAAATAGCAACGGTATCAGTTTCAATACCGTTATACTGTCATAATAAACAATGCACTTATATAGGAGACAAGTATAAAATATAAAATATTATTTATTTAATGCCTAAAAATGCGCATGCGTGATTGTCATCACGGGGGTTTTCAAACTAGTCAATGTCAAAGCTCTTCTTGAGATAAACATGCATGTAAAAATACACTCATGCGTAAAAGATATTGAGGAATATTCATTCATTCATTTTCCTTCGGCTTAGACCCTTTATTAATCAGGGGTTGCCACAGCGGAATGAACCGCCAACTTAACCAGCATATGTTTCACGCAGTGGATGCCCTTCCAACACTGGGAAACACCCACACACTCTTGCATTCACACACATAGGCTGCGTCCGAAACCGCCTACTACTCAGTAGGTATTGTATTTGAATTTAAACGTACTACTCGGCCATTAGAAAAGTACGTTCTATACAGTATGAATGTAAGAAGTATGAATGGAATTCGGACGTACTACATTCGCCATTTTGTCGTGGTCACATGACCCACCTGCGTCAGTTGCGTCGATTCACTCCCATTCATGAATTCTCTCGCGGAGCATCATGGGATAGCGCAGCGTGCATGGCATGCGCACTTCAGAATCACGCCGGAAGTAGTACGTCATCCGGGTACTTCTCGCATACTGATTTTCGAATTCTACGAATTCGGACATACTACTCGTCTCGCATACTGATTTTAGCGTACTGTATAGTATGGAAGTATGCGGTTTCGGACGCAGCCATACACTACAGCCAATTTAGTTTATTCAATTCCCCTATAGCGCATGTCTTTGGACTGTGGGGGAAACCGGAGCACCCGGAGGAAACCCACACCAACACATGCAAACATGCAAACTCCACACAGAAATGCCAAAGGACCCAGCCGGGGCTCGAACCAGCGACCTTCTTGCTGTGAGGCGACAGCGCTACCCACTGCGCCACCATGCTGCCATATCGAGGAATATATGATATATATATATATATATATATATATATATATATATATATATATATATATATATATATATATATATATATATATATATATATATATATATATATATATATATATATATATATATATATATATATATATATTGGGCTTGGGCGGTAATACGGTAATATGGTATACCACGGGATCTAAAAATAGCAACTGTTTCAGTTTCAATACTGTTATACTGTCATAAAAAACAAAGCACTTATATAGGAGACAAGTATAAAATATTAAATATTATTTATTTAATGCCTAAAAATGCGCATGCGTGATTGTCATCACGGGACAGTGTGGAGGAGAGAGAGAGAGAGAGAGGTGAGGCAAGATGGCGAGTCGCGCACCAAGTGACCCGGCCTCGAAAAAGAACACAACCTCTGCAGTTTGACAGTATTTCAAGTTTCGACCGAATGAGAAGGGAGACGTGGTAAATACAAACTAGAGGTCTGCATTCCCACTGCATGCATGAAAACAATCCAAAGACACCCATTTGAATGCATTACTCTCAATATTTCATACAGACGAAACCAAAATGTGTTTGTGCTCTGCTTTAATGATGAGGAACCGAGAGCAGAAGCATCCTGATAAGATGAACAGACGACTTCAGCTCAGTGTTAATGAGAGGATGAGTGAAAAAAAAGCAGCACTCCTCTTCCTCTTGTGTCTCCTGCACTGCCAGTCAGTCTGTGATCTGAATATCTCTGCCTTCATAAAACATTTAGGCACTATTGACTTCCTGGCTGTTTTTTTCCTGCAATAGTATCACCTCACAAATACAGCTCTGCATTCATCCAAAGCTCCACAGGAACAACAACACAAGCTTAATGAGGAGGAAGAAGAGCTTCAGATTTTTCCCGTAGTAAACACTGGGATGTTGGGAAAGTGTCTCCAGACTACAGGGGTTTTCAAAATAGTCAATGTCAAAGCTCTTCTTGAATTAAACATGCATGTAAAAATACACTCATGCATCATTTTAGGGACGTTAGCATTTAGATAGTGATGAATAGGGTTGGGTAGGCACAATGGCTCAGTGGTTAGCACTGTCGCCTCACAGCAAGAAGGTCGGTTTGAGTCCCAGCTGGGCCAGTTGGCATTTCTGTGTGGAGTTTGCATGTTCTCCCCGTGTTGGCGTGGTTTTTTCCCACAGTCCAAACACATGCACTATAAGTGAATTGGATGAACTAAATTGGCCATAGTGTATGTGTGTGTGTGTGTGTGTGTGTGTGTGAATGAGTGTGTATGGGTGTTTCCCATTACTGGGTTGCGGCTGGAAGGGCATTTGCTGTGTAAAACTTATGCTGGAATAGTTGGCCGTTCATTCCGCTGTGGCGACCTTTGAAAAAGAGACTAAGTCGAAGGAAAATGAATGAATGAATATTGATCATATATATTGATGATGTGATTTGGCCAATCAGAGCAGAGAAGTGTCATTTGACCAATTAGAGCAGAGAAGAGCCATTTGACCAATCCAAGCAGAGTAAAGCTATCTAGCCAATCAGAACAGGGAGGAGACATTTGACTAATCAGAGCAAAGTAAAGCTATCTGACCAATCAGAGCAAAGTAAAGCTATCTGACCAATCAGAACAGAAAACAGCCATTTGGCCAATCAGAGCAGAGTATAGCTATTTGACCAATCAAAGCAGAGAATATCCAGCTAATTAATCAGAGCAAAAAAAAGCTATCTGACCATTCAGAGCAGAGAAGAGCCATTTGACCAATCAGAAAAGAATAAAGCTATTTGACCAATCAGAGCAAAATAAAGCTATCTGAACAATCAGAGCAAAGAGCCATTTAACCAATCAAAGCGGAATATGGTTACTTGACCAATCAGAGTAGAGTAAAGCTATCTGACTAATCAAAATACAAAAGAGTCACTTGACCATTTAGAGTAAAGCCATCTGACCAATCAAAGCAGAGAAGAGCCATTTGACCAGTCAGGGTACAGCTCTTTGACCAGTCAGAGCAGAGAAAGCTGACCAATCAGGGCAGAGTATAGCTATTTGACCAATCAGAGCAGAGTAAAGCTATCTGACCAATCAGAGCAGAAAAAAACTATTTGACCAAAGCAGAGAAGATCCATTTGACCAATCAGAGCAAAGTAAAGCTATTAGACCAATCAGAGCAAAGTCATTTGACCAACCAGAGCAGAAATATAGCTATTTGACCAATCAGAGCAGAGTAAAGCTATCTGACCAATCAGAAAAGAAAAGAGCCATTTGACCAATCAGAGAAAGCCATCTGGTAAATCAAAGCAGAGAAAAGCCATTTGACCAATATGAGTATAGCTGTTTGACCAGTCAGAGCAGAGAAAGCTGACCAATCAGAGCAGAGTATAGGTATTTGACCAATCAGAGCAAAGTAAAGCTATTAGACCAATCAGAGCAGAGTAAAATCATTTGACCAATCACAGCAGAATATAGCTATTTGACTAGTCAGAGTAGAGTAAAGCTATCTGACCAATCAGAGCAGAGATAACTGACATATGAGAGCAGAATAAAACTGTCTAACCAATCAGAGCAAATGAGATCCATTTGACTTATCAGAGCAGAGTAAAGCTATCTGACCAATCAATGCAGAAAAGAGCTATTTGACCAAAGCAGAGAAGATCCATTTGACCAATCAGAGCAAAGTAAAGCTATTAGACCAATCAGAGCAAAGTCATTTGACCAATCAGAGCAGAAATAGAGCTATTTGACCAATCAGAGCAGAGTAAAGCTATCTGACCAATCAGAACAGAAAAGAGCCATTTGACCAATCAGAAAAAGCCATCTGGCTTATCAAAGCAGAGAAGATCCATTTGACCAATCAGAGTAGAGTAAGGCTATTAGACCAATCAGAGCAGAGTAAAGTCATTTGACCAATCACAGCAGAATATAGCTATTTGACCAATCAGAGTAGAGTAAAGCTACCTGACCAATCAAAGCAGAGATTATCTAGCTAACCAATCAGAGCAAAGCAGGTTCTTGTTTTCGGCAAATATTAAACTTAACCCTTTAAACGATGATGTCTTGTCTTACATGTATTGAATATATGTATGGTTCTTTCTCCCTGTAAAGTGTCAACAATTAAAAGTAACACTTGCTATGCAGACAAAACACAGCATAAACGATACAGAAATATATAATTTTTTTAAATAAACAAGCCACAGATTACCAAAATATGCTGAAATGCAAAGACGCAACGTGCAAAAATGGGACATCCACTACATTAATATGCTAACAGAGAATTTATGAGCTTTTATGCTCTTGCTGCTGATTTGAGAGTCTCGTTCTATAAAGTTTTAGATGTCACCGCAGGGTCATAAAACAGACCAGCACAACACACCGTCCCTTTAAACGCACCAATAAAGTCTTTTATTCTAGAAGCTGCGATTAAACGCGCTCCCAAACGGTCGTCCGGGGGGTAATTGATGGCTTTATCGTCATTATGATGCTTCTCACGGGACCGTTTCTGCTTTTACCATTCAGACCAGAGACCATGACCTGCACATAACGCACTAAACAGAGAAATCCTCTCCGGTACAGATGTTTCATTCAACACTGCGCATCATAATCTCTATGAGCAGTCGTAATATCACAAGCACACACTCCAGATCCTGAGCTCCAACCGGGATGCTGTTATTTAGAGACAATTAGCCATTTGGCACATATAAATCATGTGAAAACACAGCTCACAGCGTAACAGGTTTAATCCCAGCAGGCCGTATTACACACTAATATGCTGCAAAATATCCTGTGTCATTATTCACAAGACAATACACACATATATGGATATTTAGAAAGAGTTGAAGGCAACATTATCAGCCCTCCTGCATGGGAAATTTATATTATTTCCAAATATTTTCCAACTAATGTGTAATGGAGATTCTTTTCAACACATTTTTAAACATAAGTTTATATATACATATATATATATATATTTCTGAAGAGGCTAATTATAAATAAAAAAATTATAATTTAAATTAAATTAATTAAAATTAAAATTAAAGTTTATTATTATTTATTATTATTATTATTCGAAGGAAATGCTGTAAATAAAAATTGTTGCACTGTTAATGTGTCTTGTTTTCTTAAGAATAAAAATGATTTAATAAATGTATAATTTTGCCTTCAACTGTATATTAACATTAACATATTTATAATTTATTTCATGTATTTTGTACATGTTATTTTATATACACTTTATTAGGTACACCTGTCCAACTTCTCATTGAAGCAAATTTCTAATCAGCCAATCACATGGCAGCAACTCAATGCATTTAGGCATGTAGACATGGTCAAGATGATCTGCTGCAGTTCAAAGCGAGCATCAGAATGGGGAAGAAAGGTGATTTAAGTGACTTTGAACGTGGCATGGTTGTTGGTGCCAGACGGGCTGGTCTGAGTATTTCAGAAACTGCTGATCTACTGGGATTTTCTCGCACTCTCATCCCTAGAAAAAGAGAAAATATCCAGTGAGCGGCAGTTATGTGGGCGCCAGGTCATAAAGCATGAATCATTTCAGAGTTCACTGTACTCATTAGACCTCCACAGTCACCAGATCTCAATCCAATAGAGCACCTTTGGGATGAGGTGAAACTGGAGATTCGCATCATGGATGTGCAGCTGACAAATCTGCAGCAGCTGCGTGATGCTATCATGTCAACATGGACCAAAATCTCTGAGGAATATTTCCAGTAGCTTGTTGAATCTCTGCCACGAAGGATTAAAGCAGTTCTGAAGGAAAAGGGTGTTCAACCCGGTACTAGTAAGGTGTACCTAATAAAGTGGCCAGCGAGTGTATATACACATAACTTAGTATAATTCTAAATAAATATTATTTGATGCACGTTTGTGTACTATTTACCAATTTTCTTATTATTCATTCTGACATTTTTACTAATAATTGCTTGTTCATATTTCTGAATTTCTCAGATTAACAACAACAACAACAAAAATAAAAACGTTAAATCAAGAGATGATTATTTTTAAAACTGCATTTCAGTAGTTAGATTTTTTAAATTACATTTTGCATTACAATGATAACAATTTTAGGTTAAAATGTATTGATATAAGAACACATTACAATGAGAAGCATAATTAATAGGCATGGTCCAGGATAAGATTCTGACGGTATGATAACCTTGGATAAAATCATCACGGTATCACGGTATTGTGCTCACTGCTCTAATATATATTATTTTTAAATGTCTGAGTAAAAAAAAACTACATTTTTTCCCCTTTGAACACAATGTATTTTATTTTGAGAAACATTTATAGTATTTTGGAGCAGTAAACATGTCAGGCTAAATAATGAAAATGGGTCATTGACTTCTGCTGTCTTTGTTTGAAAAACACTGATTTCTTTACAATTTAAAACAACATGTTTGAATATCTTTTCTGCTGGAGATACTGTTGTACTAAAAAGAAAATGTAAATAAAAAATCTTACACATACATTAGGAACAGAATAGCAGAAAATGTTGGCGGTTTTAAAACCTTGACTTTTCCAAACTGCGGTATACCTTGAAAACGGTTATCCCATGCCTAATGCTTAATTTGCTTAACTCAATGTGAATGAATGAATGAATGAATGAATGCGTTTTTGCTATACCTCACTGCTAATTTTTCTTGTAAAATGTAAATATATGTCACGATCACCAACGATCTAAAACACCATAGATTGCTGGAAAACACTCACATTCACAATGAACTACAAATCTGCCATTTTATGGACTACAAGACCCAGTCATGCAACACGCACACACACAACCGGTTCCTGATCCTGACTGATTGCAAATACACAGCTGATGCTGATGACAGCTCACCTTGAGACACTCAATACTGAGTCTTGTCTACTGTTTTAGTGACACTACAATGTGTTTTCTTTGTCTTGTTTTGTGTTTTTGATCCTTGCCTCGATTATTTGTTTAATCCTGTCTGCTGCCTGCCTTCTGACCATCTGCCTGTGTATCTGACTACGACTCTGGATTACCCTTATACATCTGTTTGCTCCTGTGTTGACCATTGCTTGCCTGACTATTCTAATAAACCTGCATTAGGATCCACACCCTGTTGTCAGCGTCACATCCCTGTTACTATATACAGTATATATATATATATATATATATATATATATATTACGGTATCACTTTATTTTGATGGTATTTTAAGGTGACTTTTAGGTTGGGGTTAGGGTTAGTGTAAGTTGACATGTACTTGCAAAGTTTCTTATAGCCAGTTAAATGTCTGTTGAAGGAGCAGTATCAGCAGATATTAGGCTGACAGTCTACTAATACAGTACTCGTAGAAGTAATTGGCATGTAGTTGCAATGCAACCTTTAGTCAACAGAATGTGCAATAAGGACTATCAAAACAAAATCTTACCAAAACGACATTCAATTTACAACACTAGCTTATTTTTCATACTGTAACACACTATTTGCTAAGAGATACAGAAAGAGAGTTGAGGACACAATTAATAGCCCTCCTGCATGTGAAATTTGTATTATTTCCAAATATTTCCATCTATGTTTAAGGGAGATTCTTTTCAACACATTTTCAAACATAAATGTTTCATAATAACTCATTTATTTTTGTCTTTGCCATGATGACACTACATGATATTTTACTAATTATTTTGCATGATAATCAGATTAAAGTGCAATGTATGTACAGTTGAAGTAAGAATTATTAGCCCCACTGAATTATTAGCCCCCCTGTTTTTTTCTCTCCCCGTTTTCTGTTTAATGGAGAGATATTTGAATTATACAAATAATTCAACACATTTCTAATCATAATAGTTTTAATAACTCATCTCTAATAACTGATTTATTTTATCTTTCTCATGATGACAGTAAATAATATTAGACTAGATATTCTTCAAGACACTTCTATACAGCTTAAAGTGACATTTAAAGGCTTAACTAGGTTAATTAGGTTAACTAGGCAGGTTAGGGTAATTAGGCAAGGTATTGTATAATGATGGTTTGTTCTGTAGACGGTCAAAAAAAATTGCCTAAAGGGGCTAATAAATTTTGACCTGAAAATGGTGTATAAAAAATTTAAAAACTGCTTTAATTCTAGTCGAAATAAAACAAACAAGACTTTATCCAGAAGAAAAAATATTATCAGACATACTGTGAAAATCTCTTTGCTCTGTTACATCATTTGGGAAATATTTAAAAAATAAAAAATAAAACAAAAGGGGGGCTAATAATTCTGACTTCAACTGTGTGTATATTTTTATATATATATATACTGTATACACACACACATATATATATATATATAGGCATGTAGTTTTTGTTTTAGTCAACAAAATGTGCAATAGGGACCACCATCAAAATAAAGTCTTACCAAAATGACATTTATTTTACAACACTAGCCCTTTATCTTATTTTAAACGCACTATTTGCTAAGAGATACAGAAGGAGAGTTGAAGACACAATTAACAGGTTAATAAAAACTTAATCCAAGAAACATTCTCTGAAATCTGTTTCCATATTTAGTGATTCACAAGTGTTTATTTACGAATGTGAATTGCATTATGGGATGTTGATCTCTGCTCTGTCGACTTTTGATGTTGAAATTAACTTTTGTTGACATTTTAGTAGTTTGAGTAAAATATAATGTATGAGAAATAATATACAGTGAAGTCTGTAAAATAACAGAAAATGTACTGGTGGTTTATTACAAGGTGTCTGTAGCGTAATATACACCAACCCAGACAATAAAGCACTGCACACTATTACAAATGTTCATAAAAGTCACTTTTAGAAAAGGTCAAAAGTTACTAAAAGAAAGATCAAGCTCCCATAATGCAATGCAAAATCCCAAAATTCAAAATCAGAGACTTATTCAGCATCTTGTAAATATATAGTATAATAGGTCCCCTTTAAAGTTCACTCCAAAAAGTAGAAGAGAAGAAACAGCTATTAGATTGAAAAATGGCTTCTTTGTTGCTCCTTGTTTGCCATGACTCATCCTGACAGACTTTAATATTCAAACGCAGAATTAAAATAGATGTTGCAGCATCGGCCGACATGCTGTCAATACGCCGGCGGTTTGTCTGAAGTCTGCACTCCTGCGTCTACAATCGCGTAATTGACAGAGAGACACTGGAGACTAACAAATCGACAGCTGCTGTTAATCAATGTTCGGTGACTTCATCAAACTCTTGTCGTCAGAGAGAAATATGAGCGTTTCTCAGCGCTCGAAGAAGTCTGTGCTGATTTTCCACACGGGGGGAAACTGTGGATCTGTCTCAGCTTTTTAACTTCAGGAAGCTTTCGAACCAGCAGCCAGAGTTCAGAAAAAACAAACGCTTCTCAAGCAGATCCATCACAAAGTGCAGATTTTCCATCAGGCACTGCCAGAAGATGTTTCTCGCTCAGTGTTTGCGTCTTGTGCTGTTAGAAATATCAGGAAATTAGCAGTTTTCTGTATTGTGTGATACATGCTTTTATTTTTTCCCATGATTTTGAACTTATGGACGACACAGTGGCTCAGTGGTTAGCACTGTAGCCTCACAGCAAGAAGGTCGCTGGTTCGAGTCCCGGCTGGGTCAGTTGGCATTTCTGTGTGGAGTTTGCATGTTCTCCCTATGTTTGAGTCTGGAGTAATGAAAGGCACAAAGCCTCCTGATATCTCTTCGCAGCCGTATGGAGATGGAGATGTAGAAAGCATGAGTTTTTAGCACGAAGGTTAATATTACTAAACTGGAAACAGAAAACTGCTCCTCCATGTATACATCTAATGAGGGATGCAATGAAACATTTGGAACTGGAGAAAATCAGACTTTCACTAAAAAAGAAGGAAGACAAATTTTGTAAAATCTGGCAACCTTTCATGGATTATTTTAAAAACATAAATTCTGCAAGAGATAGTTAAACTAAAGAGGATTGGAATAGTTTAGATTAAAACAGAAGGTCAGTATTTATTTATTTATTTATTTATTTATTTATTTATTTATTTATTTATTTATTTATTTTTAACTACGGGGCGATGCAGTGGCGCAGTAGGTAGTGCTGTCGCCTCACAGCAAGAATGTCGCTGGGTCGCAGGTTCGAACCTCAGCTGGGCTGGGTCAGTTGGCGTTTCTGTGTGGAGTTTGCATGTTCTCCCTGCATTCGCGTGG
>LR812524.1:4248085-4258085 GCA_903798195.1 Danio kyathit | reverse complement strand
GTCTTGAACATATGTAATATAACTGTAATGTAAAATATTACTATTTGTAATAAAAAAATTTCGTAACATGTTTATTTAAGGTTATCAAAATTAATGTATAATGTGCTTTTCCAGACATAATCAAAGGCAAGTTTTACAAAAAATGTGCAATTGTTAATTTACAGTTAACCATACCAGTGCTTTAGTTTTTCTTTAGCATATTTTAGAATATGACTTAATTATACCATAATAATAATTGTATTATTTTTTTATTATTATTATAATTATAATAATAATAATTATTATTATTATTGTTATTATTATTATTATTATAACCAGTTTTTGGAGAAAAAAAGTCATTTTTAAGTGACCAAATGTTACTTTTTAAGATTATCTTTGTGTTTTTTAAAGTGTAATATAGGCTTTCTATTGTAATATATATATATATATATATATATATATATATATATATATATATATATAATATATATATATATATATATATATATATATATATATATATATATATATATATATATATATATATATATATATAAACATTAGAAATATTGCTATTTTTATATTTTCTATGAACTACAAAACTTAACTGAAATAGTTTAATCAGTGTTTATATATAATTTTCTATTCATATATATATATATATATATATATATTTTTTTTTTTTTTTGTGTACTATTTTTGTGTACCATCTAGGCTCATTCTGAAAATGTACCCCTATATACATTTCTAGAGAGCTCCAAATACGTCCCATGTTTTTGCAGTTTTTGTTTTCGCGAATCCAACAGAGGCTGCTGTGTACAGTTTTTTAGATCTCAAATTTCTCTCGTGAGTGCCACCAGAGGCCGCTGTGTACAGTTTTTTAGATCTCAAATTTCTCTCGTGAGTGCCATTCGCGCCTGCTGTTTTCCACCAGAGGCGGCTGTGGACTGACTGACTGACCGATCAACTGACCCATCCTCCAAACCGACAGTTTTCAAAAGCAATCCAGAAAAAAAAAGCCTTCGCCTGATTTTTACCACCTTTTTTTTTCTTCAGATTTTACCATATTCTCACCCTGTTATTTACTTGTTTATTTTATGTTTTGGCTTTTGTTTTTGTCTCACCCGCTTCTTGGAACCATTTTTTGCCAGACTCGAACCCCAACGTCAGCTGCTAGCGCGAAAAGGAAACGGCATCATACCGCCCCGTAGCCTTCGTTTTAAAGACGCAATGCAGCCAACCGTACCTCTGGCTACATAATTCGCGATCTCCAGAAATGTATACAGGGCTACGTTTTCAGAATGAGCCTATGTTGGAAATAATATTAATAATAATATATTAATACTAATAATTGACTTAGTCATAACACTACTAAAACATCTAGTGTGACACTAATAATAACAATAATAATAATAATGATAATAATAATAATAATAATAATAAAAATAAATAAATAAATAATAATAATAATAATAAAAATAAAAATAATAATAATAACAATAATAATAATAATAATAATAATAATAAAAATAATAATAATAATAACAATAATAATAATAATAATAATAATAATAATAATAATAATGATAATAATAATAATAATATAATAATAATAATAATAATAATAATAATAATAATAATAACAACAATAATAATAATAAAAATAATAATAATAATAATAACAATAATAATAATAATAATAATAATAATAATAATAATAACAATAACAATAATAATAATAAAAATAATAATAATAACAATAATAATAATAATAATAATAATAATAATAACAATAATAATAATAATAATAATAATAATAATAATAATAATAATAATAATAATAATAATAACAATAACAATAATAATAATAAAAATAATAATAATAACAATAATAATAATAATAATAATAATAATAATAATAATAAAAATAATAATAATAATAATAATAATAACTATATATTTTTATTATAAACATTACATACCCACACTGATAAATCATCATTTTGAGGAGTTGTGCAGTTCTACAAAACCAAACATGTAGCTCTAACACAAACTGAATAATTATTGAATTAATATTCATCATTATCGCATCGTCTTTCAGCCTAACTCATTCCTAAATGGCTGGTCTCTTTCTATTGATCAGACGGCCTCCGATTTACCAGAATAAGCTGCAATATGAACCCAATCTCATTCTGATGTAAAAAGAAAACAGAAGTAATCTACAATATATTCCTTCCGAATAAAAAGCAGAGGTGTCCATTGAGTTGGAAGCTGCTGGTTTATCTGCAAGCGTCTGCTGTGATGTGTTGTGTTCGACCGGCCCTGTCATTATCGCTCAGACCTAAATTATTGATCGCTGCTGTTCATCAGCATCACAGTCACGTCCGCCAGCTCCTGATCATCCTCAGCACAGCCACTGAAATAATTAGAGGATTTCTCATTAAAGCAGAATGAAAGAAGAAGACAGAGGGGGGGCCGCGGGTGTTAAATATCGGCCCCTGAGAGTCCAGAGCCTTCGCATGAGGATGACAGGCCTTCAAAACACACACACACACACATACATACATGCATGCCTGTATGTGTGTGTGTTTATGTTTATATCTCATTTAGAACTAATACGAGAGGCCTGCTGGTTTTTACCCAGGTAAATTCACGTTTAGTTTGAGCAAACACTGGGTTGTTGGGCTCAAGAGGTTAAGAAGTTGATTTTGATCAGGTTTTGTCACCACAGTATCTTACGCTACATGGCAGATCCAAACTGAACCAATCAGCTGTGAGGAAGGTGACATAAATTTGATGCAATAAATCCATTCCCAGTCCCAAATTTAATTCAAACTAGATTGTTTGTTGCTAATAACATACAGTTGAAGTCAGAATTATTAGCCCCCCTTTGAATTTTTTTTTTCTTTTTTAAATATTTCCCAAATGATGTTTAACAGAGCAAGGAAATTTTCACAGTATGTCTGATAATATTTTTTCTTCTGAAGAAAGTCTTATTTGTTTTATTTTGGCTAAAATAAAAGCAGTTATCAATTTTTTTTAAACCATTTTAGGGACAAAATTATTTCTCCTTTAAGCTATATATTTTTTCGATAGTCTACAGAACAAACCACTATTATACAATAACTTGCCTAATTCCCCTAACCTGCCTAGTTAACCTAATTAACCTAGTTAAGCTTTTAAATGTCACTTTAAGCTGTATAGAAGTGTCATGAAAAATATCCAGTAAAATATTATTTATTGTCATCATGCCAAAGATAAAATAAATCAGTTATTAGAGATGAGTTATTAAAACTATTATGTTTAGAAATGTGTTGAAAAAATATTCTCTCTGTTAAACAGAAATTGAGGAAAAAATTAAACAGAGAGGGTGAATAATTCAGGGGGGCTAATAATTCTGACTTCAACAGTATGTATATATAGGCCACACCCAGGCCTGATTACTGCCACATCTGTTTGCAATCAAGAAATCACTCAAATAAGACCTGCCTGGCAAAGTGAAGTAGACCAAAAGATCCTCAAAAGTTAGACAACAATGCAGAGATCCAAGGGAATTCAAATGCAAATGAGAAAGAAAATAGTTGAGATCTATCTGGAAAAGCCATTTCTAAAGCTTTTGGACTGTAGGGAACCACAGTGAGAGCCATTATTCACAAAGGCCAAAAACATGGAAAAGTAGTAGAGAACCTTCCCAGGAGTGACCGACTGACCAAAATGACCCCAAGAGTGCAGCAACAACTCATTCAAGAGGTCACAAAAAACCCTACAACAACATCCAAAGAACTCACTCACCTCAGTTAAGGTAAGTGTTCATGACTCCCCCATAAGGTGGGGCAAAAATGGTTTGCATGGCAGAGTTCAAGGAAAAAACACTGCTGAGCAAAAAGAACATACAGGCTAGGACTGGGCAATATTGCAAAAACAAATGATCATGATATCATGTTTCATATCTTTTGATATTGATAATTATTGAATATTTTTAACAATCCATTTAGGAATATTAGGATTTTAACCACTTTATTTTAATTTACCAACATTACCAAGGCAAATAGTTTTAACAGTCAAAAATGAAAATTTTCACATCAATTATCTGATTTCTTTATAATAAAATAAACATATAATTTAAAGAGACTCTTAAACTTGATCAATAAAATGTTACAAAGTGTGTACAATGGTAACGTGTAAACACTGAACAATCAAAGCAAAGGTGTGAATAATAATGATACAGTAAACCTCAAACTCTGTCAACAACACAAATTATGATCTGAGCAAAATATGATCTTATCAAATCTGAGCTTTCAAGTAAAGGAACCAGCCATCATTATTCAAATACATACTGCAACAATTGTGAAGTTTAATGACTACATCACCCGCTATGCTAAAAAAATCTTTCAGATAGGGAGCTAGTGGCTGTGATGCACAAGAAAAGAAACCAAAAAGCCACTCTGGTGACATCCTTTTTTTTTTATTTGCAATCTCCTCACTGCTGCTACACGTCACTTATTTTAGCGTGTGTTGTTATTCTGACCTGAAGTGACAAGTTTCCTTCACCATTTTCAATGCACTCTGCGCTTTTTTATGGATATTAACAATGGTGCTTGGTCAATAAATACCGATACCGATTTTATCGCCCAGACCTAATACAGGCTTGTCTCAGTTTTGCCAGAAAACATTCTGATGACCACCAAGAATTTTGGGAAAATACTTTGTGGACTGACAAGACAAAAGTTGAACTTTTTGGAAGGTGTGTGCCGCATTGTGTTTGCCGCAAAAGTAATACTGCATTTCATAAAAACAGCATCATATCAACAGTAAAGTGTGGCGGTGGTTGAACCATAAATTCTGCTGTGTACCAAAATATCCTGAAGGAGAATGTCTGGCTATCTGTTAGTGACCGATATTGGATTCTGCTGCAGGAAAATAATCCAAAGCACACCAGCAAGTTCACTTCGGAATGGCTGAAAAAAACAACAACTTTGGAGTGGCCTAGTCAAAGTCCTGATCTGAATCTAATTGAGATGCTGTTGCATGGCCTTAAAAGATGCTTGAAAACCCTTCAATATGGCTGAATTATAACAGTTCTGTAAAGATGAATGGACTAAAATTCCTCCAACTCCGCTGTATATATTAAGAAAAAACTGCTTAATAATATTTTACTACTGCAAACGTCGCCATTTTTGTCTGGTTCCTCATGAAATGTAATGAATGAAATGTCATTCAGCTCTGCCTGACTAATGATAAACAACACAATCTAAGAATAATAGATTTCTGCTCATTTTTAATGTTGAAAATGCAGTAAAAACGCAAAAATATATAAATATTTAATACACTATAAAAAATACTGAGCTGTTGTAACCCAACATTGGGTCAAATACGGACAAAACCCACATTGAGTTAATTTTGTCAAATAAATTTGAATAACAATATTTAGCCCAATGGTTGGGTTTGTCCATATTTGACCCAACATTGGTTTACAACAACCTGGACAAATTTTGATTATTACAGTATGTAAGTGCTGGGTCACATCTGTACAATAACTGTGACACACTACTGTGCACCATCCTAGCATGCAATCGATGTACTGCTAATATATAAAGGACACAGAATGCATATTAACAGTGCATATAGTCTATTGGGTGCTCTACTGAGCAGCCGGGCTCAGGCCCCGCCCCTCATTAGCATAAGTCTGGATTGTGCAGATGTTGTGGATTCAGAAGCAGTGTCTGTGCTGCTCGTCCTCTCCCAGATCACTCATACAGAATCATAGCCTAATAGCAGCCCATTACCATAATTGCCAACACAACTAGTGTAGCGTGTCTCAGTGCTTCTGAGCAGAGAGAGAGAGAGAGAGAGAGAGAGAGAGAGAGAGAGAGAGAAAGAAAGAGAGGTAGAGAATTCTAGTCTGAAATCAACAGCAGCAAAATATGCATTAATCTGTCATAAACAGAGAAACATTATTACAATCAAACTGAATTAATGTATGTGTATTTGTTTAATTAATTCAATTAATTTTTTAATTTTTTATTTTATTAATTATTATTATTATTAATATTATTATTATTATTATTATTATTATTCATTTATTTAATTTTATTCTATTTAATTTGATTTATTTATATATTTTTTTATTTAATTTTATTCTATTTTATTTTTTAATTTAAATTTAACTTAATTTTATGATTTTTTTTTTCATTTTATTTAACTTTATTCCATTTAATTAATTAATTTATTTGTTTAATTAATTTAATAACATTTTTTATTTTATAAATTATTATTATTATTATTATTATTATTATTATTCATTTATTAAATTTTATTCTATTTTATTTATTAATTATTTTTTAATTTTATTTAATTTTATTCTATTTTATTTTATTTATTAATTATTATTTTTATTTTATTTAATTTTTTTATATTTAATTTTTTTAATTTAAATTTAAATTAATTTTATGAATAAACTTTTTCATTTTATTTAACTTTATTCCATTTAATTAATTAATTAATTATTATTTTTAAAATTATTTTATTTTTTTATTTAATTTTATTCTATTTAATTTTATTTTATGAATCATTTTTTATTTTATTTTATTTTATTCTATTTTATTTTTACATTTTATTTAATTTTATTAATTTATTTTATTTTGTTTTTAATTATTTAGTTTTTTATTTTATTTAATTGTATTCTATTTTATTTTTTTATTTAAATTTAATTTTATTCTATTTTATTTTTTGTTTTATTCATTAATGAAATTTTTTTTAATTTTATTTTATTTTTCATCATCTTTTTAGTTATCATATTAGTATTTTTTTCTTATTTGTGTATGCATTTATTAAATTAAATTTAGAAAGGTATTTCTAATACCATAAGGTTCTACCAAATGGTTCAATATTATACAGAGTAATCCGGCATCCCTACTTTGAAAGTACTTGACAAGTCATGCCAATAAAGCTCATCTGAATTTAACTGCATTAAATAAGAGCGAAAGAGAAAGACAAAGAAAGAGAAAGAAAGAGAGATACACTATCTGAATGAAGGCCATTTGTTTAGTAAAGAGCCCACGAGGACTTTCCCTCTTCAGACACTTCATATTCACAGCATTTAACAGCAGAGCTCCATTCACAAGCACAGACCCATTAGTTTTCAATTAATGCTTAATTAAAATATATCACGCTTACAAACCAGCAAATCTCTCTTAACATGCAAATGAAGAGTATAGGAGGATATTTACATGTCATCAAATGATGCAGTCTTCGGATAAACAAGGGAAGAATGCAGTGATGTGACTGGCTGAGGCTTGAATCATGTGATGTTACACACAAGCTATATATAAAATATATATACAAGATGTATGTCCTAAGCTAGGTGGCTGGTTTTAGCTCGTCAACCAGCCTGGTTTTAGAGGGGTTTTGGGCATTTCCAGTCTGGTTTCCATCCATTTCCTGGTCTCAGTATGCAGTAGTACTATAACTTATCACACCATTAGCAACACAACCTGAGTCTCTATTAGCAGACTGGAATCATTCGAGATCTTCAAGCCCCACCCGAAAGTCCCTACGCACACAGAGACACACACACACAGTCTCTCAGAGGAGACACACACAGCTCTGATGAATTGATTGACACCATTTTCCATCTGCCAGTGCTGTCAGAGAAACAGAAAGAGATACAGAGGCCATTTCTACAGGGACACACACACATACGTTTACCTGATTTATTTGTACGTTATGTGCATGGTCATCTGAAAGAAAACACTATCGCTAGTTTATGGTGGTTAGCTAGCTAGTTGGCTTTGACTAGCTAATCGGTTGATGGTTTTGGGTCAGTTGTGTGCAATTTTCAGCAACGGATTAGACCAGCAGACCTCCTTAAACTCTTTATCTTGTATTTTTATGACTCAATTATACGTCCACATCCGTCACGCTTCTTTCATGACAACTATATCAGCAGCCTATGCTAACCGCTAACTATTCCATCAAAACATAACATGGAGAGACTTTCACTGTTTCATTTTGTTGTGTGATATTTAATTATGCTGTTTTGATATTTATGATGTTATGATATTTATTTGCGCTACTCATTTTATTGTTAATTTAAAGGGCACCTATTTTACCTCTTTTTTAAGATTTAATATTAGTGTTATGGTTCTTCTGAGTGTGCCAGTTTAGGTTCAGTTCAAAACACAATTCAGACTTTTTATTATAATGTGTATAAAGTGTCATTTTGTGGGCGTGTACACAGCTCGTTGTTTTAGGGGTGTGTTGCTTCACATGAAAATTAGTTTCGACTTCCCGCCAGTGTTGCCAGATTGGGCGGTTTAGAATCCAAGTTTGTGGGTAAAAAATATCATAGGCGGGTAGTGGATATTTGGGCGGTATTGTAAAGGTATACCCGCCTGCCCGCGATCTCCCGTAACCCCCCAATTTTCGGACCGTTCCCCCTACTTTTCGTGAAATATAGGACAATCCAACCACCCCTCATACATTTTGGAGCGTCCATAAATCTATGGGAGCGCCCAAACCCCCCCCCCCCCCCCCCCCCTCCCCCCACTTTTTGTAAAATCGTGGTTGTTGGGCGGGTGTTTTCGCATGTCGGCGGGTTTTTGGGCTGGAAAAAGTCAGCTACATCTGGCAACACTGCTTCCCGCCCAACTTAACAAGGGGGCGGAGCCAAGAGCTCCCCTGCTTTGTGTAAGGCAACAGACAGGCAGACAGAGAGAAGCAACATGAGTGAGAGGACCAGCATTCAGCTGTACATGTACGACTCGGACACAGACCAAGCAGAGAGTACTAAATCATTTGTGTCTTTGTATAGTTTTACAGCCAACTGTGTGCTAGTTTAAAGCTCCGAGCTTGTAGCCTACACCGAGACTAATAACCAAGCACACTGAATTAACTTTGACTGAAGGGCATCACACACCGGATGCGCCGTGACACGGCGCGCACATGACAGTTGAAAGTATCGCACACCAGATGCGCACATTCGCATGTTATTTAAAATAAAACTATTCAGATAACGCTCTGTGGCACAGCAGAATTATAAACAGTGTTCTGAGTCGTGGCTGGGTGCCAAAGACAGCCGCCGACTTGCAGCGCCGTTGTGTGTACCCTGATAGAAACCTATGTTTAGAATTCTAAAATGCATGGTGCTGCGCTGCGCGTCGCTGAGCGGCGCTTCTGGTGTGCGACCTGCTTAAGGCAAGTTCGTTATTTCCAATGGAGGGACACACACGTGAGGCAACGCGCTCGCACTTTCCAGCTGCACCTAATTAAGATGACAGGGAGCTTCTGTGACCTCGGGAAATGCAAACGACTGAAGTTTAAGGAAGACGCAATGAAAAGTACACATGTATGCAAACCCACCTAAAGTTATAAACACTGGCGCCGAGGAGAGCGAGAACGTGGTGAATGTTGATCTTGTGTTGAGCCCAATGAGCCTTACATCTAAAAATAGAGCAAGGGTGTTTCTTTGGTGACGTCGCTTTGACTCACATGCTGAAAATGGCGGACGTGAAACAACAAAATGAGCATATGGTAATGCGCGCCTGTCAATCAATATTGGTGGGCGGGGGGACCGCACTCCTACGTCAAGTTGCGGTCGATCTCAAAACCGCTCCAATTGGTCCACCGTTTTTATGTTGTTAAAATTAATAAAAAGGACTGAGTGTGTTTATATCACCCTAATATGACGGTCAATACACTATACCCACACATATGTCTGTCCAAACAGCTTTAAAAGTAGATTTTTCACCGTAGATGCCCTTTAAGATAAAGTAAGCGCGCTAGAATAAATGAATAAATAAAATAAATAAATTCAAAGTTTTTTTGTTTATAGTGGCAAAGTATAAAGATTAAAAATAATAATTATTGAGTATTTTAGGGCCATCCTGCAATCAAACTGAAATAATTATTTCATGTTTAATGTGTGGGTGTCTTCTGTAACTTCATTTTTTAAAATAAAATACTATAGTTATTATATAATACATATATGCATGCAGGGCGAAGCGGTGGCGCAGTAGGTAGT
>LR812524.1:4165585-4243085 GCA_903798195.1 Danio kyathit | reverse complement strand
CTGATAAATAAAGGGACTAAGCCGAAGGAAAATGAATGAATGAATTTTCATTGCTAGAAAAATAATTAAGGTTAAATTGATATAAATTGTCAGTTTTTATTTAATTATTACTGTAATTATTTTTATTTATCTAAAAGGAAACTTTATTTATTGAAGTATATTTAATTTTTTCTTGAAGAACTGACAAAAAAAAAACTAAAACTAATAATAAAACGTACAAATAATAATAATAAAAAACAGCTAAGAAAAAAAATTAAGAGATAACTTGATTTGTTTTTGGATTGACTGGATTTATGATACGAGTTATCATAACTTATCCAGCACATTTTTACGCAGCGGATGGCCTTTCAGCTGCAACCCATCTCTGGGAAACATCCACACACACTCATTCACACTCATACACTACGGACAATTTAGCCTACCCAATTCACCTATGGCACATATCTTTGGACTGTGGGGGAAACCGGAGCACCCGGAGGAAACCTACACCAACACAGGGAGAACATGCAAACACAGAAATGACAACTGACCCAGCCGAGGCTCGAACCAGCAACCTTCTTGCTGTGAGGCGACAGCACTACCTACTGCACCACTGCATCGCCCCGATATGAGTTTTTGTTCTCTAAATCTCCAAGAATATTTTTATTCTATAAAACAACATTGCATCCAAATTTCAAATAAAATATTGCCATTAGGAAATGACAGCTGTTTAGAATTTTGTCTGTAATAGAAAATGCTATAAATGACAATATCATATTCATATATGGAAGTGGAATGGAAAATTACATTTTTCTTAAAAACATAACTCATTCATTCATTCATTTTCCTTCAGCTTAGTCACTTCATTCCTCAGGGGTCACCACAGTGGAATGAACCACCAACTATTCCAGCATATGTTTCATGCAGCAGATGCCCTTCCAGCTGCTACCCAGACCTGGGAAACACCCACACACACACACACACACACACACACACACACACACACACACACACACACACACACACACTACAGCCAATTTAGTTTTTTCAATTCCCCTATAGCGCATGTCTTTGGACTGTGTGGGAAACCGGAGCACACAAAGGAAACCCATGCCAACATGACGAGAACATGCAAACTCTTTACAGAAATGCCAACTGGCCCAGCCGAGGCTCGAACCAGTGACCTTCTTGCTGTGAGGCCACAGTGCTAACCACTGAGCCACCGTGTCACCCCTACACCATGATCATACTGTAAAATACCAAATCTTTACCACCCAACCCCAAGCGATACACCATTCAAGACAAGGAAAATCCATCACCATACGTCAGCAGCAGCAACAACATCTTCACTCCTATTTGCAATTAAATTATTAATGTGAAAGCAGCGCCCGGACCCTGCTCTTAATGTGCCGCTGGAATATATTAAACACACAGCCATCTTTGTCAGCTTCGCTCCGGATCAATTGAAATGCCAAGGAAAGGAGGATGCATGCAGGAAATGGAAATGTGTGTGTTGGCTGCGCTGTGATCTGCATTAGTCATTGAGCCCCAGCCCATTCTGAGAGTCAAGACACACATCGCCCGTAAAACTGACACCTTAAAAGGGTCCGTTCACACACAATGCATTTTTCCTCTCCAATGTGCTACTTTTAAATGGTTTTTCAATGTAAACACACGCTGTAATAACCCAGAAGCTGCGACTGTTTTTCATATTATGACGCAGTTCCTAGAGAAACGAAATATTAAATGAAAAAATAGTGTACGGTCCTAAAGCAGTGGACCAATGAGACGAGCTTAGAGGCGGGGCAACCGTTGATTGCTTCTGTTTATAGTAGAAACTTGGCATGACAACTGTTTTATTTACAGTTATATCATGGTGACTATAAGACTATAGAATACACAAGACATGTCACTCGTATATTTTTGAATGGGGAAAAGTGTAACTGTCAATATGGTGAATAAAGCCCCACCTATTAGTACAGGAGACAATCTTCGATCGCTTTATGGCGAATAAAGCCCGGCTTCTAGTACAGGAGCCAATTATCGATCGATTTAGACTGACGATACTCTGGGGGAGGGGCTTGGACTATACGTGAGCAGTGTTGCCAGATTGGGCGGTTTCAAATATACACTATTTAGACGGGTAGTGTATATTTGGGCGGTTTTGTAAAGGCATGCTAGCCTGCCTGGATTTAATAACTGCGAGAATGCTGCTGAGTTGATCAATTATGAATTCAATCTCATTTCAGCAGCAATGCAGCTCTATAGATGACAATAATGTCATTATTCTGCTTGATTTAGTTCAGTGTTGATTCAATTCAGGTTTAATAACATTGTCAATATTGCAAAGTTAGTGTCTCTATTCAGCTCAATTCAGTTTAAATGTAGTTTGTTTATTTGATTTAGTCAGTGCAGCTAAATCAATGATATTACGGAATAGGAACTGTCTTTTAAGCCCCTCTTTGCTTCTGCAATCTGTTGCTACTGCCATTTCCATTTGTAAAATATTTTGGAAAGGAGTGATTCACTGAGTCATTTGAATTATTTGTTGACCTTTTTAATAAATGAATCATTGAATTGCTGACTCAAATGATTTGTATAAAATCAGATTGATTTCTGAGATCTTCTGCTCTGGACTTGAACTACTGTAAAAAGGGATTTGTTACTTTACTTAAAATAATGAGTAAACATATTACCTTAAAGGGGACCTATTATGCCCCTTTTAACATGATGTAAAATAAGTCTCTAATGTCCCTAGGGTGTGTATGTGAAGTTTCAGCTCAAAATATCACACACATAATGTTTTATAACTGACCCTTTTAGGTTTTGATCCTACAGTAATTGCGCCATTTTCGTGACTGTCGCTTTAAATTCAAATGAGATTGTCTTTTCAAAAGAGGGCGGAGCTACAAATGCCTGTGTGTCAGCATAGTGGCAGATTCAAAAACACTACTAGCATCCTATGCTAATGAGGGAGATATGGTCACTAGTGGGCGGGGCTTTCCCGCTCTGATGACACGTACAAAGTGAGAATGTCAATCAAAGTGTTTCTACAAACTGTTTTCATCAAGTGGGATTATAAAACAATAAAATTAAATTAGAAGTGGTTATATTCAGAGACTCTTGCCACACAACAAACAGTGAAAGGATCCAGATGATCCAATGACAGTTGAATGTCAACATGATGGCATCTCTCAATCCCTCAGTGTGATGATAAACAGCAAATGTTGATCTGCTGACACCCCTGCTGAGGGTCTGAAGAGGTGACCACCTCTCCATCCAATCCTGACACTCATCTGCCGGACTCGGTGTACAGTGGACACTTATCTATCCTTATCCAGAAACACAAGCTGGAAGTTGGCATGACAACAGTTTTATTTGACAGCAACATGGCAGTGGAGGAGCTGTTTATAAAACCATTTCTGAGCGCTGCATTTTGCGTTCTATGTGGAAATCATAATGCTACATCTGACCCCGGGTAAAATCATATTGTTACATTTGACCCTGGTTTAAATCATAACATTACATCTGACCGAGGTTAAAATAATAATCTGACCTTGGTTAAAATACTAACATTACATCAGACCCAGGTTAAAATCATAATCTGACCCTGGTTAAAATCCTACGTTACATCTGAACCCTGGTTAAAATCATAATCTGACCCTGGTTAAAATCCTAACATTACATCTGACCCAGGTTAAAATCATAATCTGACCCTGGTTAAAATCCTACGTTACATCTGAACCCTGGTTAAAATCATAATCTGACCCTGGTTAAAATCCTAACATTACATCTGACCCAGGTTAAAATCATAATCTGACCCTGGTTAAAATCCTACGTTACATCTGACCCTGGTTAAAATCATAATCTGACCCTGGTTAAAATCTTAACATTACATCTGACCCAGGTTAAAATCATAATCTGACCCTGGTTAAAATCATAACGTTACATCTGACCCTGGTTAAAATCATAATCTGACCCTGGTTAAAATCATAACGTTACATCTGACCCTGGTTAAAATCATAATCTGACCCTGGTTAAAATCTTAACATTACATCTGACCCAGGTTAAAATCATAATCTGACCCTGGTTAAAATCATAACGTTACATCTGACCCTGGTTAAAATCATAATCTGACCCTGTTTAAAATCATAACGTTACATCTGACCCTGGTTAAAATCATAATCTGACCCTGGTTAAAATCCTACGTTACATCTGACCCTGGTTAAAATCATAATCTGACCCTGGTTAAAATTATAAAGTTACATCTGACCCTGGTTAAAATCATAATGTTACATCTGACCCTGGTTAAAATCATAATCTGACCCTGGTTAAAATCCTAACATTACATCTGACCCTGGTTAAAATCATAATCTGACCCTGGTTAAAATCATAATCTGACCCTGGTTAAAATCATAACGTTACATCTGACCCTGGTTAAAATCATAATCTGACCCTGGTTAAAATCATAATGTTCCATCTGACTCCAGTTAAAATCAAATATTGATATCTGACCCTGGTTAAAATCCTAACATTACATCTGACCCTGGTTAAAATCATAACATTAGATCTGACCCAGGTTAAAATCATAACGTTACACCTGACCCTGGTTGAAATCAGAATCTGACCCTAGTTAAAATCATAACATTACATCTGACCCTGGTTAAAATCATAACGTAACACCTGACCCTGGTTGAAATCAGAACCTGACCCAGGTTAAAATCATAATGTTACACCTGACCCTGGTTGAAATCAGAATCTGACCCTGGTTAAAATCATAACATTACATCTGACCCTGATTAAAATCATAATGATATATCTGTCCCAGGTTAAAGTCATAATGGTACATCTGACCCTGGTTAAAATCATAATATTACATCTGACCCTGGTTAAAATCATGATGTCACATCTGACGCTAGTTAATGGCATAATGGTACATCTGACCCTAGTTTAAATAATATTGTTACATCTGACCCCAGTTAAAATCATAATGTTACATCTGACCCCAGTTAAAATCATAATGATATATCTGTCCCAGGTTAAAATCATAATCTGACCCTGGTTAAAATCCTAACATTACATCTGACCCTGGTTAAAATCATAATCTGACCCTGGTTAAAATCCTAACATTACATCTGACCCTGGTTAAAATCATAATCTGACCCTGGTTAAAATCATAATCTGACCCTGGTTAAAATCGTAACGTTACATCTGACCCTGGTTAAAATCATAATCTGACCCTGGTTAAAATCATAATCTGACCCTGGTTAAAATCATAAAGTTACATCTGACCCTGGTTAAAATCATAATCTGACCCTGGTTAAAATCATAATGTTACATCTGACTCCAGTTAAAATCAAATATTGATATCTGACCCTGGTTAAAATCCTAACATTACATCTGACCCTGGTTAAAATCATAACATTAGATCTGACCCAGGTTAAAATCATAACGTTACACCTGACCCTGGTTGAAATCAGAATCTGACCTTAGTTAAAATCATAACATTACATCTGACCCTGGTTAAAATCATAACGTAACACCTGACCCTGGTTGAAATCAGAACCTGACCCAGGTTAAAATCATAATGTTACACCTGACCCTGGTTGAAATCAGAATCTGACCCTGGTTAAAATCATAACATTACATCTGACCCTGATTAAAATCATAATGATATATCTGTCCCAGGTTAAAGTCATAATGGTACATCTGACCCTGGTTAAAATCATAATATTACATCTGACCCTGGTTAAAATCATGATGTCACATCTGACCCTAGTTAATGGCATAATGGTACATCTGACCCTAGTTTAAATCATATTGTTACATCTGACCCCAGTTAAAATCATAATGTTACATCTGACCCCAGTTAAAATCATAATGATATATCTGTCCCAGGTTAAAGTCATAATGGTACATCTGACCCTGATTAAAATCAAAATGTTCCATCTGACCCTGGTTAAAATCATGATGTCACATCTGACCCTAGTTAATGGCATAATGGTACATCTGACCCTAGTTTAAATCATATTGTTACATCTGACCCCAGTTAAAATCATAATGTTACATCTGACCCCAGTTAAAATCATAATGATATAACTGTCCCAGGTTAAAGTCATAATGGTACATCTGACCCTGATTAAAATCAAAATGTTCCATCTGACCCTGGTTAAAATCATAATGTCACATCTGACCCTAGTTAATGGCATAATGGTACATCTGACCCTAGTTTAAATCACATTGTTACATCTGACCCCAGTTAAAATCATAATGTTACATCTTACCCCAGTTAAAATCATAATGATACATATGACCCCAATTAAAATCATAATGTTACATCTGACCCCAGTTAAAATCATAATGATACATATGACCCTGATTAAATCATAATGATACATCTGACACCGGTTAAAGTCATAATGGTACATCTGAGTCTGGTTAAAATCATAATGTTACATCTGACGCCAGTTAAAATCAAGTTAAAATCACAATGTTACATATGACCCTGGTTAAAATCATAATGTTACATCTGATCCTAGTGTAAATCATAACTATATAATTAAACCATAATCATCATAATGTTTCATCTGATCTAGGTGGAAATCAAAATGCCAAATCTGACCCCAGGTTGTGTTACAACTAACCCAGACTATGCTGTGAATTGTAACATTTCAAAACCAAAAATATGCATTTTCTGTTTTTGCCGCAAAGACAATTTAATAGCAGACACCACACTGAATCCCATTTTGAACACACTGCCATTAAACGATCTCAAAGTCATAGACAGAAGTGTAAAAAAACATTTTATAACCATCCCCGATCTCCCCTTATGTGCAACCCTAACAGAGACTGTACGACAGATCAAACCAGCAGCAGCAGCAGCACTGTTGACATTTAGAAGAATATCTCCTCATTCACATTCCTAATAAATCAAGCTCCGCCACTTGATTTATTAGGCAAAAAGTCATATTGGCAAAAAGTCACCTCCAGGTGTAGGTCATGCAATTCAGCGCGTGTTTGGCTTGGCTCGACGTCTTTTAAAAGGAATCTCACATTCACTGAACTCTTCCAATGCAGCAATTAAGACGTCGTGCATTGAAGGAGTAGCATACGGAAGAGTGAAGAACCTCTTTATCCGACCACACCGCGGAAAGTGACAAATTGGCCTAGTTTTGGATTTAATTAATCACGGCGGCCTGACAGCTACCTGAGCTCGACTGCATCATTAGCGTGCCGCTATCAGCGCATTTGGGGAGTTTGTGATAGAAGACGATTCTGTTCATTAACCGTCCAGTTCGGCGCATCAGAATAAACACTCTCCAAATATGACACTGTTTTTATTCAGGGGGTTTAAGGAAATATTTTCGGCCAATTATCCACTGTAGTTTGCATAGGCGTCTAGATTTTTCATTTGGTAAACAGCGAAGAGTAACAATGCGCGCTAAACTGCAAAACTATTTAGGTTTACGCTGTACATTACAATAATATAAAAACTAGATGATTTTTTTATTTATTTCAGAGATCATTATAATTGTTTATACTGGAAGTTTTCTATCTATCCCTATAGACCATTTTGAGGTTTTAGAATTTTAAAAAGGGCTTTAAAATGTATGCAGTCAGTCAAATATGCAATATGCAAAAAAAAAAAAAGTGCATGTTCCTTTAAAAGAGTAGTTAATTATAGTTACTAGTTACTTCTCACAAATAGTAACTGAGTTAGTAATTGAGTTACATAATTATAAAAGTAAATAACTACCAGGGAAAGTAACTATTGGGTTACTTTAATAAAATCTAAATTTATAAATGATTAAAAAATAAATATAAAACATTGCACACTAATCGACACTATTTTAATGTTGTTGTGGGACAATGTGAGAGACAACCATCAAATTTAACATATCATTATAAATATTATCGTTACTATAGTTGCACAATAAAACACAGTAGACCATTTTTAGGGATGTAAACAAAACATATTTCCTGTTTTACATTTTTCATTTCTATAGCTTCAGAGAATCCAAAAAAGAGCCACATATTGATAAATAATGTTATGACGGCTGTTTTAACATGAAATTATGATTGATTTGCCTCCTGTTACAGTTATGAAATAGTTTGATAACAAGCAGGAAATATTCATGGGCCAATGACATCGCCACATTGAAATGCTCAATACTAAGTTGTAAAAGGCATCTACATAGCTTGTTTTAATATAAAAATTCAATTTATACTGTAAAAGCTAAACATATATCTAAGTTTAAATAGATATTATATAGATATTTTACCCCCAAAAAATATTATTAGCAATGTACAGTATATACATATATATATTTATAATATATATATATATAAGTATATAAATATATATATATAAATATATATATATATATATATATATATATATATATATATATATATATATATATTTTTTTTTTTTTTTTTTTTTTTTTTTTTTTTTGTATTCATTTATTGGGACTTATTTATTTATTTATTCATTCATTCATTTTCTTTTCGGTTTAGTCCCTTTATTACTCAGGGGTCGCCATAGCGGAATGAACCGCCAACTTATCCAGGATATGTTTTACACAGCGGATGCCCTTTCAGCGGATGTCTTTGGACTGTGGGGGAAACCGGAGCACCCGGAGGAAACCCACGCCAACACAGGGAGAACATGCAAACTCCACACAGAAACGCCAACTGACCCAGCCAAGGCGCAAACTAGCGACCTTCTTGCTGTGAGGCGATCGTGCTACCCACTGCGCCCCCGTGACGCCCAGATATTATACAAAAAAATAATATTAGCACAAGATAGAATTTTTAGTTGTTTTACTACTGGATTTATTTAGACATTTATTCACTTATTTATTTTATTAAAATGTTTATTAATCTTTTAATATAAATAAAAATTTATTTTTTATTCTTAGCTAATTTAGCATCATTCATTTTAGTTCATTCATTCATTTTCTTTTCGGCTTAGTCCCTTTATTAATCCGGGGTCGCCACAGTGGAATGAACCGCTAACTTATCCAGTGCATGTTTTACGCAGCGGATGCCCTTCCAGCTGCAACCCATCTCTGGGAAACATCCATACACACTCATATACTACGGACAATTTAGCCTACCCATTTCACCTGTACCGCATGTCTTTGGACTGTGGGGGAAACCGGAGCACCCGGAGGAAACCCACGCGAACGCAGGGAGAACATGCAAACTCCACACAGAAATGCCAACTGACCCAGCCGAGGCTCGAACCAGCGACCTTCTTGCTGTGAGGCGACAGCACTACCTACAGCGCCACCGCATCGCCGCCATTTATTTTAGTGTTACTCAAAATTATTTTGTATTTATTATTTTTATTTTGTAATCATTATTAATTCTTATTAAATGATTCTAATGATATTTTAATAAATTGATTCTTTCTTTTATACGGCATATTTATTTAGCTCTTTTGTAATGTTTGATTCATTATTTTAGTCAATTGTTTATTTTAATATTATTTTATGACAGGTGAATTGGGTAGGCTAAATTGTCCGTAGTGTATGAGTGTGTATGGATGTTTCCCAAAGATGGGTTGCAGCTGGAAGGGCATCCGCTGCGTAAAACATATGCATATAGATAAATTGCCGGTTCATTCCGCTGTGACGACCCCAGACGCGAACATGTGGAGAATATGCAAACTCCGCACAAAAATACCAGTTGGCCCAGCAAAGACCTGACGCCATTGGTAGTCTTGCTGTAAGGCAACAGTGCTAGTCACTGGGCCACCGTGCCGCCCATTCTGGATAAAGAAGGGGAGGGGAGAAGGGGTGGAGGAGGGAGGGTTTCTTCCAAATGAAGATCTTTGTAGAAAGAAAATGAGGATATATATATAGTGACTTGGGATCCTTTGATTGGAAGATCATGATTAGCTAATGTGGGCCAGCTGGGTCAATCATGAGCACGTGCTCCTCACGAAATTAGTTTAAAATTAAACTTCACTTAGTGAAAACCTCAGATACTGTTGGTTGGTTCCTGTTGTTTGTGCACCTTTTTTACCAACCAAGTTTGTCGACGCCTTTATAATGACACAGATCACTCTGCCTATTCATACCAGAGTCCCGCGGAAAAAGTGATTGACAGGTAATAATTTGTGTATAAAGTATCTTTATTTTTTTATGATTTGGTTATGGGTAAAACAAAGACCATGCAGGTCAGCTAGTTGAAATGGTAGGCTACAAATAATTAATTCACCACCATCTACGACGACGATGCCATCGTCCATCACGATGTTTCACATTAGACATTGTAAGATGCCAAACTAGTCAACATCGCCCAACCATAGTACAAATGCATTCCTTGCCTATGCTAATTTTTGGTTCTTTCACTTACTGTCACACAACGAATGTGGGATTTCAATGCCAATTAACCATTCTTCTCTTCACAATTCTGACCAAACACACACACACACACACACACACACACACAGTCAGACTTTTCTTCCACTCGATGCTCTTTCGCTTTTGCATGTCTGTTGGCAAACATGCACCGAAGGACCAATCAAAACAATGAGACATGTCAGTGGACAAGAATAACAATGCAGCATGTCAGAGCTGATTAATAAAAGTACCGTCAGCAGCACGCCGCTCCTCAACACCTACTTAAAGACGGCTGTAATTCTCGTCCTATCAGAGGGAATGTGACTTGTGAAGAACATCATTGAGATTCAGTGCTGGACGTTGAGTGACTGAAGGACAGCTGGACGAGCTCCAACAACACTACTGTGATTGACAGCTCAGTTTTATTGGCGTCGTCCTATGAAAAGGCGAGTTCAGAGATCAGCCCCGCCCACCTGGACCGAGGCGTCGTGAAGCTTGTAGATAAAGAGACGCTGAATCCATCATCTGATGATGAGCAGGAGATAAATCGGACTAGACTAACGTGTTAAAAAGGGTGGCTTGTATAGTGTCATTTAGATTAAATGCATGTGAGAGTTCAGTTTAAGTCACTGTTTAATCGCCTCACATGTCAATCCAAACCTGCATTATTATTATTTAGTGTATTTATAATTTATTATTTTAAGGTATTATATAAAATTCAAATAAATTCTAAAATACAAAATAAATCTATAAAAAATGTATATATATATATATACATTATATATATATACAGTGGCGCAGTTGCCTCACAGCAAGAACGTCGCTGGGTCGCAGGTTCGAACCTCGGCTGGGCTGGGTCAGTTGGCGTTTCTGTGTGGAGTTTGCATGTTCTCCCTGGGTTCGCGTGGGTTTCCTCTGGGTGCTCCGGTTTCCCCCACAGTCCAAAGACATGCAGTACAGGTGAATTGGGTAAGCTAAATTGTCCATAGTGTATGAGTGTGAATGTGTGTGTGGAAGTTCCCAGAGATGGGTTGCGGCTGGAAGGGCATCCGCTGCGTAAAATCGTGCTGGATAAGTTGGCGGTTCATTCCGCTGTGGCGACCCCGCAAGGGACAAAGCCGACAAGAAAATGAATGAATGAATATATATATATATATATATATATATATATATATATATATATATATATATATATATATATATATATATATATATTATTATTATTATTATTATTATTAGGAAAATAAGTATTGATTTTAAATTAATTTGATTATTTTATTATATATATATTGGACAAAATATTTTTTAAAGCTGCATTTATTCAATAAAAACTGTACAATTGTGAGCATTTATTAAGCTATTATATAAAATATTTTTAAAAAATCATTATATTATATTATATTATATTATATTATATTATATTATATTATATTATATTATATTATATTATATTATATTATATTATATTAAAGTATTGATTTTAAATTAATTTGATCATTTTATTATATACAGTTAAAGTCAGAATTATAAGCCCCCCTTTGAATTTGTTTTTCTTTTTTAAATATTTCCCAAATTATGTTAAACAGAGTAAGGAGATTTTCACAGTATGCCTGATAATATTTTTTCTTCTGGAGAAAGTCTTATTTGTTTTATTTTGGCTAGAAAAAAAGCAGTTTTTAATTTTTTTCAAACCATTTTGGGGACAAAATTATCAGCCCCTTTAAGCTATATTTTTTTTCAATAGTCTACAGAATAAACCATCGTTATACAATAGCTTGCCTAATTACCCTAACCTGCCTAGTTAAGCTAATTAACCTAGTAAAGCCTTTAAATGTCACTTTAAGCTGTATAGAAGTGTCTTGAAAAATATCTAGTCAAATATTATTTACTGTCATCATGATAAAGATAAAATAAATCAGTTATTAGAAATGAGTTATTAAAACTATTATGATTAGAAATGTGTTGAAAAAAATCTGCTCTCCGTTAAACAGAAATTGGGGAAAAAATAAAACAGGGGGGCTAATAATTCAGGGGGGCTAATAATTCTGACTTCAACTGTATATTGGACAAAATATTTTTTAAAGCTGCATTTATTCAATAAAAACTGTAATATTGTTAAATATAAAAAATAATTGCTATTAAAAATTAAAATGCATGTTCTCAGTTGTAATATATCTTAAACAGCTTATTCCTTTAATGCAAAACTTAATTTTCAGCATCAGTCTTTAATGTCACATGATTCTTCAGAAATCATTCTAATAAGTAAATTTTATGCTCATAAAATATTTCTAATTATTACTAATATTTCAAAATGTGAATTTTAAATGTGAAAATTATTTGTTATTTTTGTTGGTTGTATGTACACTGAAAATAATAATAATAATAATAATAATAATAATAATAATAATAATAATAATAATAATAATAATAATAATAATAATATGTATATGTATATTCTTTAAAAAAAAATTCTAAATGTCCTTTATGATTTAGCACCAAATCAGCACATTTGAATATATTTTGATACATATTTGTTTGTATTTGACTAATGTAAATTATTGTAAAAGCTTAAAGATATAAAAAATATGCAACATTAAAAATACTCCTTGGCACAGTCATGCACAATAACATGTCAGATTTGTAAATGGATCATTTTTGGAGGGGTTGGATCTTTTTAATGTACCAGTTGATTCACTTTAAAGAATCTCTTTTTCGGACCATTCTCTGTAAACCCTAGAGATGGTTTTGTGTGAAAATCCCAAGTCTAGTTCTTAGGTAATTTAACCAGTGATCTAGTCACAGCAGCTCAACATGAGGGTAAAGATTACCTGAAAAACAATAGTTACATAAAGCAGCTGACTTCAGAACACCTGGATTACAGTATACACTCACTGGCCACTTTATTAGGCACACCTCACTAGAACCAGGTTGGACCCTCTTTTGCCTTCAGAACTGCCTTAATCCATCGTGGAAGAGATTCAACAAGATACTGGAAATATTGCACAGAGATTTTGGTCCATATTGACATGATAGCATCACACAGTTGCTGCAGATTTGTCGGCTGCACATCCATGATGCCAATCTCCCGTTCCAGAGGTGCTCTATTGGATTGAGATCTTGTGACTGTGGAGGCCATTTGAGTACAGTGAACTCATTGTCATGTTCAAGAAACCAGTCAGAGATAATTCGTGGTTTATAACATGGTGTGTTATTCTGCTGGAAGCAGCCATCAGTAGATGAGTACACTGTGGTCATAAAGGGATGGACATGGTCAGCAACAATACTCAGGTAGGCTGTGGCATTGACATGATGCTCAGTTGGTACTAATGGGCCCAAAGTGTGCCAAGAAAATATCCCCCATACCATTACACCACCACCACCACCAATCTGAACTGTTAATACAAGGCAGGATGGATGCTCACTGGATATTTTCTCTTTAAAGGACCCTTCCCTGTAAACCCAAGAGATGGTTGTGTGTGAAAATCCCAGTAGATCAGCAGTTTCTGAAATACATAGACCAGCCTGTCTGGCACCAACAACCATGCCACATTCAAAGTCCCTTAAATCCCCTTTCTTCCCCATTCTGATGCTCGGTCTGAACTGCATCAGATCGTCTTGACCATGTCTACGTGCTTAAATGCATTGAGTTGCTGCCATGTGATTGGCTGATTAGAAATTTGCGATAACGAGCAGTTGGACAGGTGTACCTAATAAAGTGGCCGGTGAGTGTATAGTCACAATGATTAATTTCATGGTCATGTAATAAACATTCAAGTTTCATTCTCTACTTGACCATACTAAAACAATTGGACATGACTCCATCACTGTTTGCTAATCTTATTATGCATATATTGTTTAAATATTGAACATTTTTCATGATGGCTAAGCTCCGATCTGATTGGTTGGCATTTGGAGGATTTCCATGCAACAAAGTAGGCAGGTTTATTTCACCGCCAGTAAATAAAGTCATGCTTACAAGTTTCCAAACTGCTACAATAATGCCTTAGATGAGGGAAAAAAATAGCTTGGCCAATGCAAACACACTGTTATGCACGTTTAATATGCGCTTTTGCATTTTACTATGGCCGCAACAAACCCCCCAGTCCTCAAAAGAGGCAATAAAATGCAAAGTGGCAATTGACAACTGGCATAAAGTCTGGCTAAACAAGACACTTAGTCCTGAAATCGCTGACAAAAAAAAAGTGAATTAATGGAGATCTTTAAAATGCTCTACCTTTGGCTTTGAGAAGACATAAAAAAAGACGGCGTGGGAAAACGGCTCCAAATAAGCAGCATTAAAATAGATGCACGCGCACAAATAGCTGCACCACAGCCTGTGCTGACAGACCTGGAAATGAAAAAGAATGTTGCCATGTAAAATTTCCTACACGCTGTTAATATTTTATGAGCGCTCGTTTTGACACCAGGCTGTATATCCCTAATTTGTGCTGCTGGCTGGCAACACAAATGGGTTGTGAATTGAAAAGAAGACGGGGGGAAAAAAGAGAGGAGAGGTGTGTTTGGAGGAGATGGTAACGAGAGGAAAGCAGATAACAGGCGTAAAATGGACTGCACAGACACGCAGAGGGAGAGATTTGGTCGTCGCTGTGCTACACAAAACATCTGAAATGGCCCATTTAACTGCTCCGTATTGTGTCGCTCTCGACGGCTTCATTTTCATACTCCGTGATGGTTTGAGCACATGAATCTGCCCAGGATGAGCGCTTTATCAAGGTTACGTTAACCTCCGGGCTTTATCTAGCAGGAGATGAAGTTGGAGGTGATCTACAGCACAGGAGTAAACAGGAGAAACGCCATCAGGAGTTCAGTCAGAGAGAGGCTTCTGATGTGTCAATTAGGGCTGCACGGTATATCGCTTCAGCATCGATATTGGAGTGTGCACAATATACTCATGTTGCAGGATGTGCAATGTTGAGTCTGGATTACAGTCAGCCAGGAAGCATATTTCAGATTGAACACATGAGATTTGTGGAGTCACTGTAGAGTTTAATGTCGGCATGAAACGGAAGTTAAGTCTTTTTTGCCTAGATATTGACATGCATCCGACTGAAACTTGAAATGATTGAAATGCTTGATTTTATCCTTTGGGCACGATTGGATGGTTGAAATATGGGCGTTGCTGACAAAATGTAGAAAGACTGATGAAGGGACAAAAGCAGGGCAGAAACGAGACATACACTGATAGCCCCGCCCTAAAGAACTGATAGCACAGCCCTGAAGGACGGATAGCCCCGCCATAAAGGATCGATAGCCCCGCCTGAAAGGACTGATAGCCCCGCCTTAAGTTACTCATAGCCCTGCAACAAAGGACTTATAGCCCTGCCCTAAAGGATTGATAGCCCCGCCTTAAGTTACTCATAGCTCCGCAACAAAGGACTTATAGCCCCGCCCCAAAGAATTAATAGTTCCACACTAAAGGACTTATAGTCTCACCCTAATGACTGATAGCCTTGCCCTAAAGGACTGATAGCCTAGCCATAAAGGATTGATAGCCCCGCCCGAAAGGACTGATAGCCAACCTTAAGTTACTCATAGCTCAGCAACAAAGGACTTGTAGCCCTGCCCTAAAGAACTGATAGCCTTGCCCCAAAGAACTGATACCTCCGCACTAAAGGACTTATAGTCCCACCCTAAAGGACTGATAGCTCCGCCCTAAAGGACTTATAGCCCCGCCATAAATGATTGATAGCACCACCTAAAAGGACTGATAGCCCCGCCCCAAAGAATTGATAGCTTCGCACTAAAATACTTTTAATCCCACCCTAAAGTACTGATAGCCACGTCATAAAGGATTGATAGCCCTGCCCAAAAGGACTGATAGCCCCGCCCAAAATTACTGATAGCCCCGCCCCAAAGAATTGATAGCTCTGCCCTAAATGATTGATAGCCCCGCCCTAAATGACTAATAGCTCCGCCCAAAATGACTGATAGCCCTGCCATAAAAGTCTGATAGCTCCGCCCTAAAAGCATTCCATATGACCAGAAGTGAAGAAAAGTAATTTCAAAGAGTAGGGAAGGTTATGGTATTTGATTAAAGATTCTTATGACAAATACATTTTTACAAAATAATGAAGTGCACAGATACATCGTTTATAATAAGCACTACTATATGCATATAAGAATATTTGACCATCTCTCCTCATTAGCATAAACAGCCCTGAGTGACAAGCTGCCGTCTGCTTTTAGAGTTTTCACTTGCTGCAAAGCTCCGCCCACTTATGAAAAGAGCACAATCTCATTTGAATTTAAAGCGACGGCACAATTAGGATCAAAGCCTAAAAGGTTCAGTTTCAGAGAGTTATAAAACATTATTAGTGTTGTATTTTGAGCCGAAACGTCACACACACATTCTCTAGGGACACCAGAGACTTATTCTACACCTTGTAAAAAGGCCATAATACTGTAGGTCCCTTTAAAGCCAGTGAAATCACCAACGCATCGGTCATAAAGCAGGATTCTGCTGGCGCTGAATTTGGCGATGTAGCATGCAGTAAATAAAGCATGACGGAGTGCAGAAAAAGCAGCATGTCTGTTAGTGCTCATCTCAGTCCGCATGACTCAAGCCTGCATTCTGGGCCACCAGTCAGAAAACGGCAAACACCGCCATAAGAGGAAACACTCCAACACACAGCTAAACTCACACACACGATACTCTTTAAAAACAACCTTCAGGGCATCTTGTACCTTGAAAGCAGTTTTGAAGGAATCTTTTGAAGAGTTCGTAGCGAGGAAAGAGACTGATCAAAGCTGCGGTTTCGCATAAAACAAAGCATCTGTCCTTAGTTGACCATTGAAATGACAAGCACCTGTTTCGTCTTACACATCCCTGACAGTACAGAGGTTTGCATGAGGACAAATGCTGAGCCAGCGAGACAGAGAGGGGGAAAAAAATAAGATGACGGCATTTTACTAAAACCACTAGGATTTAACTGAGCATAACCGCTGCTTTGCAAAGCACTTTACAGCAAGATATGAGAGTTAAAAAAGCTTGTTGCGATTAGACTAAAATCTCATATCACATTATAAGTCATCTTATGTTCTGATAACGATTTGACTTGAATGATAAGTCACAATTATTAGCCATCTTATAATTTTTTCTTTATCGGATATTTCACAAATGATGTTTAACAGAGCAAGGAATTTTTATTTTGGCTAGAATAAAAGCAGTTTTAATTTTTTTTAAGAATTTTAAATGTCAAAGATTAAAGAAACCAGTTATTAGAAATGAGTAGGCCCACACGGAATCTGCGCGTACAGAAATCCACAGATTTCCGCAGATTTTTAGCCCATCATTTAGTCTATGTGTTACCTTGTGTAATGGCCTGTTTCCACTGAGTGGTACGGTACGATACGGTATTGTTCGGTACACTTTTATGGCCGTTTCCACTGTCAAAGGGTACCAAAAAGAGAACCGTACCGTACCACTTTTTGGGTACTCTTTGCAAAGGGTACCTAGCATGACAAAAGGGCGGGGCTAGACGCACAGCTGAACTATGGCTGGGCGATTAATCGAAAAGAAATCGAAATCAGCGCAGCCTTCATGCGGTTGCATACTTTTGTGAGTACAATACATGTGAGCAAACTTTTTGCACAAAACTTATCAGTGAACTTTAAGGGGAAAAAATTTAAACAAATAAATAAAATAATCGTTCATTAATCGTAATCAAGTTTAAATGTTCAATTAATCAAGATTTAGATTTTAGGCCAAATCGCCCAGCCCTAGGCTGAACGCTATTGGTTTACAGAGATACGTCACTCGCTCGTGGACAAGCAAGAGAATGAAAACAAAGGAACCGCCATTTTTAAAAACACAGCCAAGACATTACACCATAATAAATTATACATATAATAAAAAGCCATGGTTGACCCGAGCTCAAGCAAACCTTGTTGTCGTCTTGATGAACCGCCACAAAGCCAAGAAGTACAAAATCTGCCGTGTCCTGTTGTTGTTTGACGAGGCCGTCTGAAAGTGCGAGCGGTTTCACTTTCTCCAGGGAGCTCGCGATCACTCGTGTGCGCATCTATATTTGAAATAACAAACTTCTTGAGCTGATGATAATAACGTGTGCGTGATTATTGAAGTGCTTGTGACATCCGATCCTTTCAGAAACGGACAAACGCGAGAGTGAAGAGCAAAAAAACATAGGAGAAGCCGGAAAAACAAAGGAGAAAATGATTCTTTCAGCAACCTAAAACATGATTTTTTACAAAATTCTCAGTAAATATAGCAAACAAATGCCTGCAGATTCTGTCTGGCCCTAGAAATGAGTTATTAAAACTATTATGCCTAGAAATGGGTTGAAAATGTTTTCTCTCCATTAAACAGAAATTGGGGGGGAATATACAGGGGCGCTAATAATTCTGGAAGGCTAATAATTCTGACTTTAACTGTATTTCATGATACAGTACCATTTCTGTCAATTCAATCAATGAATAGTTTATATACACTGACCACATGTAAAAGAATTACATTTTAAAGTATAAACTCGTGTACTCATTTATATGTGATCATATTTCTCTCTTTATTTAGATCTTCAGGGCAAATTATTTAAAATCTAGAAATTAATATTAATAAAATATAAAACACTTCAAAAAGGAATGATCGCAGGTCCAACTTCATTCATTCATTCATTTTCTTGTCGGCTTTGTCCCTTGCGGGGTCGCCACAGCGGAATGAACCGCCAACTTATCCAGCACGATTTTACGCAGCGGATGCCCTTCCAGCCGCAACCCATCTCTGGGAACTTCCACACACACATTCACACTCATACACTATGGACAATTTAGCTTACCCAATTCACCTGTACTGCATGTCTTTGGACTGTGGGGGAAACCGGAGCACCCGGAGGAAACCCACGCGAACGCAGGGAGAACATGCAAACTCCACACAGAAACGCACTGACCCAGCCCAGCCGAGGTTCGAACCTGCGACCCAGCGACGTTCTTGCTGTGAGGCAACAGCACTACCTACTGCGCCACTGCGTTGCCGCAGGTCCAACTTAAAAATATTAATTCATTTTTCTTCAGCTTAGTCTCTATTTCACCTCATATGTTTGGACTGTGGGGGAAACCAGAGCACCTGGAGGAAACCCACCCCAACATGGGGAGAACATGCAAACTCCACACAGAAATGCAATCTGACCCAGCCGGGACTTGAACCAGCGACCTTCTTGCTGTGAGGTGACAGTGCTAACCACTGAGCCACCGTGCCGCCATATATATAATTATTCATTCATTCATTTTCTTTTCGGCCAAGTCCTTTTATTAATCCGGGGTCGCCACAGCTTATCAAATAAATGCATCATTGTTAAACATAAGAGATTTTTGCTTTGCATCACACACACACATAAATAACATTTTAAAATATATTAAAAATGAAAAAGAGATATATGAAATTGTAATAATATCTAACATTTTACATTTTTTTAAACCAAATACATGCAGCCTTTGATAAGCAGAAGAGACAAATTGTAATCAAGTCAAAGTTATACGCAGAATTATTAGCCCCCCCTTTGATTTATTTTTTCTTTTTTTAATTATTTCCCAAATGATGTTTAACAGAGCAAGGAAATTTTCACAGTATGTCTGATAATATTTTTTCTTCCGGGGAAAGTCTTATTTGTTTTATTTCAGCCAAAATAAAAGCAGTTTTTAATTTTTTAAAAATCATTTTAAGGTCAAAATTATTAGCCCCTTCAAGCTATATTTTTTTTTTCGATAGTCTACAGAACAAACCATCGTTACACAATAACTGCCTAGTTAACCTAATTAACCTAGTTAAGCCTTTAAATGTCACTTTAAGCTGTATAGAAGTGTCTTGAAAAATATCCAGTCAAATATTATTTACTGGCATCATGGCAAAGATAAACTAAATCAGTTATTAGAGATGAGTTATTAAAACTATTATGTTTAGAAATGTGTTGAAAAAATCTGCTCTCAATTAAACAGAAATTAGGGAAAAAAAATAAACAGGGGTGCTAATAATTCTGACTTCAACTGTATATAGTGAGCTCTAAATCTCCAAACACTCCCACAGATTAGTGCAGCAGTTCATTGTGAAAGTGTCCGGTCTCATGTGTCTCTTTTACCATCTTAAAATAGTCCCCTCGACACAGCGCTCGTGGCACGGAAATGTTTTTTTAGGGAAGCATGTGGAGCCTTGTGCCCCCTGAAAGGAAACAAATGTTTGGGAGAAGCAGAGAGCGGCGGTTTTGGCCTGTTTCCCGGCACAGACGCGGGTGCCATCACGGCTCCGGAAGACTCCAGTTCCTTCTGTGCTTGCAAAAACAGATGCAGAGCTGCAGCGTTTCATGCATTGCAGTTAACAATGCATGCTCCATAACACTGTCTCATATTGCACGCATAGAGTTGAAGTCAAAATGATTCGCCCTCCTGAGAATTTTTGTTTCTTTTTCAAAATTTTCCCAAAGGATGTTTAATAGATTCAGGAATTTTTCTCAGTATTTCCTATAATATTTTTTCTTCTGGAGAAAGTCTTATTTGTTTTATGTCAGCTGGAATAAAAGCAGTTAATAATAATAATAAAAAAAATTAAGGTCAATATTATTAGGCCCCTTGAGAATATTTGTTTTTCAATTGTCAATAGAACAAACCATACAATAACTTGCCTATAGTTAACCAAATTAACCCAATTAAAGTTTTATATTTCAACATTTTTTAATACTTTTTACGTTTCCTTTGTTTTTTTTCTGTTTATTAAAATATTTACTTATTAATTGGGACATATTGGGACTTGGTTAATTGAACTTATTTATGGACTGTGATCTTAAGTTTTTTTTTTTTTTGTTTGATTTTCCTCAGTTTTGGTTTTGGTACTGACTAATCTAATATACAGTTGAAGTCAGAATTATTAGCCCCCCTGTTTATTTTTTCCCCAATTTCTGTTCTGTTTTTTTAACACATTTCTAATCATAATAGTTTTAATAACTCATTTCTAATAACTGATTTATTTTCTCTTTGCCATGATGACAGTAAATAATATTTGACTAGATATTATTCAAGACACTTCTATACAGCTTAAAGGGACATTTAAAGGCTTAACTAGGTTAATGAGGTTAACTAGGCAGGTTATTGTATAACGATGGTTTGTTCTGTAGACTATCGAAAAAATATAGCTTAAAGGGGCTAATAATATTGACCTTAAAATGTTTTTAAAATTAAAAACTGCTTTTATTTTACGCTGTAAAAAATTTGACCTTAAATTCACAGTAAATTACTGGCTAATAATGGCATTACTTTCACAGTAAAATACTGTATGTAAATTCACAACAAATTACTGTGAGGTAAATAACAGTAATTTACTGTGATTTTGTTACATTAAATTACTGTGAAATTACAGCCATATAGTGTACATTCACAGTAGATAGTGAAGTCCATTCCTGGGATTTCACAGTATTATCTTGTAGCATTAACAATATTTTTGTAACCAGGGATAGGACGCTGACAACAGGATGCGGATCCACATGCAGGTTTATTTAAAGAGATGGTCAGGCAAGCAATGATCAATACAGGAGCAGACAGAACTATAAAGGAAATCTAGAAACGTGGTCAATGTAGAAGGCAGATGGTCACAATGCTGGCAGCAGACAGGGAGAAACAGATAATCAAGGCGAGGGTCCAAACACGGCAAGAACAAGACAAGGAAACGCTTGGAATTGTGACTGTGAGAAGACAACAAGACTCAGCAATGGAGTGAGTGTGTGTGCTGCTTATGTACTGTGTGTAATCAGTGTTTGACAAGCCTCCGGTGGTGTGTGCAATCAATGGAGATAAGGAACATGTGTGTGTGATTGGAGTGCATGTATGGAGTTGTAGTTCATTTGATGGTGGATTTGTAGTCCATAGTGTTTGTGCATGTAAACCAGCGATCTAAGGGGAGAAGATCGCTGGTGATCGTGACAATTTTACTGTGAAGGAAGCTTTCCTCTGCTAGTCATTCTGACAATTACCTTGACTTTGAAATCATTTGGGGTGTTTAACAGTGTTTGGTTTTATGAATCAATTAGTTTTGTTTCAGTTTATTATGTTTTTAGCTAAGCACAAAATAATGTTCATTAAAAATTATTTCATATTTCCATGTTCACCTTATACAATTAAATAAAGGTGCAGTGCACCCAAAAATGAAAATTTATTATGACATTCATGTAGTTTCAAAACAGGATGATTTTCTTTCAAGTTATTTTTGAAGACGTAACCAAATTGTTTTTGGGGGCTGCAATAACATTCTGGTATTTCTAAATATCAAAAAAGTGCCAATACTAGCATAAAAGTTCATTTGTAATAACGTCTATGTTGAATGAAATAAAAAGAGTTTGAATTCCTTTAACTAACATGCAAAAAAATAGCCTTTTTTACAGTAATTTGCTGTAATCATGCTAATTTGATTAAATTTCACACTAAAATTCGGAACACAACGCACTACTGTGAAAGTTTACAGTTAAATCCTGTAAAAGTGATACTAATGTAATTTACTGTGAAAAATTACAGTAACATCTGGAAATTTGATACAGTGTAGCCAAAATAAAACAAATAAGACTTTCTCCAGAAGACAAAATATTATCAGACACACTGTGAACATTTCCTTGCTCTGTTAAACATAATTTGGGAAATATTTACAAAAGAAAAGAAAATTCAAAGGAGGGCTAATAATTCTGACTGTATGCACAAATATATATCATTGTAAAGCATTCTATAGAAAATAACTTAAAAGACAGGTCTGTGAGGACTGTACTACTCTCTTTATATTGCATGGACAAAAATAAAAAGTCTATCGTTTCATATCATCGTTTATCTTGTGGTCAAAAAAACATTGTTTACGGTAATACTTTTTTATACTTTATAAAGTGCAACATTACAGAGATGCAAACAGAAACATAAATAACAGCATCGCGAGAAAGTCGCAATCTTGATGTTCCCCTTTTGCATTTTATTTAGCAATATTGTTTTATTATTTTTAAGATTTATATATGAATTTATTGTTTTATTATACTTTATTTCTGTAATGCAAATTAATTTTTTAATCGCATACTGTTCAAGTAAAAATTAAACTCCTGTGTGGAGTTTGCATGTTCTCCCCGTGTTGACGTGGGTTTCCTCCGGGTGCTCCGGTTTTCCCCACAGTCCAAACACATGCGTTAAAGGGGAATTGATGAACTAAATTGCCCGTAGTGTATGAGTGCTTGTGTGAATGTGAGAGCTTATGGGTGTTTCCCAGTATTAGGTTGTAGCCGAAAGGGCCCTTGTGTTTAACAAGGATGCATTTATTTGGTCAAAAATCCAGTAAAAATGGTCAAAATAATGTTTTTAATTGAAATAAACTGTTCTTTTAAAGCTAATATTTATTCAAATATCCTGAAGCAAATGTATAATTACGACAAACAGTCATAGATGGAAAATAAATGCATAATGTATCGCTCGAAAATACCAATGCATATCACCAGCTTTGCTTAAAGCAATGTCTAAACACCTAAAAAACAATGCAATATGCGTAAGTGAGGCAATTATTGAGAACGCTTGATGGTTTTACAGTAATGGATGTGACGTGTCTATGGGAATGAAGGAGAACTGTGGGAAGTGTTATTTTAAGGACACATTTTTTCCGTCGGACACAAAGGGAAGACTGGCAGACACAACCACAGACAGCGGCTTATTACTGCCATATATTAGCATGTCTGATTATGAGCGATTTGCATGCAGGCGATCCATGAGAGAGAGAGAGAGAGAGAGAGAGAGAGAGAGAGAGAGAGAGAGAGAGAGAGAGAGAGAGAGAGAGAGAGAGAGAGAGAGAGAGAGAGAGAGAATTTCTTGTGCTTCTTATGTTATTATTATTGTTATTATTATTATTATTATTATTATTATTATTATTAATAATCTTATTAGAACTACTACTATTATTATTTTTTAATATATATATATTAATTTTTTTCATTATGTTTTACGTATTTTTTTCATGTATTTATTTATTTATTAAATTTTAAACATCTTAAATATTTTTTCTTTTTATTGTTATTTTGTTATTATTATTATTATTATTATTATTATTATTACTACAGCTATTATTGTTTTTTTATACATTTAAAAAATTTTACTATAATTTTTTATTCATGTATTTATTTATTTATTTATTTATTTATTTATTATTTTTTAAACATCTTAAATATTTTCTCTTTTTATTGTTATTATTATTATTATTATTATTATTATAACTACTACTATTATTTTTAGATTTTTTATATATTTTTATATATTTACTATTATTTTTATATATTGTTTTCATGCATTTATATATTATTATTTTTTAAACATCTTAAGTATTTTTCTCTTTTTAGTTGTTGTTATTATTATTGTTTTTATTATTATTATTATTTACTATAACTACTACTATTATTTTTATTTTTATATATTTTTATATATTGTGTATTTTTATTTTTTATATTTAGTTTTTAATGTATTTATTTAATATATTTTTTAAACATCTTAAAAAAATTCTTTTTTGTTATTATTAATTATTATTATTATTTATTTATTTTTAAAGTTTAAAAAATATTTTTATTATTAATTTTATTTACTTTGTATTTTATTTTTCATGTATTTATTTATTTCACGTAATTATTCATCACAGGAATAAATGACAAAATAACAAAATAAAATGAAACAAAATTAAATGTTAAAACATATTGAAACAGAAATCCAAAAATCAACCTGAAATTGAAATAATATTTCACACGTGTACAGTTTTTACTGCATTTTTTTTAAATGAGACAAATGCCACCTTGGTTGTGGAAGAGTCTAAAAACCCAGCTTCAAATCACAGGAATAAATAAGAAAATAAATTATAAAATAATCAAATTTAAACATTAAATTTATATTCCAAAACTGTGTTTCTTAACTGCAATAAAACAATAATAACAAATAAACTGTAATAAATGACAAAATAAACTACAATACATTCTGAAACAGAACACCTTCATTCATTCATTCATTCATTCATTTTTTTCAGCTTATTCTCTTTATTCATCAAGAGTCGACACAGCGGAATAAACCGCCAACTTATCCAGCATATGTTTTACACAGCGGATGCCCTTCCAGCTGGAACCCAGTACTGGGAATCCCCCATACACACTCATTCACACACACTCATACACTACAGGTCAATTTAACTTATTCAATTCACTTAGTGCATGTGTTTGGACTGTGGGGGAAACCGGTTTACGTGGAGGAAACCCACGGCAACACGGGGAGAACATGCAAACTCCACATAGAAACACCAACTGACCCAGCCAGGACTCAAACCAGCGACCTTTTTGCTGTAAGACGACAGTGCTAACCACTGAGCCACCGTGTCACCCCTCAGAAAACATCTGAAACTGTAACAACATTTCAAACTTTTACAGCACCTAACATGATTGTGAACACATTAAACCTCTCGGAGATGTTTCAGATTCAGAGTTTTACCTTGTTAACCCTAAAACGCAAATAAAACCTTGAATCCATCATCTCTACGTATAAATGCTTGGATGCAGAGAAAGCCTGATTAATGATAAAAGACAGAAAAAGTGTCGGGGTTCAGATCCCGCATCCCGAGAGCCCACGGCGATAAATGTTGATTAGTGTTGATTTTGTCCAAGAAACGCCCGGCGACTGACGCGGGGACTAAACTGCAGCGAAAGCCCCCCATTAATCTTGCTCCAGTTTAAGTAGTGTATATTAATTTGTGTCATTTCCAGTAGGTGGAGAGAAAAACGTCTGGTCGGCTGACGGGCAGGAAATGAGATGCCCAGCCACGCATCAAAGACGCTCCAGGGTTGTCATGGCAACGGAAGAATTCACATTCACTTTAATAAACATTACAAATTTATAGATTTGATTAAAGATGCTCCGGGGTTGTCATGGTAACAGAAGAATACACATTCACTTTAACGCACATTATGCATTTTTAGATTTGATTAAAGATGCTCCGGGGTTGTCATGGCAACAGAAGAATACACATTCACTTTAACACACATTACACATTTTTAAATTTGATTAAAGATGCTTCGTGGTTATCATGGCAACAGAAGAATACACATTCACTTTAACACACATTACGCATTTTTAGATTTGATTAAAGATGCTTTGGGGTTGTCATGGCAACAGAAGAATACACATTCACTTTAACACACATTACGCATTTTTAGATTTGATTAAAGATGCTTTGGGGTTGTCATGGCAACAGAAGAATACACATTGACTTTAATGCACATTACGCATATTTAGATTTGATTAAAGATGCTTCGGGGTTGTCATGGTAACAGAAGAATACACATTCACTTTAACACACATTACGCATTTTTAGATTTGATTAAAGATGCTCCGGGGTTGTCATGGCAACAGAAGAATACACATTCACTTTAACACACATTACACATTTTTAAATTTGATTAAAGATGCTTCGTGGTTATCATGGCAACAGAAGAATACACATTCACTTTAACACACATTACGCATTTTTAGATTTGATTAAAGATGCTTTGGGGTTGTCATGGCAACAGAAGAATACACATTCACTTTAACACACATTACGCATTTTTAGATTTGATTAAAGATGCTTTGGGGTTGTCATGGCAACAGAAGAATACACATTGACTTTAATGCACATTACGCATTTTTAGATTTGATTAAAGATGCTTCGGGGTTGTCATGGCAACAGAAGAATACACATTCACTTTAACACACATTACGCATTTTTAGATTTGATTAAAGATGCTTTGGGGTTGTCATGGCAACAGAAGAATACACATTGACTTTAACGCACATTACGCATTTTTAGATTTGATTAAAGATGCTTCGGGGTTGTCATGGCAAGAGAGGAATTCACATTCACTTTAATGCACATTACGCATTTTTAAATTTGATTAAAGATGCTTCGGGGTTGTCATGGCAACAGAAGAATACACATTGACTTTAACGCACATTACGCATTTTTAGATTTGATTAAAGATGCTTCGGGGTTGTCATGGCAAGAGAGGAATTCACATTCACTTTAATGCACATTATGCATTTTTGATTTGATTAAAGATGCTTTGGGGTTGTCATGGCAACAGAGGAATTCACATTCACTTTAATGCACATTACGCATTTTTGATTTGATTAAAGATGCTTCGGGGTTGTCATGGCAATGGAAGAATTCACATTCACTTTAATGCACATTACGCATATTTAGATTTGATTAAAGATGCTTTGGGGTTGTCATAGCAACAGAAGAATACACATTGACTTTAATGCACATTACGCATTTTTAGATTTGATTAAAGATGCTTTGGGGTTGTCATAGCAACAGAAGAATACACATTGACTTTAACACACATTACGCATTTTTAGATTTGATTAAAGATGCTCCGGGGTTGTCATGGCAACAGAAGAATACACATTCACTTTAACACACATTACACATTTTTAAATTTGATTAAAGATGCTTCGTGGTTATCATGGCAACAGAAGAATACACATTCACTTTAACACACATTACGCATTTTTAGATTTGATTAAAGATGCTTTGGGGTTGTCATGGCAACAGAAGAATACACATTGACTTTAACGCACATTACGCATTTTTAGATTTGATTAAAGATGCTTCGGGGTTGTCATGGCAAGAGAGGAATTCACATTCACTTTAATGCACATTACGCATTTTTAAATTTGATTAAAGATGCTTCGGGGTTGTCATGGCAACAGAAGAATACACATTGACTTTAATGCACATTACGCATTTTTAAATTTGATTAAAGATGCTTCGTGGTTGTCATGGCAACAGAAGAATACACATTCACTTTAACACACATTACGCATTTTTAGATTTGATTAAAGATGCTTTGGGGTTGTCATGGCAACAGAAGAATACACATTGACTTTAACGCACATTACGCATTTTTAGATTTGATTAAAGATGCTTCGGGGTTGTCATGGCAAGAGAGGAATTCACATTCACTTTAATGCACATTACGCATTTTTAAATTTGATTAAAGATGCTTCGGGGTTGTCATGGCAACAGAAGAATACACATTGACTTTAACGCACATTACGCATTTTTAGATTTGATTAAAGATGCTTCGGGGTTGTCATGGCAAGAGAGGAATTCACATTCACTTTAATGCACATTATGCATTTTTGATTTGATTAAAGATGCTTTGGGGTTGTCATGGCAACAGAGGAATTCACATTCACTTTAATGCACATTACGCATTTTTAGATTTGATTAAAGATGCTTCGGGGTTGTCATGGCAAGAGAGGAATTCACATTCACTTTAATGCACATTATGCATTTTTGATTTGATTAAAGATGCTTTGGGGTTGTCATGGCAACAGAGGAATTCACATTCACTTTAATGCACATTACGCATTTTTGATTTGATTAAAGATGCTTCGGGGTTGTCATGGCAATGGAAGAATTCACATTCACTTTAACACACATTACGCATATTTAGATTTGATTAAAGATGCTTTGGGGTTGTCATAGCAACAGAAGAATACACATTGACTTTAACACACATTACGCATTTTTAGATTTGATTAAAGATGCTTCGGGGTTGTCATGGCAACAGAAGAATACACATTGACTTTAATGCACATTACGCATTTTTAGATTTGATTAAAGATGCTTCGGGGTTGTCATGGCAACAGAAGAATACACATTGACTTTAATGCACATTACGCATTTTTAGATTTGATTAAAGATGCTTCGGGGTTGTCATGGCAACAGAAGAATACACATTGACTTTAATGCACATTACGCATTTTTAGATTTGATTAAAGATGCTTCGGGGTTGTCATGGCAACAGAAGAATACACATTCACTTTAACACACATTACGCATTTTTAGATTTGATTAAAGATGCTTCGGGGTTGTCATGGCAACAGAAGAATACACATTGACTTTAATGCACATTACGCATTTTTAGATTTGATTAAAGATGCTTCGGGGTTGTCATGGCAACAGAAGAATACACATTCACTTTAACACACATTAAATATTTTCAGATTTGATTAAAGTCGTAACATATCGACAAAAGCTGGCAGTTACGGAGGGCCGAGCGAATTCCACCTTCCAGTTTTACGACGCAAAGAAAACAGGCAGATAAAATCAAATGGTTTCTCGTCTAACGCCACGCTGGTCATTCATATCTCGGAGAGCAGAGCGGGAGATACCATCTATTGACAAAAGAACTGATTCTGGAGCAGTTTATGAGGCGCATTTGGTTTGTGAGGTTTTATTATGCCGGTGGACGCAAATCTGCCATTTGTTAAAATGGTTCAGTTTGTGTAAAGAATGCAATCACTGAAGGCTGGTCGGTATATCAAGTATTAGAGATTAGACCTTCAGAAGCGAATCAATTCTTTTTTTTTTTTTAAGTGCTCACAAGTAAATAAAAGAAAGAAAGAATGAAAAAAAACCCAGTAAAAATCTGAAATATTATTCAATCATTCATTTATTCATTCATTCGCTTAGTCCCTTTATTAATCAGGGGTTGCCACAGCAGAATGAACCGCCAACTTATCCAGCATATGTTTTACACAGCGGATGCCCTTAAAGCTGCAACCCATCACTGGGAAATGAATTATTAAAATGAATATAATGAATTATAGGAATTATATATTATTATGGTTTATAATTTGTGCTTTCTGTTTGAATTTGTTTCTATTATGCCCCTTTTTACAAGATTTAAAATAAGGCTCTGATGTCTCTAGAAGTTTCAGCTCAAAATACCACACTAATAATGTTTTCTAACTGTTTATAATTGCCACTTTCAGGCTTTGATCCTAATTGTGGCATTTTGGTGACCGTCGCTTTAAATTCAAATGAGATTGTGCTCTTTTCAAAAGAGGGCGGAGCTACAAGTGCCTGTGTGTCACCATAGTGGCAGATTCAAAAACAAGACTTGCGTCCTATGCTATTGCGGGGAGAGATCATCATTATTGGCTGGGGCTTTCCTCCTCTGATAACACGTACAAAGGGAGAATGTCAATCAAAGTGTTTCTTCAGACTGCTTTTATCAAGTGTGATTATTAATTAATTTTTACCATTAGAAGCTGGCTATATTCACACACTGCTATTACACAATTGTGTTTAAAGGTGCAGTACGTAAGTTGGATGCCCAGTGGTTGGACTATTTCTAGATCAAAACACATGCAAGCGTAGGTTGCCAGATTAGGGACCAACAGGAGTGTGTCTGACTATCGAGCCTAAAGGCTGATTTAAATTGAGTTCTATATAAAAGCAACATATTAAACATCATATTAAAAGGACTTTTTTTTTACCAATTTGTGAGTGAGTGCATATTCTGTGCTTCTGAATGGCTGTATTTAAATTTCTGTCATGTTTGGTCTGATGCAAGCAGCCAAACTACTTATCACTGCTAATCTCCTCAAGTAGCTTGTTGTTAGGACACAGGGTTACAATGCAACCTGCTCACCTAATGTTTACATTGGTAATATTTATATTATTTGCTAATTAATAACTTCATGTGGAACGTTAAATCTGCGTCTCATTGCTGAGGCTCCTACTAACCACCTGAGGTCGCATTTCAGTCACAGACACATGCTTTGAGAGCCTTCTTGACTGAATGAATGAAACAAGCGGTTTTCCACAAGGCAACCCGGGGTGGTGAAATATAATTGGCTAAACTAGCATTCGGCAGGTTAAAAGAACAAAACAAACACAGACGTTCCGGCACATAACGCACATTTTCAAAGCAGAATATCTGACGTCAGCATTGTTTTCCAGATAAACAAGAATGTTCACTTAGCATGTTTCTTAAATATCTCCAAACATATTATGATATGGCAGCACGGTGGCGCAGTGGGTAGCACATTTGCCTCACAGCAAGAAGGTCACTGGTTCGAGCCTCGAATGGGTCAGTTGCCGTTTCTGTGTGGAGTTTGCATGTTCTCCCCGTGTTCGCGAGGGTTTCCTCCGGGTGCTCCGGTTTCCCCCACAAGTCCAAAAACATATGGTACAGGTGAATTGGGTAAGCTAAATTGTCTGTAGTGCATGTGTGTTAATGTAAGAGTGTGTGGGTGTTTCCCAGTACTGGGTTGCAGCTGGAAGGGCATCCGTTGCGTAAAACATATGCTGGATAAGTTGGCGGTTCATTCCGTTGTGGCGACCCCAGATTAATATAGGGACTAAGCCGAAAAGAAAATGCATGAATGAATGAATATTATGGTATTTTTTATGCTTTAGAAAAGTTAAAAACTGACATACAGCACCTTTAAATGCTTTATAAAAGTGATTTTTGATTAACAGGTCTCCCTTTAAAATGGAATTCATTCTTGTTTTTCCAAAGCTGAATTTCTTAAGTGACTTCAGTGTCATGTTATGCTTGAGAAATTAATCTAATATGTAGATTTGATGATGGAAAAACATCTCTGATTATTATTGTTGTTGTTGAAAACAGTTGTGCTGCTTCATATTTTAAAAGGAAGCTATAGTATCACTACTTTTTCTATCCTTTTGTCACTTTTGATTGCATTGATGCATTCTTCCTAAATAAAAGTATTATTAATTAAAATAAATAATATTTAAAAATTATTTTAAAAACTATGTTTAGAAATGTATTGTAATTATAATGTAATGTGATTTAAAAATCTTCTCTCCATTAAACACATCTCTAAACAAAATAGTTTTAATAACTCTTATAATTTAATTAAAATTTCTAATAACTGATTTCTTTTAGGCGGTTCATTCCGCTGTGGCGACCCCAGATTTATAAAGGAACTAAGTCAAAAAGAAAATGAATGAATGAATGATTTCTTTTATCTTTGCCATGATGACGCCACATAATATTTGACTAGATATTCTTCAAGATACTAGTATTCAGCTTAAAGTGACATTTAAAGGCTAAACTAGGTTAATTAGGCAAGTCATTGTATAACAGTGGTTTGTTCTGTAGACAATCCAAAACAAATATTGCTAATAATATTCCTAATTATTGCTAATAATATTGACCTTAAAATGCCTTTAAAAAATTTAAACTGCTTTTATTCTAGCCAAAATAAAACAAATACTTTCTCCAGAAGAAAAAATATTATAGGAAATACTGTGACAAATTCCTTGCTCTGTTAAACATCATTTGAGAAATACTTGACAGGGCTCGAAATTGCGATGGTTTTGGTTGCATATGCGCCCGAAATTTTATCTATGCGACCTCAATATATATTTGGGAGCATTTGTGCGAGTGCATAAAATTGATGTCTTGCAACCAGTTTTCACAGCAAAATGTTCACCACATGCGCGGATTTAGGAGGCATTCACGCATTAAGCATCTTTGCACCTAAAAACACCAGACGCAGCGCTCAGGAATGGCATGTTGACATGTCAATTTGTTGTAGTAAACAAAGCCCGCAATGCTTGCCCCGCCTTCAAGCTCTTCTTATTGGCCCACTGCGCTAGAACAGAACGCGATTGGTTAATATCAGCTGTCAATCACTCAGTTCCGATGACAGGGAGCTACAGCCGCGAAACCGTAAAGGTCTGGATCTGAGAGAATGAAAACAACACTGGCAGATTTAGAAACCACCTAAGTTACAAATAATGGCAGATCTGATTAGTGATCGTGTGCTGAATGTCAATCCATCATTTACACTTTTCAAAGAGTGGATAAAAGACCTCCAGTGTTTAAAGTCCGCTATGAAAATGACTAATGCATTCACCGTAAAACCGGTGGGACGGAGTTTTCAGGTAACAGTGTTTGCTACTGAATCTACACATTAAGCACGAGATGTTCTAACGTTATTTAATCCTTGATTTAATCGTCACGATGCTGTCAGTCGTGTGACTGACACCGCGTTCACCATCGCTAAAGAGCATGCATTCACCGAGATGAAACTAATATTTCAGCTCATGAAAAGACCGTTATTACTATTAAGATGACGTATGCAAATAATAAGTTATTTGTCAATATCATCTGTGCAATATCAGACACCACCAGCGAGAGCAGCACAGTTAATATTGTTAATTCAGTTCATCTCACTCACGTCAAGCAGTGTGTGCAGGGCCGGTGAGTGCACACAGATTTTTGTTTATTTGATAGTTGTGATTAGAGTGTTAATATATAATAAAATCTGTTAATATAAAACGTGTAGTAACGGTGCTCATAATATTTGGTGGGTGCCACTAAATTTTGTCTGGTGCGCCTAAATTTTTGAAGTTAGGAGCACCGATGCTACCAAGAAAAAAAAGGTTAATTTCGAGCTCTGCTTGAAAACGAAATCACAGGAGGGCAAATCATTTTGACTTCAACTGTATATAATTTCGGGCGATGCAGTGGTGCAGTCTTACAGCAAAAAGGTCGCTGGTTCGAGCCTTGGCTGTGTCAGTTGGCATTTCTGTGTGGAGTTTGCATGTTCTCCCCATGTTGGCGTGGGTTTCCTCCGGGTGCTCCGGTTTCCCCCACAGTCCAAACACATGTGGTACAGGTGAATTGGGTATGCTAAAATTGACCATAGTGTATGAGTGTGTGTGTGAATGAGTGTGTATGGATGTCTACCAGTGATGGGTTGCGGCTGGAAAGGCATCTGCTGCACAAAACATATGCTGGATAAGTTGGCGGTTCATTCCACTGTGGCGACCCCAGATTTATAAAGGGACTAAGCCGAAAAGAAAATAAATGAATGAATGTATATCATTTCTGTGAATCAGTTGATTTCATCATTGTCATGTATGATTTGTCTAACAATTGGAGCACACAGACAGATGTAAAAAAAAAACACTGGAGCATCTTCATTGACGAGCAGCTCAATCAACGGCAGCCCAAACTCGCCGTCGTGCTTAATTACCAAATAGCATCACAGTTAAATTCCAGCTATTAAGCTTCTTAATATGATTAACACATCTCAATTAGGCCACTGACAATTTGCATAATTCATAAGGTAATGTGATTGTGCTCCAGTGTGTGCTGAGAGAAAACGATGACAGATCTGTGGGTAACTGCTGTTGCGTGCTCAACTAATCTCATTTCTGCCGGAGTGGATCCAGAACGCGGCGGGCAGGCAGGCCGGTCGGTCCGCCCGCGTGCGCCTCTATTATGTGCTGGATTAGGCTTTAGCGTTTCCGCTTGAAGGATGATGAGCCGCTCTAACAGATGTGATTCTCATATCCTGCTCGTTCGAGATGCTGCATCAGCAGGTTTAAAAAAAAACACAGCCGATGAAAGACAAAGCAGCACATATTAGCAGCGAGCGCAGTGACAGGCTGGACCACATGATGCCAAAAAAGTAGGATTTAAACCACAAGGGTTTCAACTGAAAATCAATGTTGGATTTGTTTGGGGTTGCATTTAAAAAAAAATAATCATTAAGTGATTTCGAATATTTCTGTTTTTATTTACTTTGGCTTTGTTTTTTTGTCTAGATTTTATGCATGTACAGTTGAAACCAGAAGTTTACATACACAAAAAAATGAACATAACCATTTTTTTTTAAATGTCTGATGGTAAATCATACTAAACGTTTACTATTTTAGGTCTGTTAGGATTACCTAAATCATTTACATTTACTAAATGCCAGAATAATGAGAGAATTTTATTTTTTAATATTTTTTATTAATTTCTAGACAGTAAAAAGTTTACACACATTTTCTTGGTATTTTTTTAGCTTTGCTTTTAAACTGTATAACTTTGGTCAAATGTTTTGGGTCTCCTTCCTCAAGCTTCTCACAATAGTTTGCAGGAATTTTTCCCCATTCCTCCTGACAGAATTGGTGTAACTGAGTCAGATTTGTAGGCTGTCTTGCTCGCACAAGCTTTTTCAACTCTGTCCACAAATTGTCTATAGGATTGAGCTCAGGGCTTTGTGATGGCCACTCCAAAACATTCACTCTGTTGTCCTTAAAGCACATTTTAACTAATTTGGCAGTATGCTTAGGGTCATGGTCTGTTTGGAAGACCCATTTGTGGCCAAGTTTTAATTTCCTGGCTGATGTCTTGAGATGTTGCTTCAGTATTTCTACATAATGTTCTTTCTTCATGATGCCATCTATGCTGTGAAGTGGGCCAGTCCCTTCTGCAGCAAAACAGCCCCACAACATGATGCTGCCGCCCCCATACTTCACAGTTGGGATGGTGTTCTTAATCTTGTAAGCTTTCCCCTTTGTCCTCCAAATGTAACACTGGTCATTATGGCCAAACAGTTCAATCTTAGTTCCATCAGACCACAGGACATGTCTCCAAACATTATTCTTTTTCCCAGTGTAATTTAGCAAATTGTAATCTGGCTTATTTGTTGATTCTGGCTTGTTGATTTTTCCATGTTGTCACACAAGGAAGCAGTGTGTTTGAGGTTTTCCTTCAATAATATTCTTGTGCCTCCAATTAACTCAAATGTTGTCAATTAGCCAATCAGAAACTTCCAAAACCTTGACACCATCATCTGAGCTTTTCCAGAGGCATAATAATCTTATTGTATGTAAACTTGACTTTCAAGAAAATTTATAACAATTTCTCCAAAAATCTCTCTTTCATTATTCTGCTATTAAGCAGAACAGAAACAAATCTGATAATCCTAACTTACCTAAAAGAGAAAAAGTTTAGTCACATTAACATCTGACTTTTTTTTTTAAATGGTTATGTGCCTTTTTATACAAATCTGACTCAGTTACACCAATTCTGTCAGGAGGAATGGGCCAAAATTCCTTCAAACTATTGTGAGAAGCTTGTGGAAGGATACCCAAAACATTTGACCAAATTTATACAGTTTAAAAGCAAAGCTAAAAAATACCAAGGAAATGTGTGTAAACTTTTGACTGTCTAGAAATTAATAAAAAATTCCCCCCAAAAATTCTCTTATTATTCTGGCATTTAGCAAATGTAAATGATTTAGGTAATCCTAACAGACCTAAAATAGTAAACGTTTAGTCTGATTTACCATCAGACATTTAAAAAAAAAAGGATATGTTCCTTTTTAGAGTGTGTGTAAACTTCTGGCTCAACTGTATATACATACACAAAAACACAAAAATGCTTCAAATATATGTTTGGAAATCTATCAAATTACACACATGACATAACCACACATACATCCATGTGTTTGTTTCTTTCTTTCTTTTGAGACACCGCAGGGGTTATCAGAGGACACATGCCCTGTGTTATTCAACAGGCCTAGGGGCCAAATCTAGAAACGCAGTGCTAAATACCAATAATTAAAACACAACTGAGCATTGTGCATGCAAAAGAGAAGCAGAAAAAGATGCTTTATCTGTTCTTGTTCAAGTCAAAGCACACACACCCAATAAAAAGCTAGACTTTGTGCTGCCTGCTATTCTATTAATATACTGCAGTGAGGGATAAAGTGGCCATTCATTCATTCATACAACAATTGTTTAAAAACTGTATTGTAGCCACTTTACCTTATTATGTATGTTACATCAAAATAGCATGTTTAATAATAAAAAAACGAATAAAAATGCTTATTTTGAGTCCTTTTTTTTTTTTTTTTACAGTTTTAACATTTGACAAACAATCAATAAATCTAAGTGACGGTAAAATTCTGTAATATTTTCAGTAAAAAAAATGCGTGTTGCACCTCCTATGCTGCATACAGCAAACAATTTGACAGTTTTATCAAGCTGTTTACCTCATAATCTATGCAAACAGAATTAAGATAAAATCACAGCAACTGTGCATTCGGTTAAAAAAATTGCATTGCATCTTATTATCAATGTTAGAAGTTTTGTTTTGCATATGCAATTTGCATAATAATTTTTTAGCATACTGTTCAATATATTTTTCCCAGTGATTGGTTGCAAAGGGAAGAGCATCCGCTGTTTAAAACATGTGCTGGATAAGTTGGTGGTTCATTCCGCTGTGGTGACCCCTGATTATTAAATGGACTAAGCTGAAAAGAAAACGAATGAATGAATGGATGTTCAATATATTACTAAAAATATTATATACAAACAGGAATTAGAGATATAAAGTTTTCAGTGGCTGAGTGTAAAATGTTATACTGGACATTTTTAGCAAGATCGTATTCTAATAAAAACATGTTTAAATCATGTAGAAACTATTATTTTCAGTTAAAAACAGAAAGTGCAATGCTGCGTGTGTGGTGTTGCATACTCAATCTCTGTTAAGAATCAAACATTTAATAATCTAAAAACAAACAAAAACGGCATTGCATTTTAGGATTCAGTGGTGAACGTCTTGTATTTCATACTGCACAATTTGACCATTCTAGCATTCACATATCAATGTGCAAACAAAATAGACATTAAAAATGATGGATAAAACCCAAATTTGCCATTGGATATTAGAATGCAATGGTGCATATATAATAGTACTGAACATTTTGGCATTTGTAGCAAGCTGTAAACATCATACACTATTAGGTATGGGACGATAACCGTTATCAAGGTATATCGAAAAAGTCAAGGTTTTAAAACCGCCATTTTCTGTAATACCGTTCATAAGGTATGTGTAAGATTTTTTTATTTACGTTTTTTTAGGACAACAGTATCTCCAGCAGAAAATATATCCAAAGATGCTGTTTAAAAGTCTGTGTTTTTGAAACTAATGAAGACAGCAGAAGTCAATGACTCATTTGAATTATTTAGTCTGACATGTTGACTACTCCAAAATATTATAAATCTTTCAAAAAATAAAATATATTGTGTTCAAATGGGAAAAAAAGTTTTTGTTTTTTACTCAGGCATTTAAAAAGAATATATATTAGAGCCGTAATCACAATACCACGAAACCGTGAAACCGTGATATTTTTGTCCAAGGTTATCATACCGTCAGAATCTTATACAGACCCATACCTATACCCTCCTAGAGCTTGAGTGTCCACATATGTGGACAGCACATTTTAGCTCTTAAGTGTCTATTTAAAATACTTTGAATGTTTTATATTTTGTTACAGACACACAGTGTCATCCTGCAACTGTTTTGCAGCATATGAAATGTCCCAACCCCTATTTTTAACTGTCCAAAATGGGAAAAAAAAATATTCTATGTTATATATGCATTAAAAAACATTCAGGAAAAAGTGTTTTATTTAAATTCAGACCACGAGTCCACATATATGGACATCATTTTTCTCTAAAAGTACATCATATCAAAAGATTAAAAAAAAAAGAGAGATTTTTATTCTAATTAGATTTCAATAATCCCAAATAGCAAAGAGAAATAAAAAAAATGCATTTAAAAAAACACTAATACTGTAGCATTAATACAGAGACGAGTACACCATTCGGATCGAACTCAAAAAAATGTATTTTAATTTGCTTGTTCAAATTCCTATTTCAAAACAAGCTAAAACGACACAATTCTTGAGTTTTTTGAGGCATAACTTAATTATTTTATGTTCAATCCACTTAAATCTGTTAAGTTAGCTTCATCGATTTGTGTTGAGACAATATGAATGAATTGTGCAGAACCCTGCGTTGTTTTACAGTCTATTCAATTATACCTTTCATACTTAGAAACCAGCATACAGTCAGAATATTTAGCCCTCCTGAGTTTTTAGCCCCCCTGTATATTTTTCCCTCAATTCCTGTTTGACGGAGAGAAGATTTTGTCAACACATAAACATAAGTTTTAATAACTCATTTCTAATAACTGATTTATTTTATCTTTGCCATGAAATAAAATTTAATAAGTAAATAATATTTAACTAGATATTTTTCAAGATACTTGTATTCAGTTTAAAGTGACATTTAAAGGCTTAACTAGGTTAATTAGGTTAATTAGGCAAATCATTGTATAACGCTGGTGTGTTCTGTGGACTATCGGAAAAACAATATTGCTTAAGGGGTTAATAATTTTAACCTTAAAATGGCTTTTAAAAAATTAAAAACTGCTTTTATTCTAGCCGAAATAAAACAAATAAGACTTTCACCAGAAGAAAAAATATTATAGGAAATACTGAGAAAAATTCCTGAATCCGTTAAACATAATTTAGGAAATATTTGGAAATAAATTCACAGGAGGGTGAATCCTTCTAACTTCAACTGTATTTACTGTGGGTCAATGCACATGATTCCATCCACATCAGGTGTGTATATATATCATCAACATAACATCACCCTCTTGAATCTATTCAGTGGCATCAAGCATGTGATTGTTAACGCCACACACTCTTCAGACGTGTGAAATGAACGTCTGTCCGCCATGATTTATTCGGTCTGTAATGAGCTATAGAAGTGTGTATCGAGAGCAAGGAGTCCGGCTTCCCACAGGAGCAGGAATGGTATCTCTGGCTCGTTTCAACGCTGTCAAATATTCGCGGCCTGCCCTCCGCTCACCTCATTCTCACCCATCAAAAAATAACATTACATCAGCCCCGAAGCCCCGGGCGCTAAACCTTACACTGTTTAAACACACGCCACCAGAAAACGGGTCTTTTGTTGAGGTTTGCACACAGAGAAAACAGTGCAAGTCGAGATCTGCGGCCGTTTGACAGACGTTTAGAAGATTGAGATTTATAATCGCCGTCATACGCTTGCAGATGGTTGCAATAAAGACAAAAACATCACACAGTTTGGAAAGCAATAACTTGATTAGTTCTTCATTTTTCTTGTTTTTTTTTTGCAGAGAGAGAATATACTGATTTAAAACAGAAAGCAGTATATTAATAATATAATCTTATGACTCAATCAATAAATACTATTTAGAAAGGAACGTCTCTATGAACATTCATTCATTCATTTTTTCTTTCGGCTTAGTCTCTTTTTCAGGGGTCGCCAAAGCGGAATGAACCGACAACTATTCCGGATACCCTTCCAGCCTCAACCCAGTACTGGGAAACACCCATACACTCTCATTCATTGGGTACTGGGTTGCAGTTGAATGGGCATCCGCTGTGTAAAACATATGCCGGAATAGTTGGCGGTTCATTCCGCTGTGGTGACCCCTGATTAATAATGGGACTAAGCCAAAGGAAAATGAATGAATGAATCAATTAATTATTAATTAATGAATTTTTAATTATGCATTAGTAAATATTTTTTTAAAGGCATTGCGCTATCATGAACAAGCAATAAACTTTGTTTAAAAAAAACAACATATATACTGTATAACAAATGCATTGCTTACTGCTTACTGCTAATGTTAATTTGTGTGTTAAATAATGTTTGTAAAGTGCAATCATAAAATAAAATGATAAAATACTAATAGTAAAACCAGGGGCGTTGCTAGACATAAAGCTCTACTGGGACACAGCTCCCCCTCAAAAAAAGAAAAAAAAAATTATATATATATATATATATATATATATAAACATGTGTGTGTGTGTTTTAATAAAACAAAAAAAAATAAGTATAATTCTGAGCAGCGCGGCTATTTTTCTGCCGTGCATGTTCACAACCGGGACTTTCACCAGGAGCAGAGTAGCGCGTGGTGAGGCACCAGCGTTGGTTCAGTTGCACATAGAGAATAATGTTTTTACTCTGGGATTACCACTCTTAATAAATTCACTTGCATATAAAGTAAATGAAATCTCAAAGCATTTACGTGTCCCAGTAAATGGGGTCTAGCGACGCTCCTGAGTAAAACTAGGGCTGGGCGAAAGAGGAAAAAAAAATTATCACAATATAATGTTTAATATCATTCGGTGTCGATAATTATTGGATATTTTTTAATAATTTATTTAGGAATATTAGGAATTTTTTAAACCATTTTATTTGAATTTACCAATATTACTAAGACAAATAGTTTTAATAGTCAAAAACAAAAAAATAAACAAAAATATCTTGTCTCTTTTTCTTATAAGAAAATATAAAAATATCTTTTTCTTTGTCTTATAATAAAATAAACATAAGTGCTAAAGAGACTCAAACTTAATAAATAAAATGTTAAAATCTGTGCTCAATGACAAAGTGTAAACGCAGAACAATCAAAGCAAACTTTAAGGTTGATCAACATCTGTAAGGTGTCTATTATAATTACACCGTAAACCACAAACTCTATTAAAAAACTAATTATGAGAATCAAATCTGAGCTTTCAAGTAAAGAAACAAACCATCATTATTCAAATACATACTGCAACATTACAAATTGAGAAGTTGAATGACTACATTACCCCCTATGCTATAAACTCTTTCAGATGGGGTGCTAGTGGCTGGGATGCACAAGAAAAGAAACCAAAAAGCCACTCTGGCAACTAGGCATGGGACGATAACCGTTTTCAAGGTATACCTCGGTTTGGAAAAGTCAAGGTTTTAAAACCGCCAACATTTTCTGTAATACCGTTCCTAAGGTATGTGTAAGCTTTTTATTTACTTTTTTTTGTTTTGTTTTTTAGGACAACAGTATCTCCAGCAGAAAAATATCCAAAGATGCCATTTTAAATGGTAAAGAAATCTGTGTTTTTGAAACTAACGAAGACAGCAGAAGTCAGTGATTCATTGTAATTATTTTCGCCTTTTTTGCATGTTTCCTGCTCCAAAATATTATAAATGTTTCTAAAAATAAAATATATTGTGTTCAAAGGGAATTTTTTTTGTTTGTTTTTTAGCCAGATATTTAAAAATAATATATTTTAGAGCAGTGAGCACAATACCGTGATACCGTGAAACCCTGATATTTTTATCCAAGGTTATCATACCGTCAGAATCTTATACCAGCCCATGCCTACTGGCGACAGCCTTACATACAATTTTTTTTACAGTCTCCTCACTGCTGCTATACAGCACTCATTTTTGCATGTGTTGTTATTCTGACCTGAGGTGGCGAAACCCAAGCGGAGTCTGTTCATATGTTGCATCTAAAAGCACGTGAAAAGCATGAGCGCGTGGATTTGGTTTCCTTCACCACTTTCAATACGCATCTCTTATAACAAGGCGACGATCAACCGTTTTCTCAGAGGATGACAAATAAATGAACCATTGCTGCGATTCCAAAACTAGTTTGTATTGAAGAGAATGAAAAAGCACTGCAGTGTTTGAGTGCTCTGTGTTTGCCTGAGTCTGCCATTATTAACGAAATGTAAATCGCAGTGCGCTTACTGCATTCGGAAATGTTTTCAACTGGGTGTGCCTGGAAAAGATGCATGCGTCACTTGAAGGCAAGACGTGATTGGAAATAACCCTAAGCTTATTGGCATTCCTTCCAAGGCGTGCGCTCATCAGTCACATTTTAATAAAACTATATTCTTACCGAAACTACACACTGATTTTTTTTATCGTTATTGACAATGGTGTTTGGTCAATAAATATTGATACCGTTTTGTCGGCCCAGCCCTACATAAAACACACTCAAAACAATTATGCTTGCTGTTTGTTCAAACTACTTATTTAAAATGAACTGAAACAACACAATGCTTAAGGTTTTTAATCGTTTTATGTTCAATCCACTTAGCTAAAATTAATAAGTAAACTTAATTCCTTCATGTTGCCCCAACACAATTTGGTTATGTGGAACCCAGCATTTTAAACAGTAAAACAAAGCAATCAAATAAAACAAGTATCAGTTTGAAACCTGAATTACCTATACATTGTTTTTGGTCTGACTTTTTCTACACATTTTCTACAGTCAACGAAGGGCTGGGCAATAAAATCGATATTGGTATTTATTGACCAAACACCATTGTCAATATTGATAATAAAAAAATTTGGTATGTAGTTTCGGTATGAAGCGCTATTTAACAGTTCACACTTAGCTGATGATTGATTATAAAGCTTGTTTGGCATGCTGTCCCAGGAGAGAGCCCTGAGCTCATAAGATCCTCGAGCCCGGGGCTCCCTCCCGTTGCAAGGCGAGAGGGGAGATCGAGCTCAGGTAACTCAAAAACTCCCCTGTCGTAGTGATTGAAGAGCAGATAGTAGTTCTCTTTAACGAGATAGGTACTAGATAGGGAGCAAGTCTATAGTGTTGATTAGTCAACTTTATTTTATTATAAAGAGACGAGATATTTTGTTTAAATTTGTTTATTTTTGACTATTAAATCCATTTGCCTTTAATGTTGGTAAATTAAAATAAGGTGGTTAAATAAATCCTAATAATCCTAAATGTATTGTTAAAAAATATTTAATAATTCTCAATATCAAATGATATGAAACATGATATCGTGATCATTTTTTTTTTATTTTTTGCAATATCGCCCAGCCCTAAGTCAACGTGAAAGACATTTCTCTCTCAAAAAAGAAAAAAGAGATCTATTCAGACTGGAGTAAACAAATAAAACCGAAAAACAACAAACAAGCCGCCACCGAGCGCATAAACAGCCTCCATTAGGGCTTGATTTGGATCTTTCTGAAGTTAAGGACTATTGGAAGACGATGTAAAAATAAGTGACAGGCGCTCAAACCGCAACGGCAGAGCGTCGCTACTGCTTCTCTGTCAAAGCCGGAGGTTCAAGGTGGCGTCGCGCAACAAACCCTGACATTCAGCAATTAGATGCCTTCACAACCTTCACAAACTTCCAAGAGATCCAAGAGACGCAGAGACGAATCTCCATGTGTCAGAAACACTGAGACGAAACCAAAGAGTGAGGAAAGCAGGTACAGTTGAAGATTATTCGCCCTCCTGTGAGTTTCTTTCAAATATTTCCCAAACGATGTTTAACAGATTCAGGAATTTTTCCACAGTATGTCTGATAATATTTTTTCTTCTGAAGAAAGTCTTATTTGTTTTATTTCAGCTAGAATAAAAGCAGTTTTTAATTTTTTTAAAACCTTTTTAAGGTCAAGATTATTAGCCCCCTTAAGCAATATTTGTTTTAATTTGTTACACAATGACTTAATAAATTAAACTAATTAATTAAGCCTTTAAATGTCACTTTAGGCTAAATACTAGTATCTTCAACAATATCTAGTCAAATATTATTTACTGTCATTATGGCAAAGATAAAATAAATCAGTTATTAGAAATGAATTTGGGGCTAATAATGATTCTGGAGGGCTAATAATTTTGACTTCTACTGTATATTTGCTCTTTCAGGAGTAATGAAATGAGAGTTTGTGTGGTTTCAGGTCTGTACGAGCCAACCGATCTGGCTGGAATTGTTGGAGAGTGTATTTTTGGAAAGCCATTTTGGTGCCAACATGAATCTGTGCTGTTCGCTTCACAGACCACAGACGCTCGGACAAGACATTGCAATTGTTTTCACAAGACCGCGCAAATAAGTGCATTGCTTTACACTGTAAAAAATATCTGTTGATTAACAGTTTCCATATTTAGTGATTTATTTTACGGTGGTGAATTGCATTATGGTATGTTGATCTCTGCTCGGTCAACTTTTGATGTTGAAAATTCAACTCTACAGTTTAACAAAATGACTTTTGTTGACATTTTAGTAGATTGAAATAATATAATGTGTAAGAATTTATATATAAAGAGAAATCAATCTGCAAGATAACAGAAAATGTAGTGCAGTTTATTACAAGGTGTTTATAGCATAATATACAACACCAACCCAGACAACATAGCACTGCAAACTATTACAAATGTTCATAAAAGTCAGTTTTTTACAACTTTTCAAGATTAAAAGTTGTTGGATGAAAATCAAGGTCCCATAATCCAAATCAAAAGCCTAAATAAACGGGGAAAAGTAAAAACATAAAATCACAAAATACAGAAAACTGCTAGTTTATGGACATTTTTACTGTGTGTTTATGCTTATGATGTGTGTTTTTTTTTATTAATACGTGCCTGTCTGTACAGAATTGTTGTTCTATAACTTTAAATACATTGGGTTTGTATGTAAAGATTATATAAAAGTTCAACCACAAAAAAGATGTAAGATAGGAACAATTGTTTGCTCATGTTTGATGATACAACAAGAGCACGAGCAGAGTCACGAGGGCTATGCATTACAGTGATTTTACCATAGTACTTATCAGTATCTAAAAATCACTTCAGATAAGATTCTTTTTATATATATATATACACCGTTGAAGTCAGAATTATTAGCCCCCCTGAATTATTAGCCCCCTGTTTATTTTTTTCCTCAATTTCTGTTTAACAGAGAGATTTTCTCAACACATTTCTAAACATAATAGTTTTAATAACTCATCTCTAATAACTGATTTATTTTATCTTTGCCATGATGACAGTAAATAATATTTTACTAGATATTTTTAAGACACTTTTATACAGCTTAAAGTGACATTTAAAGGCTTAACTAGGTTAATTAGGTTAACTAGGCAGGTTAGGGTAATTAGGCAAGTTATTGTATAACGATGGTTTGTTCTGTAGACAATCGAAAAAATAATTTGCTTAAAGGGGCTAATAATTTTGACCTTAAAATAGGTTTTAAAAAATTAAAAACTGCTTTTATTCTAGCCGAAATAAAACAAATAAGACTTTCCCCAGAAAGAAAAATATTTTCAGACATACTGTGAAAAATCATCTATTGGGAAATATTTAAAAAAGAAAAAAAAATTCAAAAGGGGGGCTAATAATTCTGACTTCAACTGTATATTCTGATTAATATTATAGCAATGGAAAATAATTTCATTAAAAATAAAAATGCACTGTGTTTCATTGAAATGAACTACATTGATTTTTACCTTGGTAAAAGTGTGTATGTAAATATTAAATGCAGTCAAGATTTTTTTTTTACTTATAAATATTATGCAATAATATGCAAGTGTGTTTTTATTTTACAAAGCATTTGAAAACTTTTTAAAATTACATTTAATTCAATTAATTTGAATTAATTTACATTCAATTAATTAATTAATTAATTTATTTATTTATTTATTGTGTTTGAAGCTTGAAGTAAGATTTGTTTTCAGTAACAACTTAAGGACATACATATTTTTTGTACAATTTTATTTTTTGTACTATTGATTTTACCATAGTAAATGTGGACCTATATATAAAATTATCTTAAATTGAGTTAAAATTCAGCCAAATATGTTATTCACGCGACTATTTCATGTGACATCCGCATATGCTCAACATTGCAGTTGTGCAAACATACAAAACCATGATTTTACCATAGTAAATGATTCATAGTACATGAATCATGAAACTATCTTAAAAACAACCAAGACCTCATTACTGCCTTTATAAAATGCCAACAATCTGAATTAAAAAAAGATTCCATATCATTTATTTATTTATTTATTTAATTAATTGTTTATGTATTCATTTATTGTTTTAACTTATTCCCTCCTTTATTTATTTATTTATTTATTTATTTATTCCCTCCTTTATTTATTTATTTTCCTTCCTTTATTTATTCACTCCTTTATCAATTTATTTATTTATTCCCTCCTTTATTTATTTATTTATTTATTTATTTCCTCATTTATTAATTTGTTCCCTCCTTTATTTATTTATTTACTTCTTTATTAATTTATTTATTTATTCACTCCTTTATTTATTTATTTATTTATTCACTCCTTTGTTTATTTATTCACTCCTTTATTTATTCACTCTTTTATTTATTTATTTATTTATTTATTTATTCACTCCTTTATTTATTTATTTATTCACTCCTTTATTTATTTATTCACTCCTTTATTTATTTATTTAATCCCTCCTAATTTATTTATTTATTTAAATTGTGATCTTCTGCATACATAAAATGTGTTGTGTGTGTGTTAACCAGCATTTTACACTGTTTTTGAACAAAGTCTCTAACTTACTGTACAACACAGTAGGGATGCAACGATTAACCGGTTTCACTATTAACCGCGCTTTAATTCGTCACGGTTAATTAATCGTAAAGGCTTCTCAACACCGCGTTTCTGCACAGAACAAAACATCAGTCACTAAACAAAGTTATGCCAACTGTGCGCTAGTTTGTACACCGAGACTAATAACCACGCACACTGCATTAACTATGACTGAGGCTATTAAATAAGGTAAGTTCATTATTTCCAATGGAGGGACGCGCACGCGACGCAACGCGCTCACGCTTTTCACGCGCACTAGTTGAGAGGGGGGCTTTTGTGACCGCGGGAACTGTAAAGGGCTGAAGTAAGGAAGAAGCAATGAAAAGTACACAGGTTTGCAAGGCCACTTAAAGTGGCAAATATTGGCGCCAATGAGAGCGATCATGCGGTGAATGTTGAGCCGAGATCAGTCGAGTGATTTCGGAGAGGGTGCTGAAAGACTCGGTGGATCAGCTGTTTAATGGCCCGCATCTCGATGCGTTGTATTCACTGCGTGATCAGCACAAATGTCCGCTAAATATAAAATCTAACAGTATATAGATCTCTTTGCCAAAAAAGCTCGACTTTACTAAGTTCATACTGAAACTTTGGCTCATAAGTCATGACAAAGAACGGATGCAGGTTGTCATCGCGAGAACCATATGCTCTGCGCCGCACATATATTGGGTCGGCTCGCCTGCTTTTTTTCCACAAACACAGAAAAATGTAAATCAGCGCATAACAAGACTGATCATTTAAAATGACAACAAACCCAAACCAAAACTTTTAAAAGAGTAGTACAAGTAAGACTTTTCTTTCTTTCTTTTGTCCGATCTTTCTGGTCATTAAATTGACATGCATATAAAGCAAAATCTATATTTCTTACTGCAATGCTTCATTTTTGTTTGATGCAAACCCTAGATTTTTTTTCATAATGTAACAGTAGAACTGTTTATAGCAGATAACTCACATTCAAGCACATTTAGGGCAGCATGATAATGTTATTCATTGTTAGTATATTATTGTTGTCATCGACATCCAGGGGCGATTTTAGGATTTTCATTTTAGGGGGGCTCAGCTCCTTATAGGGTAAAACATTTTTATATATATAATCATAACCATTTAAGTTCTGAATAAGCCAAAAAGGCCAACCCCCTTGTTTACTGTAGTAAAAACCACTTTCTATATTTAAGTGCATTTTTTGTTTCCATGTATTACATAAATAAACTGCCACTTTTCTAATTAAGTGACATACATATAAATATATATTTTTAAACTTACAGGCTAATTCACATTTTTGTCGATCTGAATGATAATAATAAATAAAAAGTATTTTTTTAATACTAGACAATACTTTGTTTTTATCTCTGTCAGTGACTCAGTGACAGTTAAAACGAGTACATTCTCTAAGTCAGGGCTGCTCAAACTCGGTCCTGGAGGGCCGATGTCCAGGGTATTTTAGTTCCAACCCCAATTAGACACACCTGAACAAGCTAATCAAGGCTCTTTCTAGGTATACTAAAAAGCTCCAGGCAGGTGTGTTGAAGGAAGTTGGAGCTAAACTATGCAGGACACCGGCCCTCCAGTACCGAGTTTGGACACCCCTGCTCCAAGTGGTTCTGTCACTGTGTTTAATCCTTTCTGTGCAAGACTGTATGGTATAGTTAACGCCACATGAACTGTAAAATGTTCAATATTGGTAGTTCATTTTGAGAGTTACGAGTTTAAGAGTTACAATTTCGCTGAAGGAAACAGCTATGCTGATGAGGTGAACGCCGTGAAAACCCGACTGCTCCTCCGTGACATTGAGATACAGGTGATAATCTATATCAAAGAACTGCAGATAAGCAGATATTATAACAATTTATCAATAAACACACACCTTGCTGTGGTTTGCCGATCAAATGATAAACAAAAGACGGGGAGGAGCCAAATTCTGCCGCCGTTTTTAAATCAAATTTACAGGGGACTGAGGCGATAATTTAGTGTACAGTTTGAGCTAATCGCAAAAGTTTTAGGGGGCTGAGTAGAAATATAGGGGGGGGCTACAGCCCACCTAAAATAGGTCTAGCAACACCCATGTCGACATCATTAATATGTTATATTCATTTTGGAATTATTGCACAAATATCAATAAGTGATTACAGAATTAGTTAGTTGTTTCTGGTTTTTGTTAGTTCTGGGTGATGTTGTTTTCAAATGCAATAAATCTGTAATATACAATTTGCAGTGGTAATCATTTATTTTTGGTGGGTGCTCCTAAATTTTTTATGGTGCTCCTAAAATTTTGGAAGTTTGAAGCAACAGTGCTACCAAGTAAAAAAGTTCATTTCAAGCCCTGCATTAGACAAATACCATTTTTTATTTATTTATTCATTGTTCTGTCATTTATTTACAGTGTAAAAATTATGTATGTTTAAATGTCAAAAAGTTTACATATTTTAAGCACAAAGAGAGAAATGGGCTATTGTTTGTTTTTAATATTATTTTGTGCTGTATTAATTGCTTACTGAGCAGCAATAAATAACACTTCAAAATATGAGTTTTCATGTGATTTTCTAAACTAGCAGTGTTTTGAAATTAATGAATGCATAATAATCGTGATAACCGTGAAACCGTGATTATTTCTTAGACTATAATCGTACAACCAAAATTTATAATCGTTGCATCCCTACAACACAGAGCAAACAAAATGACAGCATAAGCACGCAGAAAACATCCAGATACACGCAGACACACATATATGCGCAAACACACACACACACACACAAACACATCGGAGTCTTTGCAAAGACACATTCCTCAGACAAGAAAGAAACTATGAGTGGAATGAAAGCAAGTAGTGAAGAGCGCCATGAATATATACGGCAGACTGAAATACGTCTCAGACTAAAATAAAGTGTTTGTCCTCCTCCGGACCGGCATGCAAAAGAATCTGTGAGTGTTTAGATTTCCCTCCGCTCCGTTATATCCCAGTAAAAACACTGCAGGGGTCAAAAGGTCGGGTCATGACCCCGGGCCGTGTCCCCTGCAGGTGTCAAGAGGCACACGGGGAGGAGCTAAGAAAACACACTCCACACATTATCTGCTACACACACGTATGCGTTACACTACTGACACACACAATACATTACACACAAACACATACACATATAATACATTGCACACGCATACATATACGATAGACTACTGACACACACACACAATACATTACCCAAACACATACACACATATACATCCGATACCCTACTGAAATGCACAATACATTACTCACACATAATACATTGCACACAAAACACTCATATACTGTATACACTACAATACACTACACACACTCAATCTACTAGACACACATCATTCACTAAAGACACACACTAACACACACGCTGTCTAACTTGTAAGACTTTAGAAGACGACTTTAGAAGAATTACAACAGCACAACACCGTACAGCATGTCATCTCGACCTGTGCTGACTTCCTTCATACTTTCACAGAAGAAAAAAAGGGCCAAAGAGGAGCAGAGCAGTCTGGGATACGTCCACGTCGCTCGGAGCTCGAACTCTGCTTGAACTCCAAAAAGAAAAACAAACAGAAAAAAAAAGAAGGAGTGAAAACGCATAACTGTGTCACTCCCTTCTCGGACGCTTCGCAGGAGGGCCGCCGACAAAAACACAAGCCAACGGAGAACTGAATGAAAACATCAGCGGAGGAGACAGAATAAACAGAGATGAGAGCCACCCACGGCCTCACAGCTGGAGCACAGCCGTCACCCAGATAATGATAAAGAAATTGGCTTTATCCTTCATCTAGGCCTTTTTATTTCACGCGCTAATGACTGTGAAGCACGCTGGAACCGTTTCCACATCAAACCGCAGAGCGATAGCGGCTCAATATCTCACCAGCAGATATCCTATACAGAGACTACACCGCCAGCAGAGCAAAAAACACACCGCACATGATATTTATGACTGTATTCTCAGTGTTAACTAATGGCTTATTACAAATCTGCACACAATATGTTTGTTTACTTCTGTAAATGTGTGTATATTCATATTTATTCAGTTTTTATATTAATTTAAGTCATAATTATTTAATAATATGCTAATGCTACACAGCCAGCAGAGTAAAAAACACACCGCACATGATATTTATGACTGTATTCTCAGTGTTAACTAATGGCTTATTACAAATCTGCACACAATATGTTTGTTTACTTCTGTAAATGTGTGTATATTCATATTTATTCAGTTTTTATATTAATTTAAGTCATAATTATTTAATAATATGCTAATGTTTATGTGTTTTTATGGACAATACAGTTTGTAAAGTCACATTTTCTGTCTTACTTTGATTAGCAATCAAAGTATCTTATACAGAGACTACACAGCCAGCAGAGCAAAAAACACACCGCAGATGATATTTAGGACCACCAATAAAATACAAGAAACAATGGACAAACCTAAATTGTGGAACTCTTTACACTCTGATATTCACAATGCAGAATCCCTGAGTATTTTTAAATCATCACTTACTTTTTTAGGGTAGATTTTATTTGATTTTTAGATCTAAAATTATTATTATTAATTATTTTTATTATTGCATATTTGTTTGCATTCATCCTTGTATGTATCTTTTGCACATTTTATGCCTCTAAAGTGCCTTGAGATGCTACTTTTAAAGGCGCTGTATAAAAATAAAGTTTATTATTATTATAACATTGAATCATCGCTTTTGCTAAATTTGTTGGTTGCAATGCTAGAATTTCTGAACTGAATGTAGCTGGATTTAATTTTTTGTTTCCATGATAAATAAGAGTGCTACAGTCAGTGTAAAAGTAGTAAAGATGATCGGTAACACTTTAATTTAAGTACCAATTCTCACTGATAACTAGTGGCTTATATATTTACTTGTGTAAATGCGTGTATATTCATATTTATTCAGGTTTTATCTTAATTTCAGTCCTATTTTCTGTCTTTTAGCAGATTTATTATATTGAGATTTACTTCAAAAATCATTGCTTTTGCTAAATTTGGTGTTCGCAATGATGCAATTTCAGAACTGATTGTAGCTGGATTTTATTTTGTATGCACAACAAAATTAGAGTTTTACAGTCAGTGTAAAAGTAGTAAAGATGATTGGTAAGACTTTAATTTTAAGTAGCGATTCTCACTGATAACTAGTGGATTATTACTTATCTGCTGGAAATCTAACTGTTTACTTCTGTAAATGTGTGTATATTCATATTTATTCAGTTTTTATATTAAATTCAGTCATAATTATTTAATAATATGCTAATGTTTATGTGTTTTTATGTACAATAAAGTTTGTAAAGTCACATTTTCTGTCTTTTAGTAGATATATTATATGAGAGACTTACTTTGATTAGCAATCAAAGTATCTTATACAGAGACTACACAGCCAGCAGAGTAAAAAACACACTGCACATGATATTTATTACCACCAATATAATACAAAAAACAATGGACAAACCTAAATTGTGGAACTCTTTACCCTCTGATATTCACAATGCAGAATCCCTGAGTATTTTTTAAATTAGCTTATATTTTTATTATTGCATTTTTGCATTCATCCTTGTATTTATATTTTACTGTTGCACATTTTTACGCCTGTAAAGTGCCTTGAGTTGCTACTTTTAAAGGCGCTGTATAAAAATAAAGCTTATTATTATTATTATTATTATTATAACATTTAATCATTTCTTTTGCTAAATTTGGTGGTTACATTGATACAGTTTCAGAACTGAATGTAGGATTTAATTTTTTGTTTCCATAATAAATAAGAGTGCTACAGTCAGTGTAAAAGTAGTAAAGATGATCGGTAACACTTTAATTTAAGTACCAATTCTCACTGATAACTAGTGGCTTATTACTAATCTGCAAGAAATCGATCTATTTACTTTTGTAAATGTGTGTGTATTCATAATTATTCAGATTTTATATTAATTTAAGTCATAATTATTTAATAATATGCTAATGCTACACAGCCAGCAGAGTAAAAAACACACCGCAGATGATATTTATTACCACCAATAAAATACAAGAAACAATGGACAAACCTAAATTGTGGAACTCTTTACCCTCTGATATTCACAATGCAGAATCCCTGAGTATTTTTTAAATCATCATTTAAAACTTACTGTTTTAGGGTAGCTTTTATTATTTATAGAGGAAAAAATTAGCTTATATTTTTATTATTGCATTTTTTGCATTCATCCTTGTATTTATATTTTACTGTTGCACATTTTTATGCCTGTAAAGTGCCTTGAGATGCTACTTTTAAAGGCGCTGTATAAAAATAAAGTTTATTATTAATATTATTATAACATTTAATCATTTCTTTTGCTAAATTTGGTGGTTACATTGATACAGTTTCAGAACTGAATGTAGGATTTAATTTTTTGTTTCCATGATAAATAAGAGTGGTACAGTCAGTGTAAAAGTAGTAAAGATGATCGGTAACACTTTAATTTAAGTGCCAATTCTCACTGATAACTAGTGGCTTATTACTAATCTGCAAGAAATCGATCTATTTACTTCTGTAAATGTGTGTGTATTCATAATTATTCAGATTTTATATTAATTTAAGTCATAATTATTTAATAATATGCTAATGCTACACAGCCAGCAGAGTAAAAAACACACCGCAGATGATATTTATTACCACCAATAAAATACAAGAAACAATGGACAAACCTAAATTGTGGAACTCTTTACCCTCTGATATTCACAATGCAGAATCCCTGAGTATTTTTTAAATCATCATTTAAAACTTACTGTTTTAGGGTAGCTTGTATTATTTATAGAGGGAAAAATTAGCTTATATTTTTATTATTGCATTTTTTGCAATCATCCTTGTATTTATATTTACTGTTGCACATTACAGTTTCAGAACTGAATGTAGGATTTAATTTTTTGTTTCCATGATAAATAAGAGTGGTACAGTCAGTGTAAAAGTAGTAAAGATGATCAGTAACACTTTAATTTAAGTGCCAATTCTCACTGATAACTAGTGGCTTATTACTAATCTGCAAGAAATCGATCTATTTACTTCTGTAAATGTGTGTGTATTCATAATTATTCAGATTTTATATTCATGTCAGTCATATTATTTAATAATATGACTTTTTATGTTTCGTGTACAATACAGTTTGCAAAGTAATCTTTTCTGTCTTTTAGTACACTCAAAAATGAAATTTGCTGTTTGGTCAATCTACCTATTTAAAATGTCCTGAAACAACACAATTCTCAAGGTTTTTTGGGGACAACTTAAATGTTTTATGTTCAATCCACTTAAATTTGTAAAATTTAATAAGACAATTTAATTCCTTTATGTTGTCCGAACAAAAAATCGATTGTGTGGAACCCAGCATTATTTACAGAGTATGAGATTTACTTTGTTTACCAAACAAGTGGATCTATTCAATTTAAGTTCGCATTATTTATCGTTTTTGCTAAATTTGATGGTTGCAATTCTACAATTTCAGAACAGAATGCAGCTGGATTTTGTTTTGCTTTGTTTGTGTTTGTTTTTTTTTTTCACAAAAAAGTAGTACAGTGTTAAAGTAGTAAAGATAACTGGTAAAACTTTAGTTTAACTACCAATTCTCACTGATAACTAGTGGCTTATTACTAGGCTGTACAAAATCTATTTGTTTACTTCTGTAAATGTGTGTATATTGATATATAATTATAAATATAATTAGTTATAATATAATTATAATCAGTTGAAGTCAGAATTATTAGCCCCCTTTGAATTTTCTTCTTCTTTTTTAAATATTTCCCAAATGATGTTTAACAGACCAAGTATATTTTTACAGTATGTCTGATAATATTTTTTCTTCTGGAGAAAGTCTTATTTGTTTTATTTCGGCTAGAATAAAAGCAGTTTTAATTTTTTAAACACCATTTTAGGGACAAAATTATTAGCCCCTTTAAGCTATTTTTTCTCGATAGTTTACAGAAAAAACCATCGTTATACAGTAACTTGCCTAATTACCCTAACCTGCCTAGTTAACCTAATTAACGTAATTAAACCTTTACATGTCACTTTAAGCTGTGAAGAAGTGTCTTGAAAATATATAACTTAACTATATATATATATATATATATATATATATATATATATATATATATATATATATATATATATATTTCGAAAATATTATTAATTAATATGCAAATGTTCATACACTGTAAATTAAATACTGGGTTCCACACAATCCCATTATGCTGTCCCAAACACACAAATCAATTAAGTTAACTGGTCCCCCCCCCCCAAAAAACATACGAATTGTGCTGTTTAGATAAGTAGTTTGAACAAGCAGCAAAAGCCCTTTTTTGAGTGTGTGATTTGTGTAGAATACGGTTTGTAAACTCATATTTTCTGTCTTTTATGAAATACTTACTTTGTTTACCAAACAAGTACATCTAATTCAATTTGTATTGTAAGCTTTAAACAAAAGCTTAAAGGTATGATTTTTTTATTTCATGGGTTTTATTTACTATACTCCCAAAATCATTCAGCTTCTGTCTGATTATCTGCCTATTATTAAGATATTAGTAATTATAAAGCACATATTCTGGATGATCTTACTCTGCATCTCTAATCTAATACCAAAACATAACTTCTACTTTAATAACTATTAATATTAGTAGTTTATTGAGCTAAAAGTCATAGTTATGGTTGATCAACAGCCAGAACTGTGCCTTAAAACAAAGTGACAAAATTATTTATTAATCAGAGGTCAAAAAAAAAAAGAAATCACAACAATCACACATGCAATACACAGCAATGAAGTAAACCAGCACAGCTCTGTGTTTCCAAATAAACTTGTAGAACATTTACATAATTGAATATGCATAATGCGAATGTTTAAATACACAGCATTGACCAGACACAACATTAAAAATGCACAAGACAGATCCAGCCAATAAAAAAAAGAGATCTCGCAAAGACTTCTCTCTTTTTTCCTCTTTAAAAAGCATAAAGAGAACTTGCCTGTTTTTTCTTTGATTTCACACAGGACGTTGAAGAGCGCTGGCTTCATTCTGTGGCAGTTGAGCGCATGTTTTCTGAAACACAACACAGGGCCGCGGTGAGCGACTGAGCAGACCAACATTTCCTTCTGCCTGCTAAGAGTTATTTATCTGCCTGTTGCCTGAGCGCGGAGCAGTCGTGGAGAAATAAAAGCACACACACTCAACATTACAGCCTCTGCTTATTGCTTACTGTAAGCACAACATTTAGAAAATGATATTAGTAACATCTACAATCATTTCAGAAATAAATAATAATGAATATTTTTGTGTAGTTGCATGTGATGTAAAAAGTAATGTCATTATTGAACATCTTTGCTTTTATTAAACTCATGCATATGTAAAAACACTCATGATTTACACTATTTAGCTTTTAAAAACAATCATAACCCTGCATCTACAATTATTTCATTAATTAATAATGGATATTTTTGTATATTTTTATGCAATGTAAAAAGTAATGTCATTACTGAACATCTTTATCGTTTTAGAAACAGTAAGAAAAACTAAACGCTTTATAATAAACTCATGCATATGCAAAAACACTCATGATTAAGTAATGCATTCACAAATTTAGCTTTTAATAACAATCATAATGAAGCGACTACAAAAGCATAAGTCATAGGTGTCTTTTTTAATCGCACTTTATATACATCAGTTTTTAGATGATGTAGTTAGGATAAATAATATCTGGTTAAGATACAACATTACAGTCTCTGCTTAATGCTTACTGTATGCATAACATTTATAAAGCTCCATTAGTAACATCTACAATCTTTTCAGAAATTAATAATAGATATTTTTGTATATTTGCATGTAATGTAAAAAGTAATACTGTAGAATGTCATTATTGAACATCTTTACTGTTTTGGAAACAGCGAAAAAAAAATGCTTTTATTAAACTCATGCATATGCAAAAACACTCATGATTTAATAATGCATTCACTATTTAGCTTTTAAAAACATTCATAACACTGAAGCTGTCACAAAAGCAGTCAAAAGCGTCCATTAGTAACATCTACAATCATCTCAGAAATTAATAATGGATATTTTTGTATATTTGCATGTAATGTAAAAAATAATGTCATTGTTGAACATATTTACGGTTTTGGAAACGGTAAAAAAAATAATTTAATGATTTATAATAAACTCGTGCATATGCAAAAACACTCATGCTTTAATAATGCATTCACTATTTAGCTTTTAATTACCATTATAACACTGAAGCTACTACAAAAGCAGTCATACATGTCCATAAGTAACATATTAATTTCTGAAATTATTATATAATAGATATTTTTGTATATTTGCATGTAATGTAAAAAATAATGTCATTATTGAACATCTTTACAGTCTCTGCTTAATGTATGCATAACATTTATAAAGCTCCATTAGTAACATCTACAATCGCTTCAGAAATTAATAATAGATATTTTTGTATATTTGCATGTAATATAAAAAGTAATACTGTAGAATGTCATTATTGAACATCTTTACTGTTTTGGAAACAGCAAAAAAAAATGCTTTTATTAAACTCATGCATATGCAAAAACACTCATGATTTAATAATGCATTCATTATTTAGCTTTTACTAACAATCATAACACTGAAGCTGTTACAAAAACAGTCATAAGTGTCCATTAGTAACATCTACAATCATCTCAGAAATTATTAATAATGGATATTTCTGAGCATTTGCATGTGATGTAAAAAGTAATACTTAACTCATGCATATGCAAAAACACTTATGATTTAATAATGCATTCATTATTTAGCTTTTAATAACAATTTTAACACTGCACTGAAGCTGTCACAAAAGCAGTCATAAGTGTCTTTAATTAAGATCTACAATCACTTCAGAAATTAATAATAGATATTTTAGTATATTTGCATGTAATGTACTGTAGAATGTCATTATTGAACATCTTTACTGTTTTGGAAACAGCAAAAAAAAAAAATGCTTTTATTAAACTCATGCATACGCAAAAACACTCATGATTTAATAATGCATTCACTATTTAGCTTTTGATAACAATCATAACACTGAAGCTGCCACAAAAACAGTCATAAGTGTCCATTAGTAACATCTACAATCATTTCAGAAATTAATAATGGATATTTTTGGATATTTGCACGTAATGTAAAAAGAAATGTCATTATTGAACATCTTTACTTTTTATTAAACTCATGCATTTGCAAAAAGACTCATGATTTAATAATGCATTTAATATTTAGCTTTTAATAACAATCATAACACTAAAGCTACCACAAAACAGTCATAAGTGTCCATAAGTAACATCTATAATCATTTCAGAAATAATAATAGACATTTTTGTATATTTGCATGTAATATAAAAAGTAATACTGTAGAATGTCATTATTGAACATCTTTACTGTTTTGGAAACAGTGAAAAAAAATGCTTTTATTAAACTCATGCATATGCAAAAACACTCATGATTTAATAATGCATTCACTATTTAGCTTTTAATAACAATCATAACACTGAAGCTGCCACAAAAAGAGTCATAAGTGTCCATTAGTAACATCTACAATCATTTCAGAAATTTATAACGGATATGTTTGTATATTTGCATGTAATATAAAAAGTAATACTGTAGAATGTCATTGTTCTTGAACATTTTCATTGTTCTGGAAACAGTGAAAAAAACTAAATGCTTTATATTAAACTCATGCATATGCAAAAACACTCATGATTGAGTAATGCATTCACAAATTTAGCTTGTAATAACAATCATAACACTGACGCTGCCACAAAAGCAATCACAATTGTCCATTAGTAACATTTACAATCATTTCAGAAATTAATAATGGATGTTTTCGTATATTTGCATGTAATGTAAAAAGTAATGCCATTATTGAAAATCTTTACCATTTGGAAACAGTAAAAAAAACTAAATGATTTATATTAAACTCATGCATATGCAAAAACACTCATGATTTAATAATGCATTCACTATTTAGCTTTTAATAACCATCATAACACTGAAGCTACTACAAAAGCAGTCATACATGTCCATAAGTAACATCTACTGTATAATAATTTCAGAAATTAATAATAGATATTTTTGTATATTTGCATGTAATGTAAAAAATAATGTCATTAGTGAAGATCTTTACTTTTTATTAAACTCATGCATAAGCAAAAACACTCATGATTGAGTAATGTATTCACTATTTAGCTTTTAATAACAATCATAACACTAAAGCTACCACAAAAGCAATCACAGGTGTCTATTAGTAACATCTAAAATCATTTCTGAAATTAATAATAGATATTTTTTGTGTATTTGCATGTAATATAAAAAGTAATACTGTAGAATGTCATTATTGAACATCTTTACCCTTTTGGAAAAACTAGATGCTTTATATTAAACTCATGCATATGCAAAAACACTCATGATTTAATAATGCATGTTTTAATTAATTACAACAATCATAACACTGCATGCTGAAGCTAATTAGTGTCTTTTTTAAACTGCAATTTATAAATTTTCTAAAGAAAATGTGAATAAATATTATTTTAACATTTGTAAATATAAAGGTATTCAAATAACCGAAATATTAAGAAATGTGTCTTTAAAGTGCATAATGACGTGATCAGCAATGCATATTACTCATCAAAAATTGAGTTTTGATCAATTTATAGTAGAGCATTTACTTAATAATCTAATACTTTTTGACATAAAAAAAAAATCTATCATTTATCGTTTTTTTTAATCGCTATTCCTACATACTCAGAGTAACATAAAAATCCGTTTCTGTGGTCCGGGTCAGAAATATGAAATACCATTACATTTTTATTTGATCGTAATGAATTAAGAACCTCTGCTCTGCATTCATCCTAAAGGGACACGATCAGATGTGTGATAGATACGAGTCTCTGCGCTGTCTGTCAACGTCTATCTTGGCATCTGTTCGTTTCTATTGACAAAAAATGAGCACTGCGTGTCAGAAAAATACACTGATGTCTGTCACTACACAGCACATGTGTTTGGACACACTGACAACAGCGATTGTGTTATCAGTCCATTTCTGGATGCCTACTTATGTCAATAACTCCTGATCTGCGTCTAAACATCTGCTAATGTCAATTATTATAAAGATGTCAAGCATCTGAACTGTACACCATCACGATAGTGACCTTTTTCTGCTGTAATGTCACGGTTAGTTACAGCATTTTTGCTTGATTTCTTTTTTTTTTTTTAACTGAGCTGATATGTGAGAAGTAGATTCAATGCAAGAAGCTTTAGGTGTTTAATCATGCAACTCAATTATTGCATGAAATTTATCACAAATAAATAAGGTGATGAGAAGGTTAATCAGACATTTATCTGCATTTATTTAGCTTATTGTGTGTTTAACTAAAAAACAATTAATATTTCACACACATGCATGCATATCGATTGCTTTAAATGTGAAATATTATATATTTAAAGAATTCAATGTGTATGCATGTGTGTGTGAAATATAGATTTTTTTTAGTGGTTATGCACACAATAAGCTAAATAAATATAGAAAAATTGTCTTATTAAGCTCTTAATGTGTGTCAAATTTGGATACATTTATGCAATAATTAAGTTACAACATTAAACTCAAAGTTTTTTGCATTCTTTATGTAAACAAGCAGCGTTATATATATGTAGTATTTTACATTTACACATAATTTAAACTACGACTAACTTGGAAACATGCATTATACACTGAAAAAAAATATTCATTGGATTTACTAAATTAAGTTGAGTAATGTTCAACTTAATTTGCTTTCTTAAATTCAGCCCATGATTTTTTTTCAGTGCACTTACCTTTAGTGTACAAATGTGCTATTAGATTTAGTTTGACTCTATGTATGATTATTATTGTTTGCTAAAAGTGCATTGGATCTCAAACTACTACTAAACTTGTTCATATTAAATATGCATTATATTAAATGAGCTGTTAGATATTTGTCAGTGCTCAGCATAATGAAGTACACCCCATTTTGAAAATGAATATTTTTCTCCATTTCTCAGTGAATATAGGCAGTGTATTTTGGTGCATTTGAACAAAACAGATTTATTAAACAGATATATTAGTTAAAATAATATTTCAGTCACAGAACATCTTTAGAAATGGAAAGATAATACATTTAAATTCATGCAAATTATTGCAAAATATTAAAAACTACAATATTTCAACAAAACGGTGAATTTTTTTTTTGTTTCTCTTGATTTTTGCTATTTTTGAAAATTTTATTTAATATTTTTCCCTATCATATAAATTTGTGCTACTAATTTTTGAACCATTATCATAAGTTATTTTGTTAGATTAGCTCCAGATTTGGCTTCAGTACTGTCTAATCTAATGCATATGCACAAATATAATATTGTAAAGCATCCTATAGAATATATTAATTTAAACGAGAGATTTGTGAGGGGTGTACTTATATATGCTGAGCACTGTATATACTGCACGTTTTAAAATTATTATTGTTTGTTAAAAGTGCATTGCATTTCAAACTACTACTATTAACTCATTTATATTAAATATGATATTATGTTATGTTATATTAACTCGTTTATATTATAATTATACTAAATATACATTAAATGTCCTAATAGATTATTAAAACATATATACTTTTTATATGTTTTAGATTATTATTGTTTGTTAAACGTGCATTGTATCTCAGACTACTACTAACTTGTTCATATTAAATATGCATTATATAAATGTGCTATTAGATATTTGACTAGTCTTTATACGTTTAAAATGATTATTATTATTGTTTGTTAAAAGTGCATTGTATTCCAAAGTACTACTAAGTCGTTCATATTAAATATGCATTGGTTATTTTTCTACTCTATATACTGTAATTATTATGGTTTATTAAAAGTGCATCTCAGACTACTTTTAACTCGTTCATATAAAATAAACATTATATTAAATGTGCTGTTAGATATGTTTCTACTCTATTTACTGCACGTTTTAAATTTATTATTGTTTGTTAAAAGTGCATTGTATTAGGAAACTACTTCAAACTCATTCATATTAAATATGCATTATATAAATGTGCTATTAGATAATTTTTCTAATCTATATACGTTTAAAATGATTATTATTATTCTATATTGGAAGTGCATTGCATTTCTAACTACAAACTGGTGCATATTAAATATGCATAAAATGTCCTATTAGATATTTTTCTACTCTATATATGTTTTAAAATGCTTATTATTGTCTGTTAAAAGTGCATTGTATTTCAAAGTAACTCGTTCATAATATATATGCATTATATAAATGTGCTATTAGTTATTTGTGTACTCTATCTACGTTTTAAAATTATTATTATTAATATTTGTTGAAAGTGCATTGCATTTCAAACCACTACTACTAACTCGTTTAAATTAAATATACATTAAATGTCCTATTAGATTATTAGTCTACTCTGTTTATGTTTTAAAATGATTATGGTTTGATAAAAGTGCATTGCATTTTTAAGAGCAGTCGATCAAATGTCAATGAGGATGAAAGTCCGTGTATTTTGTAATGTGCTGATTGACAGCTCACCTGGCCTGCGCCTCGTCCAGACTCTGGTCAGTGATGGTCATGATCTGTTGTAAAATGTCTCCAATGTCCTGCTTTCTCCCGTCTCCGTCGGCGGCTCCGGTGTTGTCCGGTATGTGCGGAGCCAGGCCCGGGTGTCCGCTCATCCCCACGGCCGCATGTGCGTGCATCAGGCGCGGCTGCTCGTCCATGTCGGCCCGCTCTGGTGCTCCGGTGGTACTCTGCTGTCCAGCTGCGGCGGAGATTCCTCAGCTCCTCTCTGTATGTGTGTGTGTGTGTTTGTGTGAAGTCCTGTGAGCGCAGAGTGAGAATGAGTGTGTGCGAGTGCCAGAGAGAGAGCGCGTGTGTGGTGTGTGTGTGTGTTATTAATGAACGCAGCGCTTCATACACTCGCGCGTTATTTCACTCTTTCATCCCGCTGCTTTTGTTACATTGTAGTGCTCGCGGAGACTCTGCGATGCACAGGCCCCGCCCACGCGCTCTGATTGGACGCACGAAGCATGTAGCCCCGCCCCCCGCGCGTGTCTTTCAGCGCACGTCAATCATTGCGCAGGGAAGATGAAACGCATGTTTGTCAGACGCACATGTGCTTTTTTGTTCATTTCTCGGACGGAGAAAAGCGTCTCTGTGATAATAACTAATGAAATGTGTGATCAAAGAGTGACCAAATGCAAAGGCAAATTATAATTTAAAAGCTAATGTCATAAAAAAGCATTTTTATGATAAATATGCTATCTTATTAACTTGCTAATTATATGTTATAAATGTAATAATAATAATAATAATAATAATAATAATAATAGTGATAGTAATAAAAAGGCCTAATAATAATAAAAATAAGAATAAATTATTCTAAATCTAAATTATTTTATAAAAATAATAATAATAATAATAATAATAATAATAATAATAATAATAATAATAATAATAATATGTTGACTTAATTGTATTATCCATTCATTCATTTTCTTTTCGGCTAAGTCCCTTTATTAATCTGGGGTCATACAGCAGAATGAACTTATCCAGCATATGTTTTATGCAGCTGATGCCGTTCCTGCTGCAACACATCACTGGGAAATTAATTTTATTAATATATTTATAAAGTAGTAATTTATAAAAAAAAAAATAGTAATAATAATAATAATAATAATAATAATAAAATAAATAATAATAATAATAATAATAATAATAAAATATTAATAATAATAATAATAAAAATAATAAATAATAAATAAAATAATAATAATAATATTAATATTAATATTAATATTAATAATAATAATAATAATAATAATAATAATAATAATAATAATAATAAGAAAATAATAATAATAATAATATTCTTAATAATAATAATAATAATAATAATAATAATAATAATAATAATAATAATAATAATATTCATGAATTCATTTTCTTTTCGGCTTAGTCCCTATGTGAGGTTGCCACAGCGGAATGAACCGCCAACTTATCCAGCACATGTTTTACGCAGAGGATGCCCTTCCAGCTGCAACCCATTACTGGGATTAATTGTATTAATATATTTATAAAGCAGTCATTTTTAATAATGATAATAATAATAATAATAATAATAATAATAATAATAATAATAATAATAATAATAATAATAATAATATGTTGACTTAATTGTATTATCCATTCATTCATTTTCTTTTCGGCTAAGTCCCTTTATTAATCTGGGGTCACCACAGCGGAATGAACTTATCCAGCATATGTTTTACGCAGCGGATGCCCTTCCTGCTGCAACACATCACTGGGAAATTAATTTTATTAATATATTTATAAAGTAGTAATTTATAAAAAAAAAATTAATAATAATAATAAAAATAATAATAATAATAATATTCATTCATTCATTTTCTTTTTGGCTTAGTCCCTTTATAAATCTGGGGTCGCCACAGAAGAATGAACCGCCAACTTATCCAGCACATGTTTTACGCAGCGGATGCCCTTCCAGCTGCAACCCATCTCTGGGAAATTAATTGTATTAATATATTTATGAAGCAGTCATTTTTAATAATAATAATAATAATAAATTAATCTAAATCTAAATTATTATTATTAATAATAATATATTGATTTAATTGTATTAAAATATTTATAAAGTAGTAATTTACAATAATAATAATAATAATAATAAGTAATTTATAATTTAAAAGCAATCTAATAACCTGCTAATTACATATTATAAATGTAATAATAATAATAATGATATTAAGTAATTTTATAATTACTTAATTACTAGTAATAAAAATAGGCCTAATAATGATAATAATAATACATTATTCTAAATCTAAATTATTATTATAATTATTAATAATAATATATATTCACTTAATTGTATTAAAATATTTATAAAGTAGCAATTTATAATAAAAATAATAATAATAAATTATTCTAAATCTAAATTCTTCTTCTTATTATTAATAATAATAATATATTGACTTAATTGTTTTAATATATTTATAAAGTAGGGGTAGCACAATCACCTCACAGTTGTAATTTGCATAATAATATTTTAGCATACTGTTCAATTGGTTAGCACTGTCAGCTCAAAGCAAGAAGGTCACTGGTTCGAGCCCTGGCTGCGTCAGTTGCTGTTTCTGTGTGGAGTTTGCATGTTCTCCACGTGTTGGTGTGGGTTTCCTCCAGGTGCTCCGGTTTCCCTCAGAGTCCAAACACATGCGCTGTAGGGGAATTGAACAAGCTAAATTGTCTGCAGTGTATGTGTGTGAATGAGAGTGTATGGATGTTTCCCAGTGAAAAGAAAATGAATGAATGAATGAATGAATGAATGAATGAATGAATGAATGAATGAATGAATGAATGAAGTAGTAATTTATAATAATAATAATAATATAAAATTATTCTATACCTAAAGTCTTATTATTATTATTATTATTATTATTATTATTATTATTAACTTTGACTTTATTAGATAAAACAGATAAAACAGATAAAACAAGTTACATATACATAAAAACAACAATAACAAAATTACATTCATACTGCACACCTTAGTTCCAAAAACAACGAGGAAACACTTGTCCATATCTAATACTAATACAGTTCAGCACAAATCATCTGGTATCATTTTGGTTATATAATCTGATCACTGTTGGTAAAAATGACTTCCTGTATCTTTCTCTGTAATACCGGGGTTGAATTAATCTTGCACTAATAATTAATAATAATAATAATAATAATAATAATAATAATAATAATAATATATTGAGTTAATTGTATTAATATAATTAAAAAGTAGAAATTTATAATAATAATAATAATAATAATAATAATAATATATTGAGTTAATTGTATTAATATAATTAAAAAGTAGAAATTTATAATAATAATAATAATAATAATAATAATATATTGAGTTAATTGTATTAATATAATTAAAAAGTAGAAATTTATAATAATAATAATAATAATAATAATAATAATAATATATTGAGTTAATTGTATTAATATAATTAAAAAGTAGAAATTTATAATAATAATAATAATAATATATTGAGTTAATTGTATTAATATAATTAAAAAGTAGAAATTTATAATAATAATAATAATAACAATAATAATAATAATAATAATAATAATAATTTATTGGTATTATTTATATTTTTTCTGTTATTATTATTATTATTAGTAGTAGTAGTAGTAGTATTTGTATTATTATTAAGAATAATATACGTTTTATTATTATCGAGCATCCGCCTGTTGTTTGTAGCTTTAGCCAGCTAGCACCGCTAGTCAGCTAAAGCTACCGACTGCTGCCATCCCCTAACTTTCTCACTTACTGGCTTTGCTCGTTACCCTGTATGATGTCGCTTGTGTCTCTGTCCTTGTGTGCAGGAGAAACATCGATGGAGGCCCTGGACATGGAGCTGGAACGGCTGGAAGAACGTATCCGTCTTCTGCAGATGAAGCGAGCTGAGCTCAGGGCGCAAAGAGCGTTGCTCGAGGTGCCCCGCGCTCCAGTTCGCTCATCTGAGGTGAGTACACCATACAGCCGAGACATTCCGTCTACTTCAACCCCGCTTGTTCCTCTGTCCAGGCCCAGCGCGCCTCTGACGCGGTTCGTCCAGGGGTCGTTCACGCCGGCACCCGGCTACCACGGCACCTGGATGCAGCCGCGTAAGGTGCTTAGGAGACCCCGGGGCAAGGGTTCTCCTCCTCCTGTGTTCGAGCTCTCCACGGAGAACCGATTCGCCCCTCTCCGCGAGACGGGTCACGATGTGGCTATCATCGGTGACTCCATCGTACGCCACGTCCGTCCCTGCTTCCACTTCAGGTAATAAAATACGCACATTTTGCTTTCCTGGTGCTCGCGTTAAGAATATTTCTACACAGATTCCGAGTATCCTGAGCACTGGCGAGAGCCTCGGTGCCGTTGTCCTCCATGTGGGGACGAACGACACCGGGCTCCGCCAGTCGGAGATCCTGAAGAGGGACTTCAGGAGCCTCATCGAGACGGTTCGACGCACCTCGCCCGCCACGCAGATCATCGTTTCTGGACCGCTTCCTACCTACCGCAGAGGAAATGAAAGGTTCAGTAGACTTTTTGCTCTGAATGAATGGCTATTAACATGGTGTAATGAACAGAAACTGCTCTTTGCCAATAACTGGAATCTTTTCTGGGAGCGCCCTAGGCTTTTCCGGCCGGACGGCCTGCACCCTAGTCGAGCTGGAGCGGAACTGCTGTCGGACAACATCTCTAAGATGCTTCGCTCTGTCTGACTAGTAAGTAAAAATTCACAAAATTCACATTTTATCCATATAGACTCTTGTTCGACCCACTTAAATTACAGTAACACATGTCTAGCTTACCCCATAGAAACTGTGTCTGTTCCTCGTGTTAGACCAACAATTAAACGTACTGTGTGCTCTAGAAAAATCTATTAAGAATAAAAGCTGAAAATCCAATAAAAAGTGATAATACAAACTTCGTTAAGCTTGGTCTCCTAAACATCAGGTCACTAGCACCTAAAACACTTATCATTAATGAAATAATAACAGATAACAATCTAAATGCACTCTGTCTCACTGAAACCTGGCTGAAACAAAATGACTATATTAGCTTAAATGAAGCAACTCCTCCAGGATTCACATACAAGCATAAGGCTCGTCATACTGGCCGTGGTGGTGGAGTTGCATCAATCTTTAGTGATATTCTTAATGTTAATCAGAAAAAGGGACTTATGTTTAACTCCTTTGAGTTATTAGCTCTTAATGTTATGCTACCGGATATTAAGCAAAAATCTATGTTATCTCTCGCTATAATCACCATATATAGACCCCCAGGACCCTATGTCAATTTTCTAAAAGAGTTTTCTGATTTTATTTCTGATTTGCTAGTTAAAACTGATAAAATACTAATTGTAGGAGACTTCAACATTCACGTAGATGACTCCAATGATACACTAGGGCTCGCCTTTATGGATCTATTAAACTCACTTGGGATAAAACAAAATGCTGTCGGTCCAACCCATCGCTTAAAGCATACATTAGATCTAATATTGTCTTACGGAATTGAGGTCTTTGATGTAGACATTATACCACAAAGTGATGATATTACAGACCACTACCTCTTACTATATAAGCTGCGTCTACCTGAAATTAGCAGATCTGCACCAATATACCGCCCTGGTAGGACTATCGTTCCGTCCACCAAGGATGAATTCATAAATAACTTACCAGATCTTTCCTTATTTCGAAATACACCCGCAAACGCAAATGACCTTGATGTAGTAACCAGCAATATGGATACCGTCTTTACTAACACACTAAATACAGTGGCACCCATCAAATTAAAAAAGGCTAGAGAGAATAAAACTACACCATGGTACAATAATCATACTCGCGCTCTCAAAACAGCAACCCGTGCTTTAGAACGTAAATGGAAAAAAACTAATTTAGAGGTTTTTAGAATTGCGTACAAAGACAGTATGTCCAGCTATAGGAGGGCTCTCAAATCTGCCAGGGCCGAGCACCTCCGCAAACTGATTGAAAATAATCATAACAATCCTAGATTTTTATTTAGCACCATTGCTAAACTAACAAATAATCGATCATCTTTGGAACAAAATGTCCCACCGCAAATCAGTAGTGATGACTTCATGAATTTTTTCAGTGATAAAATAGAAGGCTTTAGACAGAAAATAGAAAATGTTAAACTTTCTGCACCACCTCATACTCCAGATGCAGAAATATTTTCACTGAATCAAAATAACCTACAATGCTTCAAAATCATAGAACAGGAAGAGCTAGATAAAGTTATAAATAGTTCTAAATCAGCTTCATGTATGTTAGATCCAATTCCAACAAAATTACTGAAAGAACTGATACCTATTATAGGAGAACCTCTCCTTAATGTTATCAACTCTTCTTTATCTTTAGGCCATGTTCCAAATCCTTACAAGCTAGCTGTTATTAAGCCTATTATTAAGAAACCACAACTGGACCCGAGCAACTTAGCTAATTATAGGCCTATTTCAAATCTTCCGTTTATGTCTAAAATACTAGAAAAAAGTTGTTTCTACCCAATTATGCTCCTTTCTGCAGACAAACAATATTTTTGAAGTGTTTCAGTCAGGCTTCAGGCCTCATCACAGTACAGAAACCGCATTAGTAAAAATAACCAACGATTTACTCTTAGCTGCTGACCAAGGGTGCGTCTCACTATTAGTTCTACTCGATCTTAGCGCCGCATTTGACACCATTGACCACAATATTCTCATAGACCGCTTAAATTCTACAGGTGTCCAAGGTCAGGCCCTTCAATGGTTTAGGTCATACTTAGCTGATCGTTACCAGTTTGTGAATATTAATGGACAGCTTTCACAAGTCAGGCCAGTAAAGTACGGGGTCCCTCAAGGATCAGTTTTAGGCCCTTTGCTGTTTACAATATACATGCTTCCCCTGGGAGACATTATTAGAAAACACGGGATCAACTTTCACTGCTATGCAGACGATACTCAATTATACATTTCAACTAAACCTGATGAGATGCCTGAACTGTCTAAGCTAACTGAGTGTATTAAAGATGTTAAAGACTGGATGACAAACAATTTTCTTCTCTTAAACTCAGACAAAACAGAATTATTACTTATCGGGCCTAAATCCTGTACACAGCAGTTCTCACAACTCGACCTGCAATTAGAGGGATACAAAGTTAGCGTTAGCTCTACTACAAAAGATCTAGGTGTGATATTAGACAGCAATTTAACATTCGAAAATCATATATCCCATGTCACAAAAACTGCTTTCTTTCATCTGAGAAATATCGCTAAATTGCGAAGTATGCTATCTATATCAGATGCAGAAAAACTAGTCCATGCTTTCATGACTTCTAGGCTAGACTACTGTAATGCTCTGTTTGCTGGCTGCCCAGCATCCTCTATAAACAAACTTCAGCTAGTGCAAAATGCAGCTGCCAGAGTTCTTACCAGATCTAGAAAATATGATCATATCACCCCAATTTTATCCTCCTTACACTGGCTGCCTGTTAAGTTTCGTATTGAATTTAAAATATTACTCCTTACCTATAAAGCTTTAAATAATCTAGCCCCTGTTTATCTAACCAATCTCCTGTCTCGCTACAATCCAACACGCTCTTTAAGATCTCAAAACTCAGGGCTTCTAGTAGTACCTAGAATATCAAAGTCGAGTAAAGGAGGTCGAGCCTTCTCATTTATGGCCCCTAAACTCTGGAATAGCCTTCCGGATAATGTCCGAGGCTCAGACACACTCTCGCTCTTCAAAACTAGATTAAAGACCTATCTTTTTAGCAAAGCATACACTCAGTGCAGGACATAGCAGTATGACGCATGATGTGCCCCACACAGGATTTTGCTTCTTGTTTTTATACACTATGAACAGCAGCTACGCTAATTATTCTCCTTATTCTGTATTTCCACCTGGGGGTTCTCATCCCGAGGCCCTCAGACTATGCAGTGCCACTGATGCGATCCAAGACCAGTGACGAGATGATCCTAAGGTTTTCTGGACCAGGCCGTATCCTGAGCAGCTGCTGTGGTGGTCATCGTGGAGTGAGAGCCTGAGACTGACCCCTGTGACGCTCCAAGGAGAGACGAGTCTTCGCTGAGGTCCAGCTTCATGCGCCTAGACTGCAGCTCTGCACAAGACGTTTGGCCACAGGAGAAATGGTCGTGCCCAACTGAGCCTGGTTTCTCTCGAGGTTTTTTAAATCTTCACTTTCGCCAATTGGTGAAGTTTTTTACTCGCCGCTGTCGCCACTGGCTTGCATGGTTCGGGATCTGTAGAGCTGCGCATCGATGGATTTGCTCTTCAGTGTTTGGACTCTCAGTAGTGATTATTAACCCACACTGAACTGAGCTAAACTGAACTGAACTTAATCTATGAAAACTGAACTGAACTGACACTGTTTCAATTCACTATAATCTTCCATGTGAAGCTGCTTTGACACAATCTACATTGTATAAGCGCTATACAAATAAAGATGAATTGAATTGAATTGAATATTATAATTGTTATTTTTATTTATATATTTTTCTATTATTATTATTATTATTATTTGTATTATTATTGTCAATATTATTTGTATTATTATTATTATTATTATTATTATTATTATTATATAATTATTTTATTCAATCATCCATAATTTAGGATCACATTTGAAGCTGTGAGAGGAGAACAGTGAAGATGGTGGATCATACTGATGTTTGCAACATGAGCTAAATCATGAAGTCTGACATTCAGGGTCTGTCACACTCTCCCCTTTGACCAGTGATGGACCTCTATTTTCTCTCCAGGACTCCATCTCATTTTCCAGCCCGGCTGCCAAAGAACAGATATATTTCACAGAGGTGTAAAACTCCCAATCAAAACAATCGACCTTGTCCTTCATTTATTTCAGTTATTACCCAGTTAATGTGCTTAATACAGGATTAACGATGGAATGATTCTGCACCTCTCGCTTCCATTGAGAAAATTTCACCGGATAATGTTCAATCTTTACATTTTTCTCATTGATTCTGTATTCTTTTATTTCATTAGTAATTTTTAAACACTATCTTTATTGATTTTAGGAGCTTTTTGTACTAAAGTAATCAAAAACAAACATACAAAAAATGTTTAAATATATAAATAAACAATAGGTGACGCGGTGGCACAGTAAGTAGTGCTGTCGCCTCACACCAAGAAGGTTGCTGGTCGAGCCTCGGCTGGGTCAGTTGGCGATTCTGTGTGGAGTTTGCATGTTCTCCCCGTGTTGGTGTGGGTCTCCTCCGGGTGCTCCGGTTTCCCCCACAGTCCAAAGACATGAGGTACAGGTAAATTGAATAAGCGTAATTGTCTGTAGTGTATGAGTGTGAATGAGTGTGTATGGATGTTTCCCAGAGATGGATGTTTCCCAGAGATGGGTTGCAGCTGGAAGGGCATCGTAAAACATGTGCTGGACAAGTTGGCGGTTCATTCCACTGTGGCGACCCCGGATTAATAAAGGGACTAAGCCAAAAATAAAATAAATGAATGAATAAATAAATAAACAATAGTAATAATAAGACATTCATTCCCTAATTTTCCTTCGGCTTAGTCCCTAATGGGCCGTTTCCACTGAATGGTACGGTACGCTTTTATGGCCGTTTTCATTGTCAAAACGTACATAAAAGCGAACCGTACTGTACCACAAGGGTACATATAGCATGACAAAAGGGTACCAAAAGACAGAGATGTGCAACTGAATGCTATTGCTTTACAGAGATACGTTACTTACTCGTGCAACAAGCCAGAATGAAAACAAAGCAAGCGCCATTTTTAAAAACACAACCGAGACATTACACCGTAATAATAGTGTAGTGTAGCGTTTATATTTGAAATAATAAACTTCTTGAGCTGATGATAATAACGTGCGCATGATTATTGAAATGCTTCTGACATCAGATCCTTTCAGAAACAGACAAACGCGAGAGTGAAGCGCGACAAAACAAAGAAGGCAAAAAACAAAGGAGCAAAGGATTCTTTCAGCAACCTCAAACCTGAACAAACTGCCCTGTTTAACTATTATCATCACCTTTTAGACTATTATGAACTCAGTACGACAGAATTACTTTCTAACAGAGGTTACATGTGATGCTGAAGATTAAAGACACAGATGAGAGGTTGTGACCGACTGTAGGCTATATGTTGCGTGTTGTTTTTGAACCCAATATATGCTGTGTGTAGTTTTTTTCTGTAATAGGTAACATATCTGAGACAGTAAGGGTCTGTATGTGTTCATATGTTGCATTTATTTATTTATTTATTTATTTATTTTATGTAACCGCAGACGTTACAGTAGGCTATTTAGATTAGGGGTGCCCAAACTCAATCCTGGAGGGCCGGTGTCAAATCAAATCAAATCAAATCACTTTTATTGTCACATCATCAGCAGCACGTGTGCTATGATGAGTGAAAAGCTTAGGTGCTGGCTCCAGACAGTGCAAAATACAGACAGTGCAAAAATACAGACAGTGCAAAAATACAGACAGTGCAAAATACAACAAAATACTCACAAAAAAAAACAAGACAATGTAAAATTGGCAGTGTTGACAGCGATACGTAGGCAGTATTGTTTTAAGTATGGATTTGTTAAAGTGCAGTGCATGCTACATCTTGCTGGTGTGCAGTGTGGGGTATGGAAGAGTTTGTGTGGGGTGTGTTAAGTGTTCATCAGCCTGATAGTCTGAGGAGAGAAACTTTCCTTCAGTCGGCTGGTGCGTGACCGGATGCTGCGGAGCCGTCTGCCTGAGGGTAGCAGAGAGAAAAGTCTATGGCTTGGGTGGCTGGAGTCGCTGATGATTCTCTTGGCTTTCCTCATGCACCTCCTTGTATAGATGTCCTGGAGGGAGGAAAGCTCACCTCCTACTAAGCGTCCAGCAGTTCGCACAATCCTATGTAGACCTTTGCGATTGCTGCTGGTGCTGTTTCCGTACCAGGTGGTGATGCAGCCAGTGAAGATGCTCTCCACAGTGCAGGTGTAGAACGAGCGGAGGATGTGGGGGCTTATTCCAAACCTCCTGAGATGCCTGAGGAAGAAAAGGCATTGTTGTGCCTTCCTCAGCACTGTGTCTGTGTGGGCAGTCCATGTCAGATCCTCAGCGATGTGTACTCCAAGAAACTTGAAAGTGCTGAGTACACATGAGGATCTGACATGGTGTCCTGCATATTTTAGTTCCAACCCCAATTAAAAACACCTGAACCAGCTAATCAAGCTCTTTCTACAGTAGGTATATAAAAACTTCCAGGCCGGTGTGTTAAAAGAAGTTGTAGCTAAACTATCCAGGACATCGGCCCTCCAGGACTGAGTTTGGACACCCCTGATTTAGATAGTTTATAGAAAGGTTAGTAATGAACATCTATACACCAGTATTTATGTGTATAAAGCTTCTGTTTTCTGAGAAGTGCTTCTCATATGATATGTGAGCGACCCGTGCAGCTTTACTTTGACATTTCCTAAAGCAAGAATGACGTCGACTGAAACACCACACCCACCATCGGTACTCTTTTAGCAGTGGAAACGCAAGCCTGTACTTTAACGTACTGTACCACTGTGAAAATGGACGGGCCATAACAGAGATGAAATCCTGTGGTCCCCGAACCGGAACCAAAGTATGCTATCCATATCAGATGCAGAAAAACTAGTTCATGCTTATGACTTCTAGGCTGGACTACTGTAATGCTCTGTTCGCTGGTTGCCCAGCATCCTCTATTAACAAACTTCAGCTAGTGCAAAATGCAGCAGCCAGAGTTCTTACCAGGTCTAGAAAATATGATCATATCCCCCCAATTTTATCCTCCTTACACTGGCTGCCTGTTAAGTTTCGTATTTATTATAAAATATTACTCCTTACCTATAAAGCCTTAAATAATCTAGCTCATGTTTACCTAACCAACCTCCTGTCTCGCTACAACCCATCCGCTCTTTACGATCTCAAAACTCAGGGCTTCTGGTAGTACCTAGAATAGCAAAATCGAGTAAAGGAGGTTGCGCCTTCTGATTTATGGCCCCTAAACTCTGGAATAGCCTTCCTGATAATGTCCGAGGCTCAGACACACTCTCACAGTTCAAAACTAGATTAAGACCTATCTTTTTAGCAAAGCATACACTCAGTGCATTACATAGCGGTATGACGCATGAGTGTGCCTCACGCAGGATTTTGCTTCTTGTTTATATACACTATGAACAGCAGCTACGCTAATTATTTTCCTTATTCTGTATTTCCACCTGGGGGTACTCATCCCGAGGCCCTCAGACTATGCAGCGCCACTGATGCGATCCAAGACCAACGACGAGATGATCTCAAGGTTTTCATAATCCTGGACCAGGCCGTATCCTGAGCAGCTGCTGTGGTGGTCATGGAAGAGTGGAGAGCATGAGACTGATTGCTGTGATGCTCCAACGACAGACAAGTCTTCGCTGAGGTCCAGCTTCCTGCACCTAGACTGCAGCTCTGCACAAGACGTTTGGCCATAGGAGAAATGGTCGTGCCCAACTGAGCCTGGTTTCTCTCGAGGTTTTTTAAATTCTTCACTTTCGCCAATTGGTGAAGTTTTTTCCTTGCCGCTGTCGCTACTGGCTTGCATGGTTCGGGATCTGTAGAGCTGCGCATCAATGGAATTGCTCTGCAGTGTTTGGACTCTCAGTAGTGATTTTTACCCCACACTGAACTGAGCTAAACTGAACTGAACTTAATCTCTGAAAACTGAACTGACTCTGTTTCAATTCACTATAATCTTCCATGTGAAGCTGCTTTGACACAATCTACATTGTATAAGCGCTATACAAATAAAGATGAATTGAATTGAATTGAATTGTTTGCTATGGAATGCAAAAACTTTGAAGCTCAATAACTCAAAATCAATCAGAACGCAGACAGAACCTTATAATTACAAGCTGACGAATTGTATAAATATAGCAGGTGATACAACCATAGACTGTAAAAGATATGGACGTAGTATCCGTGACGTCACCCATAGGTTTCTGAAGGGCGCAAATGAAGCTACAAGTAGGCGTGGCCAACTGGTGCCATTTTGTTAGCGCGTCGACCGCACCCACCGAGGGCAACCAAATAAGGGCAAAGAGGTGGAACATGAGCAGAGCTACAGATGTCTAGATGGGCTTTTCTTTGGGATAAACGCTTAATACTTCATTACCTGCTACTCGTTTGTGTTCGGACCACATGTGCTTGGTTGTATACTTTATCAATAAAGTGTTTAGTCTTTTAAAAACACTGCTGTAATACATTGAGCCACTAAACATTGTTCTTTGATGTTTTTCTACAGGAGGAAAGTGCGAATTACTTCAAAATACTTCAGATATAGTCTGTGTTAGTAAATGCAAGGCAATTGATAAAATCCAGGCAGAACACTGTATGACAACATTTCAGATGACTGTTCTAGAGCCTACAGCTAATCAAAAAGATCAGCGGCTAATCAGCCGGAATCAGCTGAGGTGAAGTGACGTCGACCAGAGCGACCTAGCTGTCACTCAAGTGGCCACGCCCTTAATTATGCAAACTTAATTTAAATGAAACGAATGAGTTATAAAAATATTCTGTCACGGCCAGGTCTTGAACCCAGGTCTCTGGTGTGGAGACTGGTGTGTGAACCACTGAGGCACAGGGGCAGTTGTGATGGACTCAAATGAAAACACTCCAAGTGGGAATCCAGAAAACAAGGATAAATAAATAAATAAATAAATAAATAAATATTCTCAAATTAGGCATATAAAATATTTTCACAGTATAATAAACATATAAAGAAAACTCCACGAGGGGAGAAAACAAATAGACAACAAAGCAGCAAGCAACAGGGAAAATAAAACAGTCTTACTAGACGTAGCTCAGGAGCTCAAGGGACCGCAAGGCAAGTTCACCGGGGCTGACTCAAAAACCGAGTGAGGAACAGAGAAAAAGTGACAACTTAAATACACAGGCTGGAACAAGTCACATGTGATCGAAATTAAGTAAACAAGAACACATGAGGAAGAACAAAGGCAGAGAGGAAACACGGGGACCTCTAGGGGAATGGAAACAAAGTGCAGGATGGTGACAGATTCACCCCTTCACAGTCGTCATGAAGGGTAACATTAGCTATATGAACCCAAATCGTTCTTTGTATCAGGCTGTAAACACCTTTTTGTCTGCTGTAAAGTCTGCCATTTTAACAGTGGGGTCAATAGAAATCTGCCCTGTTATGGAGCCAGGACTAGCGGAATTTCCATGAATTTCAGTTTCAGTTACTTCCGTATTTGCTTCACGAGGGAGAGCGGGAGGTCGCCGCTTGGATACAACATACAAGTTATATTGATTCTGTATTTGAATTAATAATTCCTTACATTTATATAGCGCTTTTCTGGGCACTCAAAGTGCTTTACACATAGGGGGGGAATCTCCTCATCCACCACCAGTGTGCAGCATCCACCTGGATGACGCGACGCCATTTTGTGCCAGACCGCACACCACACACCAGCTGATTGGTGGAGAGGAGACAGAGTGATGAAGCCAATTATGATATGGGGATGGTTAGGAGGCCATGATGGACAGAGGCCAGTGGGCAGAATTTGGCCAGGATGCCGGGGTTAAACCCCTACTCTTTTTCAAAGGACATCCTGGGATTTTTAATGACCACAGAGAGTCAGGACCTTGGTTTCTCATCCATCTCATCCTTGGTTTCTTGGACGTCTCATCCGAAAGACGGATTAAAAAGTAGAGCATGGAAAATAATTGATGTTCATTTGTTGAAGCGTCTGGTTTGAGTAGAGTGTATGTGTGTATGTCTGTGTTTTAACGCTGTGTTTTCCAGGTATGTTTCAGCAGCACGCTTGACTGTGTTTGCTGGGGTTTTTCTAATGTAAGCCGGTGACCCATGGTGCGCAGCC
>LR812524.1:4158085-4160585 GCA_903798195.1 Danio kyathit | reverse complement strand
TGTTATTCAGACACCTCAGCGCAGTTAAACATCAGCATATTGCTATATTCTTAAGTATGACACACATTCAGTATTAATCCACACAGCAGCACAAGCTAAACTATTCTGAACCTTGACCGCTGCACATGTGTAGGATCAGCAAACGGTGGAGATATCAACGACAAACGGCAGTGGAACAAGCTCACAAACGCATTTAAATCCGTAAACAAAGCAGCACGCGTCGCGTTTTCAACGTGGTATTAGACGCGATATGAGAATATAAAGAGTTAACCTGATACAGTACAAGCGGTTACAAGTAACAAAACATGCAATCATTGCTGTGGCACCTCTTGCCTGAAGTGTTATTTGTTCTCAGGGCTTACCTGTACTCTGCTTTACCCAGCGATCACATCCCCAGCCGAGGGGTTGTAGAGCTCACCAGCGCTCCTCCTCTGTACTCTGACAAGCTATCTCTGCGGGCTCCCATCACGCTCACCCTGAGCCTTCGTAAGCCTTTCCAGTGCTGCGCACCAGCCCGAAGCCCAGCGTGCAGCAGCCTGCCTTTGTTTGACTGTGTGCCTAATAAACTGTCCTTATTTTGCCCGCACCCCTGGTGTATTGTCTGTCTATTACAAAACGGAGGAAGAAACTAATCCATGCAACACAGGCTCATTCTGAAAACGTAGTCCCGTGGACGTTTCTGGAGACCGCGAATTATGTAGCAGGAGGTACGTATGGCTGCGTTTCATTTTTTAAACGAACGATACGGGGCGGTATGACGCTGTTCCTTTTGGCGCTTACCAGCTGACCGCTCACCTCCGTGTGGAGGCCTTTCCCGCCGCAACCAGCTTGTCCCGTTAGCTCGTCGTGTAAATCGGCGGACTTGAGACGCAGAGAGGAGTTGACCACGACGGTGACGACCAGGTTCGAGTCTGGGGAAGAGCCGTTCCAGAAATCAGGTAAGACAAAAACAGAATCCAAAAAAAAAAAATGATCGAGTGAACAACAGGGTGAGAATGTGGTAAAATCCGAAAACGTGGTAAAAATCAGATGAGGGCTTTTCTTTTTCTGGACGGCTCTTGTAAACCGTTGGTTGGGTTTAGGGAAGTATGTGGGTGGGCGGGTACATCGGTAGAATTGGTTGGGTTTAGGGAAGGAGGACGGTGGGTCAGTCGATTGGCCGGTCGCCCAGTCAATCATTCAGTCAGACAGACAGACGGTAGGTCGACAGCGGCCTCTGGTGGGTTTACGCGAGAACAGCGCGGGTGTGAACGGCACTCGCGAGAGACATTTGATATAGGAAAAAAGCACACACAGCGGCCTCTCGCGGATTCGCGAAAACAAAAACTGCAAAAATATGTACCTCCCGGGACGTATGCCGTGGTCTCCAGAAACATCCACAGGACTACATTTTCAGATTGAGCCTGGGTTGAATCCATGAGCTGTGTACTGAAAGATCGCCCACTGAAAGCGTGCAGATTGCTGAAGCACTCCTTTCCCTCACACTTCCAATAATATCCAGGTAAGCACAGCGTCTTCATGACTCATGACTTCAGGATCTGTTTGTCTTTGCTGCTGTGTTAGTGGGCGGGGCCGCAGGTTTAAATTTGCGCGCGCAACAATTATGTTTCTTGTCCACGTCACGCCGAAACGGCTAAAGACTCGTTATCAAGACAATCCATTTAAACCACTATGAGAAGACTCTTTTTTTTAGATGAATCAATAGTTTTAAAAACTGTCCACTTTCAGATTTAAGCCTTAGCTGGATATTTCACTTCACTTAGAGCTGTGTTACACACTACATGGAAGGTCATTCTCAAAAACCCATAATAGGGGCTCTTTAAACACCATTGAAAGAATGTTGTAACGCTACTGGAGGAACGTTTGTGAATAACTTTGAGAGAACCTTCCCAGGAGTCTTCAGCGAATTCGGATAATGCCATAAATAAGATATCCTAATTTACAGTTTTAATACGGTAAAAAGATCCTCCAGGAACGACAATTGACGTACGACTTACGACAGCATCAAGGCTTTGCAGCTGCATATCAGTAACGACATGAATTAATGCCGAACCGTAGATCATATTCCTCATCAATGAAAGAGCTTTACAGTAATCACTTAAAGCAGTGCGGTGTGTGTGCAGCTTCACACTAACACACATGCCACTACGCATTTACGTGTGTGTGTGTGTGTGTGTGTGTGTGTGTGTGTGTGTGTGTGGGTGTGTGTGTGTGTGTGTGTGTGTGTGTGTGTGTGTTTGTGTGTGCGTATGTGTGCATTAGTTCAAATGTGTGCATCTGTGTGTGTTTTTTGTGTTTATGCATGGATGTGTGTGCAGTTGTGTATGTGTGTGCGTCCATATAAGTGTTTATGTGTCTACATGACTGTATCTGCATGTATGTCAATGTGATATGAATTTGTGTGTGAGTGTGTGGCATGTTTCAAAATGTGTGTGTGTGTGTGCGTGTCTTTGTTTCCAAGAGGGTGTATGAGTGTATGTGTAAGATTGTGTATGCATGT
>LR812524.1:4113085-4153085 GCA_903798195.1 Danio kyathit | reverse complement strand
TTTCATGTCAATATGAACCAAAAACTCTGAGGAATATTTCCAGTAGCTTGTTGAATCTATGCCACGAAGGATTAAGGCAGTTCTGAAGGCAAAAGGGGGTTCAACCCGGTACTAGTGAGCGGTACCTAATAAAGTGGCCGGTGAGTGTGTGTATTTACAGTGCTAAGCATAATTGTCTTCACCTAATTTTGAAAATGAATATTTTTCTCCATTTCTCAGTGAATATAGACAATGTATTTTGGTGCATTTACAGTAAACAAAACAGATTTATTAAACAGATATATTTATTAAAATAATATTTTAGTCATCAAACATCTTTAGAAATTGAAGTGAAGTTTATGTATAAACAAATTTCGAAAGGATCACGTGCTTATGATTGTTCTCAGCTGTTCCAGCATCAGCTCACGATCGATTATCCAATCAGACGACTCCTAACTCACTATAAATAACCAGAGTTTTCTTATCTCAATATCTTCGCCTTGAAGAACCCACCCACCTCTACTTTCCCTCCTTTTCAGATGGGCAACACGGCGGCCCAGTGATTAGCAATGTTGCCTCACAGCAAGAATGCCGCTGGTTTAAGTCCCTACTAAACCAGACGACATTTCTGTGTGGAGTTTTGCTTGTTCTCTCCGTGCTCGCGTGGGTTTTCCCCGGGTTCCCCGGTTTCCTCCCACAGTCCAAATAACTCGCACCCTAAGTAAATTGAACACACAAAATTGATACCAAAGTCAAGCTCTAAGCAAGTACACCTCAGTCATCCATATCCATCATTCAGCTAGAATAAGCCAGGGGAGTTTATCGAGACCTGAGCTCAAACTCCCCTCTCGCCCTGCAAACGGGAGCAGCCCAGGGCTCGAGGATCTCATGAGCTCAGGGTTCTCTCCCGGGACAGCATGCCAAACAACTTTTATTATCAATTATTAGCTAAGTGTGAACTCTTGAAAGATAATACAATTAAATTCAAGCAAAATATTGCAAAAAATAAAAATAAAAAATTACAACCTACAAAATTTCAACTAAAGTTTTTTATTTTTTTGCTTTTCTGGATTTTTCCTATTTTTTAAATTTGTATTTAATATTTTTCTGTAACAAATTTGGCTGTGGGCAACGCAGTGGCGCAGTAGGTAGTGCTGTTGCCTCAAAGCAAGAACGTCGCTGGGTCGCAAGTTCGAACCTCGGCTGGGCTGGGTCAGTTGGCGTTTCTGTGTGGAGTTTGCATGTTCTCCCTGCGTTCGCGTGGGTTTCCTCCGGGTGCTCCGGTTTCCCCTACAGTCCAAAGACATGCAGTACAGGTGAATTGGGTGGGCTAAATTGTCCATAGTGTATGAGTGTGAATGAGTGTGTGTGGAAATTCCCAGAGATGGGTTGCGGCTGGAAGGGCATCCGCTGTCTAAAATCGTGCTGGATAAGTTGGTGGTTCATTCCACTGTGGTGACCCCGCAAGGGACAAAGCCGACAAGAAAATGAATGAATGAATGAAATTTGGCTGTACTAGTTTTTGGACCGTTATCGTAAATTATTTTGTTAGATTAGCGCCAGATTTGGCTTCAGTACTGACTAATCTAACGTTTATGCACAAATATTATATATATATATATATATATATATATATATATATATATATATATATATATACACATACAGCTGAAGTCAGAATTATTAGCCCCCCTGAATTATTAGCCCCCCTGTTGTTTTTTTCCCCCGTTTTTTGTTTAACAGAAAGAAGATTTTTTTTCAACATTTCTAAACATGATTGTTTTAATAACTCATTTCTAATAACTGATTTATTTTATCTTTGTCATGATGACAGTAAATACTATTTGACTAGATATTCTTCAAGACACTTCTATACAGCTTAAAGTGACATTTAAAGGCTTAACTAGGTTAACTAGGCAGGTTAGGGTAATTAGGCAAGTTATTGTATAACGATGGTTTGTTCTGTAAAAAATATAGCTTAAAGGGGCTAATAATTTTGACCTTAAAATGGTTTAAACTGCTTTTATTGTAGCCATATAAAACAAATAAGACTTTCTCCAGAAGAAAAAATATTATCAGACAAACTGTGAAAAATTCCTTGCTCTGTTAAACATCATTTGGGAAATATTAAAAAGAAATTCAACTTTAACTGCATATACTGTATATATATATATATATATATATATATATATATATATATATATATATATATATATATATATATATATATATATATATATATATATATATATAATGTTGTCCAATTAATCTAACTTGTCAACCTACTGTACTTTAACATAGTTTTAAATAACTTTTGTGAAAATATAAAACATATGTATTCTACCATCATTAAAGGTGCTGTATGTAAGTTTTTGACTCTTCTAAAGCATAAAACTACAATAATATGTGTGCAGATATTTAAGAAACATCCCAAGTGAACATACTTGTTTAACTGACAAACAATGCTGAAGTCAGATATTCTGCTTTGAAAATGTTTTTTTCCGTGCCGGAACGCTGTCTTTGTTTAGGTAATTTTCACATGCACATGCCAGTTTAGCCAATTATAATTCAGCACCCCGGGTTGCCTTGTTGGAAAACAGCATATTTCATTCATTCACTCATTCAGAAAGACTCTGAAAGCATGCGTCCATGAGCGAAATGCTACAGTGTAGTGGAAAGTATCAGATGTCAAAATGAGACAGATTCAGTTCCACATGACGTTAATTAGCAAATGACATAAATATTAGGAACGTGAGCAGGTTACATCGCGTGTCCTAACAACACGCTGCGACGAGATTGTTATGAGTGATGAGCCATTTGGCTGTTTGCACCACAAAACACGGCAGAAATTTAAATACAGCCTTTCAGACGCACAGAATATGCACTCACTCACAAAACGGTAAGGTTTAGAATCTATTTAATACATGTTAACCCTCTTTAACATCATTAAAGGTGAAGTGAACTTTCTGCTTTCAGTATATGGTAATACACGTCATGTAAAATGCATTCAAACTCGCATTGTTAGCATTTAGCACTGAATAAAGCACACGAGGCTTACCTGAGGTGATCTGTCATAGGTTTCTGTTGTTCAGCTGTGAGAAATAGAAGCCGCTTCTAATAAATCAATTCGAGGTGTTGGTTAGAACTAAAACTCCTTTTAATATGGAGAATATTCCCTCAATCGCGTGTCGTTGCTTTAATTTGGAACACAGTTTAAAATCACTCAAACTGGCAACCCGGCAAACCTTTATTATGATTCAGGACTACAATACCTAGTTCAACCACTGGGTGTCAAACTTACATACTGCACCTTTAAGTGTCAGATATATTACAGTTTTTGCCTGTTGCTTGAACAATTTTGGCTAAACTTTGGCTCATTGTGTCACAACATTAAACATAAACACATAAGACAGTTGATGTCGAACTGAAACTCTCCTATCAAATGAAAAACTTTAACCTGAGTATAACATGGTTGTCTGAAGGATAGAGACAAAATGTCAATATTTCAAAGGTCAGTAAATGAGTATTTTTGAGCTAAACTGCTCTCCTTAAATAGAGTTCTTTACTGTAATATGCCATTCTACGCAGGATTGTTTGCAATATAATCCTGTTTCATCTTTGATCCATATCCTACAAATGTGCAGTTCAGAACAGAGTATCAGTATATCTGAAATTAATAATACATTCAATATAATATTTCAAAAGAGCAAGAAATATCTGCTGTCCAATCTACAAAGATTTGATGTAAAAACACATGCACAGTCCACTGCTGTAAAACGTGCCTGAACTGCCTTTGACCTTTGACACAGTCTCTATCTCACAATCTAATGAGGCTGATGAGGCACGCTCACACACACGCACACGCACACGCACACGCACATACACACACACACACACACACACACACACACACACACACACACACACACACACACACACACACACACACACGCACACAGCTGCCAGGGATACAAATGAAAAGTGTTGGAGTGTAAAAGTGTCCTCAGAGACGTGTAAGCACTTCAGAGAACTCAATCAGACGCTCCACATGTGCACTTACAGGCGGACAGAGAGCTATTGTTTTCACAGCTCATGGACAGACACAGATAAATTCACTTTCCAGGCGTAGACTTCTCGCACTACTTATGTCTACAAACCAGTTATAGGACAACATTAAACTGTTTTCAGTTTGAAAGGAAAAAAATGAAAGACTTTTTTTGATAACACTTTAAAATAATTAGTGAAAGGGCACCTATTTTACCCCTTTTTAAAGATGTCATATTAACATTATGGTTCTTCTGAGTGTGCCAGTTTAGGCTCAGTTTTCAAATTCAGATTTTTTTTTATTATGTGTTAAAAAAGGGGTCATTTTAGGGGCATGTACACAGGTCGTCGTTTTAGGGGTGTGTTGCTACTTTATGTCCTGCCCTCTTTTCATGTCAAAGATTATGTCAAACAACAAATAAAATGCTCATTTCAGAGCACTTCACAGGACATTAAAGACTATATTCTGCTTATTTGGAGTTTTTCAAAACCCTCAGATTCCAGATTTTCGAATAGCTGTATCTCAGCCAAATATTGTCCTATCCAAAGCTTATTTATTCAGTTTTCAGATGATGTATACATCTCAAATTAAAAAAAAAGTGACCCCTATGACGGCTTTCGTGGTGCAGGGTCACATTTAAGCTTAATATAAATGCTGCATAATGAAGCTCAGCTCTGCCGGACACTGGTGATTCTCTCTGTGTATTATTGTTTAGCGTCTGGACTGGCCCATGTTCAAGGTTAACCTTTCAGAGACACTTGATTGTGCGGAGAAGGTTAAACAACACATTAACATGCATTAAAATATTAAATTATGGCTCCATTTACTGTGTGAGGGAAAAACAACAACATAAAAAAGGCTTTTAAAGGCCGTTTATAAAGAGTCAGGACGAAGCGGCCGGCTAGAGGAGGCAGAAACACCTTCTCTCTCTCTCTTCCTCTGCCAGATCATGATTTGTTTGAGTTTCGGTTTAATGAACTAATGCAGGTCAATCCTGTTATTATACTAAAACTGTGCTGCAAAGAAGGAAAGACAGAAAATAAAGTTATAAAGTAAAAAACGCAATGCTCCAGCTGCGTAACTGAGATGTAATGAGCATATTTTTCACATTACACTAAATATAAGTACTGGAGAGAGGACTGAAAGATTGAAATACTAAGACTAAATTGTCAAATTGTTTATTTTACAGTCCTTTTTTACAAGTAGATATCATAGACATGCATATTGTTAATTTTCTTAAATTAAAGCAATGGGTGTATATACTGTTTTGAAGTCAACTAATCACTTCAAAAGCAACAGATTTACTCACTTTATTAAAGTAAAGTCAACTAATCGCAATAAAAGCAACAGGTTTACTCACTTTATTAAAGTAAAGTCAACTAATCGCAATAAAAGCAACAGATTTACTCACTTTATTAAAGTAAAGTCAACTAATCACTTCAAAAGCAACAGATTTACTCACTTTATAAAGGTAAAGTCAACTAATCGCAATAAAAGCAACAGATTTACTCACTTTATTAAAGTAAAGTCAACTAATCGCAATAAAAGCAACAGGTTTACTCACTTTATTAAAGTAAAGTCAACTAATCGCAATAAAAGCAACAGATTTACTCACTTTATTAAAGTAAAGTCAACTAATCGCATTAAAAGCAACAGATTTACTCACTTTATTAAAGTAAAGTCAACTAATCGCATTAAAAGCAACAGATATACTCACTTTATTAAAGTAAAGTCAACTAATCGCATTAAAAGCAACATATTTACTCACTTATTAAAGTAAAGTCAACTAATCGCATTAAAAGCAACAGATTTACTCACTTTATTAAAGTAAAGTCAACTTATCGCATTAAAAGCAACAGATTTACTCACTTTATTAAAGTAAAGTCAACTAATCGCTTTAAAAGCAACAGATTTACTCACTTAAAGTAAAGTCAACTAATCGCTTTAAAAGCAACAGATTTACTCACTTATTAAAGTAAAGTCAACTAATCGCTTTAAAAGCAACATATTTACTCACTTATTAAAGTCAACTAATCGCTTTAAAAGCAACAGATTTACTCACTTATTAAAGTAAAGTCAACTAATCGCTTTAAAAGCAACAGATTTATTCACTTATTAAAGTAAAGTCAACTAATCGCTTTAAAAGCAACAGATTTACTCACTTATTAAAGTAAAGTCAACTAATCGCTTTAAAAGCAACAGATTTACTCACTTTATTAAAGTCAACTAATCGCATTAAAAGCAACAGATTTACTCACTTTATTAAAGTCAACTAACCGCTTTAAAAGCAACGGATTTATTCACTTATTAAAGTAAAGTCAACTAATCGCTTTAAAAGCAACAGATTTACTCACTTATTAAAGTAAAGTCAACTAATCGCTTTAAAAGCAACAGATTTACTCACTTATTAAAGTAAAGTCAACTAATCGCTTTAAAAGCAACAGATTTACTCACTTTATTTAAAGTAAAATCAACTAATGGCTTTAAAAGCAACAGATTTAATCACTTATTAAAGTAAAGTCAACTAATCGCTTTAAAAGCAACAGATTTACTCACTTATTTACAGTAAAGTCAACTAATCGCTTTAAAAGCAACAGATTTACTCACTTATTAAAGTCAACTAATCGCTTTAAAAGCAACAGATTTATTCACTTATTAAAGTAAAGTCAACTAATCGCTTTAAAAGCAACAGATTTATTCACTTATTAAAGTAAAGTCAACTAATCGCTTTAAAAGCAACAGATTTATTCACTTATTAAAGTAAAGTCAACTAATCGCTTTAAAAGCAACAGATTTACTCACTTATTAAAGTCAACTAATCGCTTTAAAAGCAACAGATTTACTCACTTATTAAAGTAAAGTCAACTAATCGCATTAAAAGCAACAGATTTACTCACTTATTAAAGTCAACTAATCGCAATAAAAGCAACAGATTTACTCACTTATTAAAGTAAAGTCAACTAATCGCTTTAAAAGCAACAGATTTATTCACTTATTAAAGTAAAGTCAACTAATCGCTTTAAAAGCAACAGATTTACTCACTTTTTGAAGTAAAGTCAACTAATGGCTTTAAAAGCAACAGATTTACTCACTTATTTAAGTAAAGTCAACTAATTGCTTTAAAAGCAACATATTTACTCACTTATTAAAGTAAAGTCAACTAATCGCTCCAAAAGCAACATATTTACTCACTTATTAAAGTCAACTAATCGCTTTAAAAGCAACATATTTACTCACTTATTAAAGTAAAGTCAACTAATCGCTTTAAAAGCAACAGATTTACTCACTTATTAAAGTAAAGTCAACTAATCGCTTTAAAAGCAACAGATTTACTCACTTATTAAAGTAAAGTCAACTAATCGCTTTAAAAGCAACAGATTTACTCACTTATTAAAGTAAAGTCAACTAATCGCTTTAAAAGCAACAGATTTACTCACTTATTAAAGTAAAGTCAACTAATCGCTTTAAAAGCAACAGATTTACTCACTTATTAAAGTAAAGTCAACTAATCGCTTTAAAAGCAACCGATTTACTTACTTTATTTACAGTAAAGTCAACTAATCGCTTTAAAAGCAACAGATTTACTCACTTATTAAAGTAAAGTCAACTAATCGCTTTAAAAGCAACAGATTTACTCACTTATTAAAGTAAAGTCAACTAATCGCTTTAAAAGCAACAGGTTTACTCACTTATTAAAGTAAAGTCAACTAATCGCTTTAAAAGTAACAGGTTTACTCACTTTATTTACAGTAAAGTCAACTAATCGCTTTAAAAGCAACAGGTTTACTCACTTTATTTACAGTAAAGTCAACTAATCGCTTTAAAAGCAACAGATTTACTCACTTATTAAAGTAAAGTCAACTAATTGCTTTAAAAGCAACAGATTTACTCACTTTATTTACAGTAAAGTCAACTAATCGCTCCAAAAGCAACAGATTTACTCACTTATTAAAGTAAAGTCAACTAATCGCTTTAAAAGCAACAGATTTACTCACTTATTAAAGTCAACTAATCGCATTAAAAGCAACAGATTTACTCACTTAATAAAGTCAACTAATCGCTTTAAAAGCAACAGATTTACTCACTTATTAAAGTAAAGTCAACTAATCGCTTTAAAAGCAACAGATTTACTCACTTATTAAAGTAAAGTTAACTAATCGCTTTAAAAGCAACAGATTTACTCACGTATTAAAGTAAAGTCAACTAATCGCAATAAAAGCAACAGATTTACTCACTTATTAAAGTAAAGTCAACTAATCGCTTTAAAAGCAACAGATTTACTCACTTATTAAAGTAAAGTCAACTAATCACTTTAAAAGCAACAGATTTACTCACTTATTAAAGTAAAGTCAACTAATCGCTTTAAAAGCAACAGATTTACTCACTTTATTTACAGTAAAGTCAACTAATCGCTTTAAAAGCAACAGATTTACTCACTTTTTGAAGTAAAGTCAACTAATGGCTTTAAAAGCAACAGATTTACTCACTTATTAAAGTAAAGTCAACTAATCGCTTTAAAAGCAACATATTTACTCACTTATTAAAGTAAAGTCAACTAATCGCTCCAAAAGCAACATATTTACTCACTTATTAAAGTCAACTAATCGCTTTAAAAGCAACATATTTACTCACTTATTAAAGTAAAGTCAACTAATCGCTTTAAAAGCAACAGATTTACTCACTTATTAAAGTAAAGTCAACTAATCGCTTTAAAAGCAACAGATTTACTCACTTATTAAAGTAAAGTCAACTAATCGCTTTAAAAGCAACAGATTTACTCACTTATTAAAGTAAAGTCAACTAATCGCTTTAAAAGCAACAGATTTACTCACTTATTAAAGTAAAGTCAACTAATCGCTTTAAAAGCAACAGGTTTACTCACTTTATTTACAGTAAAGTCAACTAATCGCTTTAAAAGCAACAGGTTTACTCACTTTATTTACAGTAAAGTCAACTAATCGCTTTAAAAGCAACAGATTTACTCACTTATTAAAGTAAAGTCAACTAATTGCTTTAAAAGCAACAGATTTACTCACTTATTAAAGTAAAGTCAACTAATCACTTTAAAAGCAACAGATTTACTCACTTTATTTACAGTAAAGTCAACTAATCGCTTTAAAAGCAACAGATTTACTCACTTTATTTACAGTAAAGTCAACTAATCGCTCCAAAAGCAACAGATTTACTCACTTATTAAAGTAAAGTCAACTAATCGCTTTAAAAGCAACAGATTTACTCACTTATTAAAGTCAACTAATCGCATTAAAAGCAACAGATTTACTCACTTAATAAAGTCAACTAATCGCTTTAAAAGCAACAGATTTACTCACTTATTAAAGTAAAGTCAACTAATCGCTTTAAAAGCAACAGATTTACTCACTTATTAAAGTAAAGTCAACTAATCGCTTTAAAAGCAACAGATTTACTCACGTATTAAAGTAAAGTCAACTAATCGCAATAAAAGCAACAGATTTACTCACTTATTAAAGTAAAGTCAACTAATCGCTTTAAAAGCAACAGATTTACTCACTTATTAAAGTAAAGTCAACTAATCACTTTAAAAGCAACAGATTTACTCACTTATTAAAGTAAAGTCAACTAATCGCTTTAAAAGCAACAGATTTACTCACTTTATTTACAGTAAAGTCAACTAATCGCTTTAAAAGCAACAGATTTACTCACTTTTTGAAGTAAAGTCAACTAATGGCTTTAAAAGCAACAGATTTACTCACTTATTAAAGTAAAGTCAACTAATTGCTTTAAAAGCAACATATTTACTCACTTATTAAAGTAAAGTCAACTAATCGCTCCAAAAGCAACATATTTACTCACTTATTAAAGTCAACTAATCGCTTTAAAAGCAACAGATTTACTCACTTATTAAAGTAAAGTCAACTAATCGCTTTAAAAGCAACAGATTTACTCACTTATTAAAGTAAAGTCAACTAATCGCTTTAAAAGCAACAGATTTACTCACTTATTAAAGTAAAGTCAACTAATCGCTTTAAAAGCAACAGATTTACTCACTTATTAAAGTAAAGTCAACTAATCGCTTTAAAAGCAACAGATTTACTCACTTATTAAAGTAAAGTCAACTAATCGCTTTAAAAGCAACAGGTTTACTCACTTTATTTACAGTAAAGTCAACTAATCGCTTTAAAAGCAACAGGTTTACTCACTTTATTTACAGTAAAGTCAACTAATCGCTTTAAAAGCAACAGATTTACTCACTTATTAAAGTAAAGTCAACTAATTGCTTTAAAAGCAACAGATTTACTCACTTTATTTACAGTAAAGTCAACTAATCGCTCCAAAAGCAACAGATTTACTCACTTATTAAAGTAAAGTCAACTAATCGCTTTAAAAGCAACAGATTTACTCACTTATTAAAGTCAACTAATCGCATTAAAAGCAACAGATTTACTCACTTAATAAAGTCAACTAATCGCTTTAAAAGCAACAGATTTACTCACTTATTAAAGTAAAGTCAACTAATCGCTTTAAAAGCAACAGATTTACTCACTTATTAAAGTAAAGTCAACTAATCGCTTTAAAAGCAACAGATTTACTCACGTATTAAAGTAAAGTCAACTAATCGCAATAAAAGCAACAGATTTACTCACTTATTAAAGTAAAGTCAACTAATCGCTTTAAAAGCAACAGATTTACTCACTTTATTTACAGTAAAGTCAACTAATCGCTTTAAAAGCAACAGATTTACTCACTTGTTAAAGCAAAGTCAACTAATCGCTTTAATAGCAACAGATTTACTCACTTTTTCAAGTAAAGTCAACTAATCGCTTTAAAAGCAACAGATTTGCTCACTTTTTTAAAGTAAAATCAACTAATCGCTTTAAAAGCAACAGATTTGCTCACTTTTTGAAGTAAAGGCAACTAATTGCTTTAAAAGCAACAGATTTACTCACTTTATTTACAGTAAAGTCAACTAATCGCTTTAAAAGCAACAGATTTACTCACTTTTTGAAGTAAAATCAACTAATCGCTTTAAAAGCAACAGATTTACTCACTTATTAAAGTAAAGTCAACTAATCGCTTTAAAAGCAACAGATTTACTCACTTATTAAAGTAAAGTCAACTAATCGCTTTAAAAGCAACCGATTTACTCACTTATTAAAGTAAAGTCAACTAATCGCTTTGAAAGTAACAGATTTACTCACTTATTAAAGTAAAGTCAACTAATCGCTTTAAAAGCAACAGATTTACTCACTTATTAAAGTAAAGTCAACTAATCGCTTTGAAAGCAACAGATTTACTCACTTATTAAAGTAAAGTCAACTAATCGCTTTAAAAGCAACAGATTTACTCACGTATTAAAGTAAAGTCAACTAATCGCAATAAAAGCAACAGATTTACTCACTTATTAAAGTAAAGTCAACTAATCGCTTTAAAAGCAACAGATTTACTCACTTATTAAAGTCAACTAATCGCTTTAAAAGCAACAGATTTACTCACTTTATTTACAGTAAAGTCAACTAATCGCTTTAAAAGCAACAGATTTACTCACTTGTTAAAGCAAAGTCAACTAATCGCTTTAATAGCAACAGATTTACTCACTTTTTCAAGTAAAGTCAACTAATCGCTTTAAAAGCAACAGATTTGCTCACTTTTTTAAAGTAAAATCAACTAATCGCTTTGAAAGCAACAGATTTACTCACTTTTTGAAGTAAAATCAACTAATCGCTTTAAAAGCAACAGATTTATTCACTTTTTTAAAGTAAAGTCAATTAATTGCTTTAAAAACAACAGATTTACTCACTTTTTGAAGTAAAGTCAACTAATTGCTTTAAAAGCACTGGATTTACTTACTTTAACGTAAATAAAGTCAACAAATAACTGTTTACAGTATAAGTAGATGTAATTTATATAAAGTGCAACCACAAAAGTTGTAGTATGACAGTTCTAAGTGAATAAACAGCACTCAAATCAGAATGAATGTGCACAAATACATCCATATTTTAGCACACGTAATGCATTTCAGTATTTGAAGAATTACTTTATGTATTTTTGCTATAATGAAATGTATGTACACATTATTGTGTATTGTGTTACTACAAAACCAACCATCAGTAAACAGTAAAAATTAAAAATTACATAAAATATTAATATATAGTGCAGAAAACAAACATAATGTAAGTTTGTTAATTTGTGAAAAACAATAAAAAGTTATGTTTATTTTATTTTTATTTTACATATTGTTTAGATGAATACTAAATGATTCAGTGAGCCCATTTGTTTGAGTGAATAATTCAACGACTCAAAGACGGTCAACTGTCGCCATCTACTGGTGTAAAAATATACAGTTAAAAGTCACTGTAAACCTCTAACATTTAAAATACTTCCATTTTTGCAACCATGGCATTGATCACAGTATAAGAATATACATGTAAACTATACTATACTGGCAAAAACAGAGGATACAAACCACTCAAATCTGAAACATATTTCTCTGCATGTTTAGTGCACATAAAGAGACTTTATGCATTGAGAAACACCACTGCTATGCGGTTTGGATGCTCACATGAGATGCTGATGTGTTTTTTTTCTCTCATCAGTTGTAAGAAATAATGTTGAGCAGACGTGCAGGTAAGCAGTAAAAATAAACAGACAGAAAGAACATTAGAGGAAACACAAGAGAGAGAGAGAGAGGCTAAAAGAGGGTCAGAGGAGAAGAAAAAGTGGGACAAGTGGAAAAGAGAGAGAGCAGGAGAAAGAGAGAGAGAGAGAAACGTCACTCTAAATCTGCATCACAGAGCAGGTGAGCAGAGATAAATGTCAAAGGACACTCGGTGAAAGAAAGCAACAACTCGACTGTACTCAGAGTCACACACACACATGCATGCAGACACGCACACACATATACTGTACACACACACACTCATCCATGCATGCATGCACACATTTGTTTTTGTGAATTGTGGGGACATTAAAAGCAACAGATTTACTCACTTTTTTAAGTAAAGTCAACTAATTGCTGGCAACACGGTGGCTCAGTGGTTAGCTCTGTCACCTCACAGCAAGAAGGTCACTGATTCAAGTCCCAGCTGGGCCAGTTAGAGTTTCTGTGTGGAGTTTGCATGTTGTGCTCGTGTTGACGTGGGTTTTCCTCCGGGTGCTCTGGCTTACTGTACATACTGTTCACACACATACACATCAATGCATGCACGCACACACATTTGTGAATTGTGGGGACATTCCATACACTATTAAAATGCTGAGTTCCACACGATTGATTTGTGTTGGGACAACATGATGTAATTATGCTAATTTATTAATTTGTACCATTTTACCTGGATTAAACATAAAACAATTAAGTTGTACAACAACTAAAAAACTTAAGAAATGTGTTGTTTCAACTCATTTTAAATAAATAGTTTGAACAAACAGCAAATATCATTGTTTGAGTGTTCTCTGTATAAAGATTTGTGCTGCCTTGATTTTTTTTTAGCAAATTAACCTTTGTACACTGAAAGAAATGATGTCTGCAAACAATGTACGTGTTGAATTTAAACAAACAAATTAAATTTAAGAATGTTCAACTTAATGTGTTTGTTTAGATTCAGCCCAAATAATCTGTTTACAACCACTTAAGGTAAAATTTTTGGTCCCACTTTATATTAAGTGTCGCTTATACCTGTGAACTTACACTGTAACTAGATGTGTAAGTAGTATGTAACTACAGTGTTTGTACACACTGGTACATAGTATTTTCTTGTGTAATACTGGTGTAACTACACACATGTAACAACCCACTGAATAGTATGCGTAAGTTCAAATGTGTAACAGGACATTAATAACACAATCTTCGGTAAACTACCCCTTTAATATAAATTACTGATGTGATTCTACAATTTACCCTAAAACAACACATAAACATAAGGCATTTGTATATTTCTATATACACTTATACTTTTTTGGCAGAAGTTTTTGAGCGACACTTCATATAAAGTGGAACCAAATTTTTTTTAGTAAATGCAAGGAATCATCCTTGAATAATTTTTTTTCAATGTAGTCATCTCAACTTACATCAGTCAAATTTACTAAAAATATTAAGTTAAACTTTGTATAACTTAAAATATGTAGTTGAAACATGATTAACTTAATGAAATACGTTAAAGCAACACTCAAAATTGCTGCTTGTTCAAACTACTTATTTAAAATGATAGTCATAAAAAACTGACACATACTCAAAAATCTAATAACTAAAATAATCCTAAATAATTTAGAGGGGCGACGCGACGCAGTGGCGCAGTATGTAGTGCTGTCGTCTCACAGCAAGAAGGTTGCTGGTTCGAGCCTCGGCTGGGTCAGATGACGTTTCTGTGTGGAGTTTGCATGTTCTCCCTGCATTTGTGTGGGTTTCCTCCGGGTGCTCCGGTTTCCCCCACAGTCCAAACACATGCGGTACAGGTGAATTGAATAAGCTAAATTGTCCGTAGTGTACGAGTGTGAATGAGTGTGTGTGGTTGTTTCCCAGAGATGGGCTGCGCTGGAAGGGCATCCGCTGCGTAAAAACATGCTGGATAAGTTGACGGTTCATTCCGCTGTGGCGACCCTGGATTAATAAAGGGACTAAGCCGAAAAGAAAATGAATGAATGAATTTAGAGGGACATCAATTCAATTTTACATTTTAAAGTAGTGCCCCTTTGAACAACACATCAGATTAAAGGTTGCTTCCTTTGGGGAAGGAAATGCAGTTTGCAGTTAAAGCTAAATTTGCAATTAAAAAAATGAATATGCATTAATATTAACAATTTATTAATTAAATGAATATTAATTAAAATAGGGACAACGAGGTCCCCCAAAAAAATCATAGCTGGGGGAAAAGAAATTAAAAATGCAATTTGCAATTAAAATTAAATTAAACGTGCAATTAAAACTGAATACACACTTAATTAGTACAATTAATACTAATTAACTCCTTTTGAGGTGCATAAAGTAGAATAACCAACACAAAAGTCACATTAAAAGGCTGTCATAATCATAAATAAATAAAAAGCAGTCTTCTTGAAAATCCTTATTGACCCTTAAACAAATGAATGCAGCATTCATGCCAGTGTTTGTTTTGGGCCACCCAATTTACAGCAGTCAAAACAGCAAGTGCGCGCGTCCCAGTGGGCGGCCATGTGTGTGTGTGTGTGTGTGCGTGGAGATAAGCCCCCCGTCGCTCTGGGCTCTGTCACATCCGAGACTGGCAGATCTGTGTGGGAGCTCTCAAACCCACAGTCACTCACTCACTGCTTTTATTAAAACTACCTCCACACACACACACACACACACACACACATATGCGCGCGCGCACACAATCAGGTGTCTAAAGCCAAGTGCCTGGTGCCGTTTTTTCCAGCCCTAATTTGCATTAATAAAGAGGCTGTTCCTTGTCGGAATGTGTTTTATTCGGCTAAAAAAAAATCCCCGGGTGATCCGTGGCGAAGACGCGCCCGGGAGAATCCGACTGTCAGATACGACAAGACAAATGTATGGCGGTGTCAGCGGCGCGCGCCTCACAGATGACAGATTGAGAAGAGCTGTCCCTCCGCCGACAGGCACGCTTCATTTTCAAATTAATAAATCTGAATAAAATATTTTAGCCTTCATTATGAGAGATTCCTGGCTGACAGCTCGGGCTGGGAGGGGCTGCGGAGAACAGCTTGCTTTCCAATCCACCTGGGCCTCGGCTTCACGTTTTTTGTGATGTGAACGTGCGCTGGAGACGCGCGCCTGTGTGTGTGTGTGTGTGCGCGCGTGTACATCTGTAATCGTTCCTACTAAACATAACAGCGCTTGCAGATTCTCGCTTGTAGTCAGCAACTAAATAAACACACACACAAACACACACACACACTGATATAGCGCAGTCTCCCGGGTGGATTTGTGGGATATTTGCATGTTTCACACCTGGGCAGCCATTCGGGATCAAACGACCACAGTAGGGAAATGCATTCAGAACAATGATCGGTGACTCTTTCCAGAAGAAATAAATGCTTCAATCTCTGGGGACTTACTTTGTTCTTTGTTCTCTCTCTCTCTCTCTTTCTATCTCTCTCCTAGTAGCAATCCTCAGGGAAAGTAAAAATAGACAGTGAGTCAATATGTGTCCTGCAGTATAAACCGAGAGAATTTGAGCTTGATATTTGAGATCTCCGATATGTTGTAAGAAACACGTGTGAGATTAGTGGGGTCTTTTTCTCATGCAGTGGGGTCTGAGACTGAATCCTCAATGCTTTTGTGTTTGTTAGCGCTGTCTGAAAAATGAAAGTGTGTGCATTGGCATTGCTAACAGAGGAACAGTATTAAATGGCTGTGAGATGTGTGAACAGCTGCTGACAAAACTTTTAAAAAGCAAGTGTCACTGAAAGACTGATTTTTATGTAAAGGACATTTTTTTGCATGCAAATATGTGACATTTAAAAGCCTCTCCTGTTTTTTAACAGGCCCCCAGCCAGGAGGGGTTCAAAAGAAGGTCCAGAATTTGTCCCATACATGAGCTCTTTTGTCCTATTTTGACTGCTATGCCATAATAAATTGTGAAAATAGCCCATCGAAAAACACATTAAGTGGAAGCCTGTGTTGGCTGTCGGTACAGAATTATGCAACACAGGCTCATTCTGAAACATAGCCCTATATTTATTTCTGGTGATCGCGAATTATGTAGCCAGAAGTACATATGGCTGCATTTCGCCGGTACGTCGGTGAACTTGAGACGCAGAGAGGAGTTGACTACGATGACGGGGTTCCAGAACAGTTCCAGAAAGCTGGTAAGACAAAAACAGAGGCCAAAAATAAAATAAAGAAGTCAATATCAGGGTGAGAATGTGGTAAAATCTGAAAACATGGTATATATTCAGATACCAGGAGGTTGAATGAAGCTGGTCTTTGAGCTACAGTCTCAGGGCCGTTGGTGCACAATGAATCCTCCCGCGATGAGAAGGGCAGGAATTTCCATCAGTAGTGGATGTTGCTGAATAATTATGATCCTGCTTCATACGACTCTTGCACATGGGTGTGGTTCTATAATTAACAAATTAATGTGATCAGTAATAAGGTCTCATCATTGTATGCTGGACAAACGCAGCACTACAAATGTGCTGAGTCATAGGCATACAACATGCATGTAGATTATAGTAACGCAGATACATGAAATACTCGAACATTACATTAATAATGCAGCAGTTGTACATCAATTAAACACAAATAACTGACAATAATAGTAGTATATTATACTGTCGAGTGAAACTCACGTTTCTCAAGGACGCACTTTCAAGGATCGTCACGAGCGAGACTTCAGCACCGCGTATAAGCGTTATTAAAACCCATCCGCTGTCCATCCAGATTATAATACACTCTTCTGTAGTTCACAATGTGAAGGTGCTACAGAACGAGACAATAATCTACTGTATTTACTGCGTTCCAGATGAGATTGTAGGACCTCCGCTTTCACATCGCCATTCCTGATAGGATTCACTTTCGATTTACTCTCGGTTGACTCTGAACTGAACTGAACCGATTCGCGTTCAATTGCTTCATTCGGTTAATTCTGAACTGAACTGATTCGCGCTCGCGTGACTCACTAAATACGCCACACACTTTCTTCTAAATCAGAGAAGACATAATCGTTGTATAACATCTCTTTTAAATGTGCATAAACTGAACAATGGCTTTTTTACACATGGTAAAAATGAGGCGAGGGTTTTTCTTTTTCTGGATTGCTATTTTAAACCTGTCGGTTGGATTTAGGAAAGTGGGTGGGCGCTGGTCAATCGGTGCTTTTGAACACTATCAGTTGGGTTTAGGGAAGGAGGAAGAGTGGGTCAGTCGATCAGTCAGTCATTCAGTCAGTCAGTTGACAGCGGCCTCTAGTGGATTAACACAAGAAGAGCTGGCGCGAATGGCACTCACGAGAGAAATCTGAGATCTGAAAAAGCGTACAGAGTGGCCTCTGGTGGATTTACGAAAACAAAAACTGAAAAAAACATACCTTCTGGGATGTATTTGGTGCTCTCCAGAAATGTATATATATGTATTGAAATTTGGGATACCGAACTTGGCACAGCGTGACTTCCCATTCTAAAGTTATGTTGTCCCAAATTCAGCATCCCAAATTCTGACTGAGGAAAGTTGAAGGTGCTGGCCAGTTTGTTATTTGCCTAATGAATGATATTAGGCTACACTTTTTGGTCACACTTTATTTTGATGGTCCGTTTGTTGAATTTAAGTTACATTGTGTCTACATGCCAACTAATTCTCAATAGATTATAAGTAGACTGTTAGGTTGGGGTTAGGGTTAGTGTAAGTTGACATGTACTTGCAAAGTTTCTTATAGTTAGTTAAATGTCTGTTGAAGGAGCAGTATCAACAGATATTAAACAGACAGTCTACTAATATTCAAAAGGACCATCAAAATAAAGTGTTACCCACTTTTTTTTTTTTTTTAACTTTTGCAGATTCCTGTATTTTTCTAACGATAAATGATGTAATAAATTTGTATTTTAAAAATAAGTATTGTATTTTTGTATATATAATCATATTATTTCTACATCTTCTAAATATTTAGGAAATGTTTTTGGTGCATCAAAAAGTGTTGGTTATGATGACCATCCGACAAGCGAATCCAGCAAAAAAAAAAAGTGCTTAAAATGCAGTATTTAAACCCTAAAATTAAATAAAAAATGAGGCAAATAACTGCAAAAAGGTCCACTTTTTGAAAAAAAAAAAGAACCACCCCTTTCACCAGGCTGGATACGGGCCTGCTTAAGCCAATAATTACAATGTTCGAGAAAAGGCTCGCGCACACTGGGCCAATTTTTGCTTGGTAAAGTTTATTTATAAACTAATTTCGAAAGGATCATGTGCTTATGATTGTTTACAGCTGGTCCCGCATCAGCTCACAATTGATTCACCAATCAGATGATTCCTAACTCACTATAAATAATCAGAGTTTCTTACTTCAATATCTTCGTCACAAGATGGCGCCGAGCATGGCTGCCGTGTTGCAAGCTCCCAGCAAACTTCGATGTGTTTTGTATGTTCTTCTTGTATTTTTGTTTTTTTTTTCGTGCTGGATGTACACACTCCTAAGCTTTTCACTCATCATAGCACACGTGCTGCTGATGATGTGACAATAAAAGTGATTTGATTCGTCTTGAAGAATCCCCCCCTTCCCACCCTTAGTCCCCCTCCTTTCCAGATGGGCGACACGGCGACCCAGTGATTAGCACTGTTGCTTCACAGCAAGAATGTCTCTGGTTAAAGTCCCTACTAAACCAGATGACATTTCTGTGTGGAGTTTGCTTGTTCTCCCCGTGCTAGGATGGGTTTTCCCCTGGTTCTCCGGTTTCCTCCCACCGTCCAAAAACATGCAACTTAAGTAAATTGAACATACCAAAATTTATACCAAAGCCAAGCTTTTAACAAGTACACCTCTCCTCAGCCATCCATATCTGTCATTAGCCAGAAATAAGCTGGGGCTCAAACTCCCCGCTTGCCCTGCAATAGGAGGGAGCCCAGGGCTCGAGGATCTCATAAGCTCAGGGCCCTCTCCTGGGACAGTATGCCGTTGGAGATTATTATTAATGATTATTAATGCTTATTGTTTGTTACAGTGAGAGATGGGTTTGGGGTAAACGTTAATAAAACACAATAAAAGGGCAATTTGATAAACAATAAATAATTATCATTAACTTCTGGCTGGAGCTGTATCCCTCCTAGACGAGATGACGATGAATGATAAGCAGAAATACACAATGTGGCACTGTGCAGATTTACACTTCTGACACTTGCTTGTGGGTGGTACGGTGGCTCAGTGGTTAGCACTGTCGCCTTACAGCAAGAAGGTCGCTGGTTCGAGTCCTGGCTCAGCCAGTTAGCGTTTCTGTGTGGAGTTTGCATGTTCTCCCCGTGTTGGCGTGGGTTTCCACCGGGTGCTCCGGTTACCCCCACAGTCCAAACACATGTGCTATAGGGGAATTGATTAACTAAATTGGCCATAGTGTATGAGTGTGTGTGAATGAGTGTGTATGTGTGTTTCCCAGTACTGGGTTGCAGCTGGAAGGGTATCCGCTGCGTAAAGCATATCCTGCAATAGTTGGCGGTTCATTCTGCTGTGGCGATCCCTGATAAATCAGGGATTAAGCCAAAGGAAAATGAATGACTGAATATATTTAAATATGTCATTATATTACATGGGGTGTCACGGTGGCGCAGTGGGTAACACAATCACCTCACAGCAAGAAGGTCGCTGGTTCGAGCCCCGGCTGGGTCAGTTGGCATTTCTGTGTGGAGTTTGCATGTTCTCTCCGTGTTGGAGTGGGTTTCCTCCGGGTGCTCCGGTTTCCCCCACAAGTCCAAAGACATCCGCTATAGGGGAATTGGGTAAGCTAAATTGTTCGTAGTGCATGTGTGTCAATGAGTGTGTGTGTGTGTGTTTGCAGCTGGGTTGCAGCTGAAAGGGCATCCGCTGCGTAAAACATGTGCTGGATAAGTTGGTGGTTCATTCCACTGTGGCGACCCCTGATTAATAAAGGGACTAAGCCGAAAAGAGAATGAATGAATGAATTATATTACATGACCGCCACCCACAAAACACTAAAATTAGCCTGTAATATTGAACATCAGTCAACTACTGCACGATTAGCACCACACTGACCAATCAGCATGGAGAAAAGCTGGATCTTTTAATGCACGCGCTCAGAAACCCAGGGCAGAAGGCCTCGTCATCTCCCAGTGGAGAATATTTTAATGCGGAGAGCGGAGAAATATTTCACCCGCGTGTGGATGATGTGTTTGGGGGAAGGGTTGTTGTGGCGAGTCTCAACCAGGCTGGAAGGCAGAATAAATTAAAATCCAAAAGCAAAACTAATATGCCTTTTCAACACATAATCTCTGTGTGTGTATGTGTGTGTGTGTAAGTCTGTGTGTGTCCAACAAGAAATTACAGCTGGCGGCTGCAGATCATTTTAATATGTAAATGCATTACTAACACCGCTCGCATTATTGCATTCATATATTTCCACATGCACTTTCAAGGTGATCAAGTAAATGGGCAGATTTATCCGAGACCCTCCAGAGGAGAATTAATTTGGATCTGCTTGATATATTAAAACACAAAAAGCCGCTGATGGAGGACGCTCGTTTTTCACGAGGAGCTTTTTTTGTGTGTTGTTGTGGAGAAGTAGGTGTGTAGACGCCATTAGTACGGGAGACGTCTCCATGAGTTATCGCTGAACGAAGAGACAGAGATGAATAAATATCTGCTCTATAATATCTGAAGCATGTAATGAAGACGCCGGATAGCTGCGAGAGATTTAACCGGCATTTTTATTGTACATGACACACGAAGCAAAACAGCATTTCAGGTGTGACATCCTTTTCAAAAGATGAATCTGTTTGTTTTCTGCATTGCTGGAGACTGTTGAACTCGCTTTCAAACTATATCAGCAAACGCGTGTAATCGTAATTTGCTTCGTTTCATGCAAATGGAGAAGCAAAATGGAATCTAATTAACCTCAGTGTTGTGGAAATACTCTGTCATGTTGTTCGCTTTCATGAATCAAGCTCTGAAGGGTTAACAAATTCAAGTCTTTTGTGCTCAATCTGACTGAAAACTGTCAATGAGTCTGTGTTATTGTGGAGTTATGGATATATTCAATTCAATTCACCTTTATTTGTATAGTGCATTTACAATGTAGATTGTGTCAAAGCAGCTTCACATAGAAGGTTATAGTGAATTAAAACAGTGTCAGTCCAGTTTTCAGTGTTTAGGTTCAGTTCAGTTTAGCTCAGTTCAGTGTGGGTTAATAATCACTACTGAGAGTCCAAACACTGAAGAGCAATTCCATCGCTGCGCAGCTCTACAGATCCTGAACCATGCAAGCCAGTGGCGACAGCGGCGAGGAAACAACTTCACCAACTGGCGAAAGTGAAGAATTTAAAAACCTCGAGAGAAACCAGGCTCAGTTGGGCACGACCATTTCTCCTATGGCCAAACGTCTTGTGCAGAGCTGCAGTCTAGGCGCCGGAGGCTGGAGAGCGCTGGATCTCAGCGAAGACTCGTCTGTCCCTGGAGTCTCATGCTCTCCACTCCTCTATGACCACCACAGCAGCTGCTCAGGATACGGCCTGGTCCAGGATTATTGAAACCTTGGGATCGTCTCATCGCTGGTCTTGGATCGAATTAGTGGCGCTGTATAGTCTGAGGGCCTCGGGATGAGTATCCCCAGGTGGAAATATAGAATAAAGAGAATAATTAGCGTAGCTGCTGTTCATAGTGTACATAAACGTGATGCAAAAACCTGCGTGGAGCACATTTATGCATCATACCGCTAAGTGATGCACTGAGTGTATGCTTTGCTAAAAAGATAGGTCTTTAATCTAGTTTTAAACTGCGAGAGTGTGTCTGAGCCTCGGACATTATCAGGAAGGCTATTTCAAAGTTTAGGGGCCATAAATGAGAAGGCGCGACCTCCTTTACTTGACTTTGCCATTCTAGGTACTACCAGAAGCCCTGAGTTTTGAGATCTTAAAGAGCGGGTTGGGTTGCAGCGAGACAGGAGGTTGGTTAGATAAACAGGAGCTCGATTATTTAAGGCTTTATAGGTAAGAAGTAATATTTTGTAATCAATACGAAACTTAACAGGCAGCCAGTGTAAGGAGGATAAAATTGGGGTGATATGATCATATTTTCTAGACCTGGTAAGAACTCTGGCAGCTGCATTTTGTACTAGCTGAAGTTTGTTAATAGAGGATGCTGGGCAGCCAGCGAACAGAGCATTACAGTAATCCAGCCTAGAAGTCATAAAAGCATGAACTAGCTTTTCTGCATCTGATATGGCATACTTTGTAACTTAGCGATATTTCTCAGATGAAAGAAAGTTGTTTTTGTGACATGGGATATATGATTTTCAAAAGTTAAATTGCTGTCTAATATGACACCCAGATCTTTTATAGTAGAGCTAACGCTAACTTTTTATCCCTCTAGTTGCAGGTCCAGTTGTGAGAACTGCTGTGTACAGGATTTAGGCCTGATAAGTAATAATTCTGTTTTGTCTGAGTTTAAGAGAAGAAAAGTGTTGGTCATCCAGTCTTTGACATCTTTGATACACTCAGTTAGCTTAGACAGTTCAGACATCTCATCAGGTTTAGTTGAAATATATAATTGAATATCAGCTGCATAGCAGTGAAAGCTGAACCCATGTTTTCTAATAATGTCCCCCAGGGGTGGCATGTACATTGTATACAGCAAAGAGCCTAAAACTGATCCTTGAGGGACCCCGTACTTTACTGGCCTGACTTGTGAGAGCTGTCCATTAATATTCACAAACTGGTAACGATCAGCTAAGTATGACTTAAACCATTGAAGAGCTTGTCCTTGGACACTTGTAGAATTTAAGCGATTTATGAGAATATTGTGGTCGATGGTGTCAAATGCGGCGCTAAGGTCAAGTAAAACTAATAGCGAGATGCACTCTTGGTCAGCAGCTAAGAGTTAATCGTTGATTATTTTCACTAATGCGGTTTCTGTACTGTGATGAGGCCTGAAACCTGACTGAAACACTTGAAAAAGGTTGTTCGTCTGCAGAAAGGAGCATAATTGGGCAGAAACAATTTTTTCTAGTATTTTAGACATAAACGGAAGATTTGAAATAGGCCTATAGACTGATTTCACACGGCCGCCATTAAAAAAGCGAAATCGAGGCTGTGGTGGGAAGAAACCCGGAAGTATAGCCTGAGTCACACAGGAATGTTGTGTACCTGGCTGTATATCTTATCAGCGAAGAGAAAGTGACACAAATATATAATTTCACTGTCTTCCGAGTGACCCGAAGATCCGTTCCGAATGGAAAGTGAAAATAAAACGGGATATCGGACCTCATTTTCAGCTAAGTTAAGGGAAATGCCACTAGTTTGCTAAAGTTTTCTTTCCCAAACAAACGTTTTAGCTGCCATTTATCAAACTCAAGTTAATGAACTGATTCTTTCACTATATTAGACCTGTCAAGATACTGAATTCGTTACTGAAATTTATAAAAACCGTCAATTTCCCACTAACATAAGCACTGTTGAACGCAACAGCGCTGATTTGCCATGGTGTTCACGTGCTCAACAGAAAGCACTGTGATTGGCCATGGAGGTCATCAGTTCACCGCACTTCACCGCTGTTTACCCAGTGAAAACACAGACGAGCGATCCGCTGATCTTTGCGGCTTTAAAACACTCCACTGTTCGTGCATGTGTTTGCACTCAGTGAAGTGCGGTGAACTGATTACCTTCACGGCCAACATAGATATTTACATGCACGGCCAATCACGGTCATTTCTGTTGAGCACTGGTGAATATGGCGAATCAGCTGCTTAAGAACGCGCTCAGCGGCGCTTAAATGTTAGCAGGAGATGGACGTTTTTTTTTTATTCAGTACTGGGACAACACTATTACAGACAACACGAGGGTATGCTACAGAGGACTGCATTGTTTAATCGCTCACCGGGTTACATAGGCTGAAGCAAGCAGGGAAGCCCCCACTGTGTTTACCTGCTGCGAACTGAAGCCCAGGAGGAGAGATTGTGATGTTGTTCGACGCCTAATATGCTTTTCATTGTTTAAATTAAACTGAACTGAATGATATTAAAGTGATGTTTACACCATATCTGCGTTTTGAAATCGTGGCAACAGCTGGAGGTTTGTAGTCCACAGCATGTTGTTGCAATGTTTATAGTGCTGATCCTATACTTCAGGGTTTCTTCCCACCGCAGCCTTGCTTTGGTTCTTTAAAATGGCGGCCTCGTGAAATAATCGTATAATTAGCTCAGTTGTGTTTTCTTAATAATAGGCTTAATAACAGCTAGCTTGTAAGGATTTGGAACATGGCCTAAAGATAAAGAAGAGTTGATAACGTTAAGGAGAGGTATAGTATATTGTAGGCGATATAGTACATGATATAGTAGACGGCGATGGCTCAGTGGTTAGTACTGTGGCCTCACAAAAAGAAGGTTGCTGATTCAAGCCCTGGCTGGGCCAGTTGTCATTTCTGTGTGGAGTTTGCATGTTCTCCTCTTGTTGGCGTGGGTTTCCTCCGGTTTCCCCCACAAGTCCAAACACATGCGCGATAGGGGAATTGAATAAACTAAATTGCCCGTACGATGCAGTGGCGCAGTAGGTAGTGCTGTCGCCTCACAGCAAGAATGTCGCTGGGTCGCAGGTTCGAACCTCGGCTGGGCTGGGTCAGTTGGCGTTTCTGTGTGGAGTTTGCATGTTCTCCCTGCATTCGTGTGGGTTTCCTCTGGGTGCTCCGGTGTTCCCCACAGTCCAAAGACATGCGGTACAGGTGAATTGGGTAGGCTAAATTGTCCGTAGTGTATGAGTGTGAATGAGTGTGTGGATGTTCCCAGAGATGGGTTGCGGCTGGAAGGGCATCCGCTGCGTAAAATCGTGCTGGATAAGTTGGCAGTTCATTCCGCTGTGGCGACCCCGGATTAATAAAGGGACTAAGCCGACAAGAAAAAGTTGAAGTTGACTAAGCCGACAAGAAAATGAATGAAATTGCCCGTAGTGTATGAGTGTGAATGAGTGTTGATTCCCAGTATTGGGTTGCAGCTGGATGGGCATCCACTGTGTAAAACATATGCTGGATAAGTTGGCGGTTCATTCCACTGCGGCGACCCCTGATGAATAAAGGGATTAAGCTGAAGAAAAATTAATGAATAAATGAATATTACTTAACCGAACTAACTCCTTAACCATCATAAGTCTTCTCTGAGGGATGAAACACACACACACACACACACACACACACACACACACACACACACACACACACACATCTGCATAGAAACACAGATCGTTGCAAGTGTTTATGTGTCAATGCAGGCATGAGAGATGTTGATTATTAGCAATGGGCTTGATGGAGTTATTGCTTTCAGGACGTGACATTTGGAGAATCCTTAACTAAATTGCACTGCATTTGTTATTTCCCTAATGCCCTTCAAACAATGTTTGGGGATTGGGTTGTAGGGCTGGAATATTGGATGTGTTATTGGTTAAACTGATGGAGAACCAGATTAGTTTGGTGCTGGTTTCAGCCATTTATCAGCCGTAATGACCAACCTCGCACTTACACTACACAACTTTCATCATTAATGACAGGCTGAGTGTTTGTCCTGCGTCACTGCCATCATGGGTTACAGTCAGTGTGTGTGTGTGTGTGTGTGGGTGTGTTTGTGTGCACATATCTGTGTGTGATTGTGAGTGTGTGTGTACGAGTTTGTCTGTCTGTCTGTGTGCGTGTGTTTCATCATCCAGAGAAGACTTATGAGGGTTAAGTAGCTAGTTCAGTTAAGTAATACTCATTCATTCATTCATTTTCCTTCAACTTTTTCCTTGATTTATCAGGGGTCACCACAGCGGAATGAACCGCCGACTTATCCAGCATATGTTTTACACAGCGGATGCCCTTCCAGCCGCAACTCAACACTGGGAAACACCCACGCACTCTTGCATTCACACACATACACTATGGTCAATTTAGTTTATTTAGTCAATTTAGTTATTTAATTCACCTATAGCGCATGTGTTTGGACTTGCATTGTTTATTAAAGATGCTGCTTCGGTTTAATGGTTTGTGGTCAATAAACTTGAACTGAGTACTTTTGAATGTAATCCAATTCAGTTTCATTATATATCAGTTATATATTGTACATTGTTTTATCTTTCAGATTTTGTCAATGAGTAAGATTCATTAGTGCGGTATATTACTGTATAAGTAGGGCCAGATGGAATCTGCAGACGTTTTTTGCAATTTCTGCGGAGAATTTTGGTAAAAATCTGCAGATTTCTGCGGAATTATTTTGGGAGTATCATAACTAAAACCTTAATATGTGAAATAAAAAATAATACCTTTTTAACTTTTATTTAGATTCACTTTATTTGGTAAACAAAGCAAGTCTCTCATATAATATATCTACTAAAATACAGAAAATATTACTTTACAAGCTGCATTGTACATAAATCAGATGAACATTTTCATATTAGTCAATAATATTACTGTAATTAATTTAAAAACTGAATAAATTTAGATTTACACACATTTACTCAAGTAAATAAACAGAATTAACGATGGGCTAAAAATCTGCAGATTCCGTGTGGGCCTACCTATAAGCAAATCGGATATATGGCAATAGAGCATATATTTAACATACAAGTTGATGTTTGGATTTCACAAATATAAAAATGTAGAGTTGAATTGTTATTTTATATTTATTCTTATATATTTTCCCCCAATTTCTATTTAATGGAAAAAAAAATTCAACACATTTCTAATCATAATAGTTTTAATAACTCATTTCTAATAACTGATTTATTTTATCTTTGTCATGATGACAGTAAATAATATTTGACTAGATATTTTTCAAGACACTTCTATACAGCTTAAAGTGACATTTAAAGGCTTAACTAGGTTAATTAGGTTAGAGTAATTAGGCAAGTCATTGTATAACAGTGGTTTGTTCTGTAGACAATCCAACACAAATATAGCTTAATAGGGCTAATAATATTGACCTTAACATTTTTTGTTTATTTTTTTTTTAATTTTATTATAGCCAAAATAAAACAAATGAATCATCATTTGGGAAATATTTGAAAAAGATACAAAAACAAAATCACAGGAGGCCGAATAATTTTGACGTCAACTGTATATACATTTTTAACATTTAGAATTACAAATAAGTACATAAATGTTTAAATATAAGACCCATATAATATATTTATATATGTACAGTGCTCAGCATAACTGAGTACACCTCATTTTGAAAATGAATATTTTTCTCCATTTCTCAGTGAATATAGGCAATGTATTATGGTGCATTTAAACAAAACAGATTTATTAAACAGATATATTTATTAAAATATTATTTTAGTCACCAAACATATTCAGAAATTAAAAGATCACACAATTAAAATCAAGCAAAATATTGCAAAAAAAATTACAAACTTCAAAATTTTTTGCTTCTCCCCAGTGCATGCTGAAGGTCCATGTTCGATAAAGCCAACAGAACAACATCGTCTACGAATAACAGAGATGAGATCCTGTGGTCTGCAAACCTAGCCCAAGGCTGCGCTTTGAAATTCTGCCCATAAAAATTATGAACAAAATTGGTGACAAAGAGCAGTGCTGCCGGAGTCCAACATGCACTGGATTAATTGATTAAAGTAAATTATCTAAATGTATTTTATATTCTGGGTAAGGCATAAAACTTAAAAATGTTCATCCAATTAAAAATTGTCGGTGCGACAATTCCCATAATTCTGATAAATAGCCCAAACTGTCTGTCAACAAATGTAGATTCATTCATTCATACATTTTCTTGTCGGCTTTGTCCCTTGCGGGGTCGCCACAGCGGAATGAACCGCCAACTTATCCAGCACGATTTTACGCAGCGGATGCCCTTCCAGCCGCAACCCATCTCTGGGAACTTCCACACACTCATTCACACTCATACACTACGGACAATTTAGCCTACCCAATTCACCTGTACCGCATGTCTTTGGACTGTGGGGGAAACCGGAGCACCCGGAGGAAACCCACGCGAACGCAGGGAGAACATGCAAACTCCACACAGAAACGCCAACTGACCCAGCCTAGCCGAGGTTCGAACCTGCGACCCAGCGACGTTCTTGCTGTGAGGCAACAGCACTACCTACTGCGCCACTGCGTTGCCCCAAATGTAGATTCGTTCAACAATAATTAGTATTTTGCAGAAAAACAACAACTTCTAGGGGAAGTTTTTGGTTTTGGTCAAATAATGAACAAAGTAATAAGGTTAGACAAACCATACTTTTTTTTACCAACAACACACAAGCCTCTCCTACAAATGAGCACTGGAATTACGATCGCCGGACCTGTGGTTTCTGTGCAGTATTGCCAAAAGTGCCAGGAGTAAAAATGTTACTATTTACCCCACCTGCGGGGCAAGTTGTAACAGACAGAGGGTTAGTTGTAACACATGCTTATAAAGGCAAATTTTACACAATTAATTTAAACTCAGTTTACTTTAAATAGTAGCTCTATTTCCTCAGTAATTGGCTCATTTCTTTTTTATTCTGCAGAGCACAGTATGTTTATTTTATTTATTTGTTTATTGGATAAACACATTTGAATCTATTAGCATTTTTATCCATTTATCCATTATTATTCAATGCATTTATTTGCATTATAAGCAATGAAATATTTTTTTTCTATTAAAACAATATTTTCTATTAAAAAACATTTTTATTTAAAAAGTTCTCAACATTACACGCAAAATTCAAAAAAATATTTTGTTAGTTTAGTTGGTGTCCAACAGTGTGTGGCTTAATTGTAACACCCTGTTACAACTAACCCCACTGTGTCACGTTTTCCTCAAAACTGGCTAGCAGTCACTGTGTGTTTCATACATCTTTCAAAATGGTTTCATCTTTTAGCCTAGAAGCCTGATCACAAAAATATAACGCCCCATTCACACGGGGTGTCAGCTTCAACGCTTCCCATTCACTTTGATTGGGTGACGTCAGGCGTTGCCAAACTGCATTGTGGATCCGTCGGTGTCGCTTCAGAGGCGTTGCTCGCTGCAGAAGTTAGGACATGCTCAACTTTTCAAGCGCCGATGGAAGCGTCAGCCAATCAGATCGCTGTATGCAAATACACCAGCTCCAACAGTGGCCTATTGCTCACTAATTTCATTGGCTGACGCTGCTATGACGATCGCGTCAGCCCCAACTTCATACATGCCCTCTGTCAAGCGTTGAAGCTGAAGCCTCGTGTGAATGGGGCGTAAGATTTTATGTACATACCTTCACCAATTTTTTCAAATAAAAAAATATCGACTGTAATAAAAAATACTTTAATGCTGCAAAAATGGTTTCTCCTGTGTTTTTCGTCCAAATTTCACTGAAAATTTTCAATAATTGGCAGGAAGACGTCTGCCGACATTGTGGTGAAAACCTTGGAAGCATGCCATGGTTAACCCTGAGCAAATACCTTAAAACTCTGTGTTACATTTACCTCATGTTACTTTGTACCCCACGCTCCCCTATTTAATCTGGCTATACTTTTGTTGGCAGAACTATCCCTTTAAGAGTGTAAACCCCTCTCTCTCTCTCTTGTTCACCCTCCTTATTCAACTCCAAACTGACAGTGTTTTTAATCTTTCCTCGGCTTCTCTTCTGGAGATTGGGGAAACAAAAATCAATAGCTTCTGGCAGGTGATGTGGAGGCCTGTGAATTACCGCCCGCTTTTCTGCAGCGCTGACGTCCGGCTGGCCTTGAGCCGCGAAACACAGCCGTGTGGATGGAGGTCAGAGGTCACGACACTAGCAACCAGCGGTAAAGTGAGGTATTTACTGCAGGCATGACTGCAATGAGAAATAACTCCTGAAAGTCTGTCAGCACCAGGCTCAGGCTTTCTTCCGATGCTTCTGTGCACTCAGTTTTATTATGAACACACACACAGGCTCTGTGCTAAAACCTAGTGAACTGCCTTGATGTCTACCACCTACATAGGAAGCATCCTGACTGATGAGCTAAAGGCTTTAGGATTTTATTCTGTCCCAGATATTGGGTAAATAGTCTAAAATTTGACTTTTTAGTTAATGTTATTATTTATTAATTCTGCAAAAAACAAATAAGACTGAGATGTACAAGGGACGGGAGCAACCGGTCACCCACATGTGATCCACCAATAGCAAACCACTTCCATCCAACCGTCCAATCAATTCCACGAGCACAAAGTCAAGCTCCGCCTTTTTCTAGTTTCATTCGAAATAAAAAAGACTAACAACTTCTATTTCATTCTGGATATACTTTTACTTGTAGAACTGTCCCTTTAAGAGTGTAAACTTCTCTAATTTATGCATTCACAAATATTGGGTAAATAGCCTTTCTTAAATTAGATATTTTCTCCCAAAATTTATATATTTGTATTATATCATTATACAGCTTTGGAAAACAAAAAATCACACTGGCTTTAATGTTTTCTTCAGATGCATCTGTGTGCTCAGTTTTATTATAATTACACACAGGCTCTGTTCTGAAATCTAGTAAACTGCCTTGATGTCTACCACCTCTACATAGGGAGCATCCTGACTGCTAAGCTAAAGGCTTTGGGATTTTATGCATTCACAAATATTGAGTAAATAGCCTTTCTTAAATTAGATTTTTTTCTCCCAAATGTAATTATATATATATATATATATTTTTTTTTTTATTATATTATTATACAGCTCTGGAAAACAAAAATCACACTGGCTTTAATGCTTTCTTCAGATGTTTCTGTGTGCTCAGTTTTATTATAAACACAGACAGGCTCTGTTCTAATACCTAGTGAAATGCTTGGACTCCACATAGGGAGCATCCTGACTGCTAAACAAGGCTTTGGAATTGTACGCAAATATTGACAAATATTGGGTAAATAACCCTTCTTAAATTATTGTTTATTATATCATAATACAGCTCTAGAAAAAAATAAGAGTACTTCAACGTGATTATTGATTTGATAGTTTTGCGATTAGAAATAGGTACGCCTTTGATTAAAATTCAATCAAACCACTGATAAAGTGTCTTCAAAAATGTTTAATACTTACAGAAATATGATATGTGACTATATACACACTCAGAAACAAAGGTACAAAATTTGTCATCGGGATGGTACCTTTTCAAAAGGTACATTTTTGATCCTATCAGGTCCTTAAAGGTATAACATTACCTAAAAAGTACAAATATACCTCATAGTACCTTACAGGTACAAAAGTGAACCTTATGGCCCATTTCCACTGAGTGGTATGGTACGGTACGGTTCGGTACGCTTTTATAGCCGTTTCCACTGTCAAAAGGTACCTAAAAGCGAACCGTACCGTACCACTTTTTGGTAACTCTGCACAAAGGGTACCAAGCAAGCCTAAAGGGTACCATAATGTAATGTAATGTGTATTTATATAGCGCATTTATTGTGTATGCCTATACACCCAAACCGCTTCACAATCATGAGGGGGGTCTCTCCACACCACCACCAGTGTGCAGCATCCACTTGGATGATGCGACGGCAGCCACAGGACAACGGCGCCAGTGCGCTCACCACACACCAGCTATTGGTGGAGTGGAGAGACAGTGATAGAGCCAATTTGGTGGATGGGGATGACTGGGAGGCCATGTTCGTAAGGGCTGATAGAGGGACTTTGGCCAGGACACCGGGGTTACACCCCTAGTCTTTTACGAGAAGTGCCATGGGATTTTTAATGACCACAGAGAGTCAGGACCTCGGTTTAACGTCTCATCCGAAAGACGGCGCCCACTGACAGTATAGTGTCCCCTTCACTTTTACTGGGGCATTATAACTCACACAGACCACAGGTTGAGCGCCCCCTGCTGGCCTCTCTAACACCACTTACAACAGCAACCTAGTTTTCCCATGTGGTCTCCCATCCAGGTACTGACCAGGCTAAGCCCTGTTTAGCTTCAGTGAGTAACCGGTCTTGGGCTGCAGGGTGATATGGCTGTGGAGTCATAAGGCGGAGACAGACGCACAGCTAAAAGCTATTGTTTTACAGAGATACGTCACTTGCAGAAGCAGGAGAATGAAAACAAAGGAACCGGCATGTTTTAAATACACAGCCGAGACATTACACCATAATACTATATGCATATAATAGTGAGCCATGGTTGACCCGAGCTCAAACAAACCTTGTCGTTGTCTTTATGTACAGCCACAAAGCCAAGAAGAGCTAAATCTGCCGTGTCCTGTTGTTGTTTTACGAGGCCGTCTAAAAGTTTCACTTTCTCCAAAGAGCTCACGATCGCGTCTATATTTGAAATAACAAACTTCTTAAGCTGATGAAAATAACGTGTGCGTGATTATTGAAGTGCTTTTGACATATGATCCTTTTAGAAAAGAAAAGGACAAACGCGAGAATGAAGCATGAACAAACTACCATGCTTATCATCGCCTTTTGGACTATTATGAAGGGAATAACTCTCTAACAGAGGTTACATGTGCTGGTGAAAATTAAAGATACAGATGAGAGGTTTGCACTGACTGTGGGCTATGTAGTGTGTTGTTTTTGAACCTAAATAAGGACTAAATGTATGCTGTGTGTAGTTTTTCTGTAAGTGGTAACATATCGGAGTCTGTAAGGGGCTGTGTGTGTTCATATATGCTGCATTTATTTATTTATTTAATATAATTGCAGACGTTACAGTAGGCTATTTCGCATCATTGATCTGCAGTTATAATCAAATTATGTTCATAAAATACACAAGTATGTATGTATAAAGCTTCTGTTTTGTGGGAAGTGCTTCTCATATGATATGTGAACGACCTGTACAGCTTTACTTTGACATTTCCTCGAGCGAGAATGACGTCGACTGAAACTTTCTGTCATACACCACGCCCACCAAAAGGGTACCCTTGGTACCCTTTAGACCAGGCGTGTCCAAACTTGGTCCTGGAGGGCAAGTGTCCTGCATAGTTTAGCTCCAACTTCCTTCAACACACCTGCCTGGAAGTCTAGTATACCTAAAAAGAGCTTGCTTTGCTGGTTTAGGTGTGTTTAATTAAGGTTGGAACTAAAATGTGCAGGACACCGGCCCTCCAGGACCAAGTTTGGACACCCCTGCTTTAGGCAGTGGAAACGCAAGCCTGATAAAGGTGACACGTACCGACCCGTATCGTATCGTACTGTACCAGTCAGTGGAAACGGGCCAATAAAGGAACAAATGTGTACCCTAAAGGTACTAATATTAATTATTATTTAACCTAACTTATCTTTGCACTCAGCCAAAGCACGTTACCTGAGAACAAGTAATAGATTCAAAGGACCAAAGTCGGGAAATATGTAGTTAGATATAGACAACAAGATGAATTAAATATCACATTTAACAAATATAGTGAGATTAGATCCAGCGGTAGATCCGTGATGAACAGTCCGACTTGCGCAGCTCTCATGTGGGTGTGTGTGTGCTCAAAGCACGCTGCAGTGCATGCCAGAGTGTGTGTGTGGTTACGTGATGTGCGTTTTCACCGTTTTAGTGTAGACGGAGAGCTGTTCAGAAACGCTGGGTGAAACGCTAGTGTGGACGCGGATCGTTTTCATTCTAAAACGCCGTTTTAAAACTAAAACGTACTAGTGTAAATGGGGCCTTATAATGAAAAAGGCCTCTCCAGCGTTTCCAAAACGCTCCGTTTTCGGGGCTCGAAAACTCCGACGTAGTGTGGACGGATGGCGTAACCGTAGCAAAACTTATGCGTTTTAAAACTAAAACGTGTTAGTGTAAACAGGGCCTTATTCACACTCATACACTACGGACAATTTAGCCTACCCAATTCACCTGTACCGCATGTCTTTGGACTGTTGGGGAAACTGGAGCACCCGGAGGAAACCCACGCAAACGCCGGGAGAACATGCAAACTCCACACAGAAACGGCAACTGACCCAGCCGAGGCTCGAACCAACGACCTTCTTGCTGTGAGGCGACAGCACTACCTACTGCCCCACTGCGTCGCCCCTCATAAGGGAATGTGATCTAATCTAATCTAATTATATTTCAATGTAAATTTCAATTAGATTTAAATTGTCTTTATTTTTTAATTAAAAACTATTTTAATTCATTATAAAATGTCATTATATAATAATATTAATTTAAATATTCTATTACTGCATACATAACTGTTATAAGTTTTGTCATATTTGTTGCAATGCATTTATAATGCAATGCATAACATTTATTGTGTCGCTAAAAGAAGGCGACATGAGATTGTTTTTGGACAGACTTTCTATCCGAATGTTTATGATGCCTTAAAATGCTGTCTAGGTAGGCAGGATGGATTTTGGAGTGATTTCACACACACAGACACAGACACACACTTGCAGGTGATGTATAGTATTTCAGATAGTGTGTGTGTGTGTGTGTGTGTGTGTGTGTGTGTGTGTGTGTGTGTGTGTGTGTGTGTGTGTGTGTGTGTGTGTGTGTGTGTGTGTGTGTGTGTGTGTGTGTGTGTGTGTGTGTGTGTGTGTGTGTGTGTGTGGACCAAGACTACAAATCCTGCAAGAGAACACAGTGTCGCTCCAGTGTGTCATTACCGCTTAATCACAGCGCTGACGTGTGTTTCAATCCTCCCTGCCCGCTACACGAACAACACCAGCCCTCCACAGTAAATCCACTCACACACTTAAAGCCTGAAGCTGTATATTAGCATCCAGACCAATAACACAATAACATTCTGCTTATTATAAGGTTGCTCTACAGGTTCTTCAACTGCAATTTTAAATGCGTCCACTTAATAAAGCAGAATCGATTCTGATTGGCTGTTAATGTACTTATTATTCATGAGCTAAAAATGATTTGAATGATACTGTTCATCTGTGCTGTTAATGTTACTGTTGTGGATTGGAGTGTGCTATTACAATGAAATCTTTAGAATTATTGTGAACAGACTTTATACTTAGACATATAGTCAACAACTTAGTCAACATATATGGTCAACAACTTAAATATATAGTCAACATATACCGTCAATAATAATTTACAGTTATGGTTGGGTTTAGAGGCAGGGATTACATTTTTCAACAAAAATTATGTTCCAGGATCAATAAAGATATTAATCCAGGATCACATCATACTTGGCAAATTCATGACGTGCTTTGCAAACACATTCGTATGCTTTAAAAACTCTCTAAATGACACTATCGACATGTTGTTCATTGCTCTGTTGTTCTGTGATATTTTACACAACTGCACATAAAGGTGTAAAAACAAATACATAATCCATCTAAAAATACCAGTTGCCATAATTAACTTCTCTTTAATCTAATTTCACAGCCTCAGGAGAGTCGAGCTGCTCATCGATCTGACGATAAATATGAAACTCGTCTCATTACTGCAAACAATAAGCCACTCAAGTCTCAAAACTGCAATGCAAAAATAAAGGTTATTTATTGGGAGTGACAGTTCCATAAAGAAACTTTAACATCCAGAATAGCTTTTGGCAAATGTTTTTGGTTTTAGATTAACAAAATGTTCCTTGTGCTAGTAAGAAAGTTTTTTTATATATATAATATTTATATACATACTAAATATTATATATTTATATATAATAATTTATATATAATAAAGTCTTGTTTCTTATAGTTTGGCTTGAATGCAGGAATGAATGAATGAACAAACAAATGAATGAATGAAACAAATAAACAGACAAACGGACAAAGGTATCAATCAAATGAATGGATGAACAAACGAATAAACAAACAATTGAATGAACAAACAAATAGATGTTGGAATGAACGAAAAAAATAAAGAATGAAAGAATAAAAAATTGAATGAATTAACAGATAAACAAAAGAACAAACAAATGAAGGTACGAACGAATGTGTGAAACAAATGAATGAATGAATGAATGAATGAATGAAACAAATAAATGAACAAACGAAGGTATCGATCAAATGAATGGATGAACGAACGAACAAATAAACAAAAGATTGAATGAAAGAATGAACAATTGGATGAACGAATGGATAAATAAATAAACGAAGGAATGAAAAAATGAAGGTACAAACGAATGAATGAATGAATGAATGAATGAATGAATGAATGAACGAATGAACAAATAAACAAACAAAAGAATGAATGTAAGAATGAACAATTGGATGAACGAATGGAAAAATAAACAAACAAATAAACGAAGGAATGAAAGAATGAAGGTACGAACGAATGAATGAATGAATGAATGAATGAATGAATGAATGAATGAATGAACGAATGAACAAATAAACAAACAAAAGAATGAATGAAAGAATGAACAATTAGATTACCGAACGGATAAACAAATAAACAAACAAGCAAATGAAGGAATGAAAGAAACGATGGTAAGAATGAATGATTGAAGTAAACGAATGAACGGACAAATCAAGCGAAGGTATCAATCAAATGAACAGATGAATGAATTAATGAAACAAATAAATGAACGAACAAATGTAATGATCAAATGAATGGATGAATGAACAAATAAACAAAAGAATGAATGAAAGAATGAACAATTGGATGAACGAACGGATAAATAAACAAATAAACGAAGGAACAAAAGAATGAAGGTACGAACGAATGAATGAATGAACGAACGAACGAACAAATGAACAAACAAAAGAATGAATGTAAGAATGAACAATTGGATGAATAAACGGATAAACAAACAAACAAACAAACAAACAAACAAACAAATGAATGCATGAATGAAACGGACAAATGAACGAATGAATGAATGAATGAATGAATGAAGCAAATCAATAAATGAACAAACGAAGGTATCAATCAAATAAATGGATGAACGAACAAATGAATAAATAAACAAAAGAATGAATGAAAGAATGAATAATTGGATGACCGAACGGATAAACGAACAAACAAACAAATGAAGGAATGAAAGAACGAAGGTACAAACAAATGAATGAATAAAGCAAATGAATGGATGAACAAATGAATGAACAAACAAAAGAATGAATAAAAGAATGAACAATTGGATGAACGGACGGATAAACAAACGAACAAACTAATGAAGGAACGAAGGTAAGAATGAATGAATGAATGAAACAAATGAATGAACGGACGAACTAAAGAATGAAAACAAATGAACAAACGAAGGTATCGATCAAATGAATGGATGAACGAACGAATATACAAACAAAAGAATAAATGAAAGAATGAACAATTAGATTGCCAAATGGATAAATGAATAAACAAACAAGCAAATGAAGGAATGAAAGAACGAAGGTACGAATGAATGATTGAAGTAAACGAATGAACGGAAAAATCAAGCGAAGGTATCAATTAAATGAACGGATGAACAAATAAACAAATCAACAAATGAAAGAACGAATGAACAAATGAACGTTAAAAATGAAAGAATGAACAATTGGATGAACGAACAGACAAACAGATGAACAAACAAACAAATGAAGAAACAAAAGAATAAGCAAACGAAGGAATAAATAAAGGAAAAAAATGAATGAAAGAATGAATGAACAGATTAACGAATGAACAAAAGAACAAACGAATGAACAAATGAAGGAACAAATGAATACATTCTGTATTCTGTATGAAATTAACACAAGGTGCAGTCCATCCTGTCAAATGCACATCACATGACCGCAACTACTCTACTGCCCACAAACTTGTAAACAAAGAGTCGCTGTCAAGACCAGCACGATCAGATGAAGCATTCTCCAGAGGATGACAGGCCCGTAGCCAGCCTGGTGAAAGGGGTGGTTCTTTTTTCTCCAAAAGTGGACCTTTTTGCAGTTATACACCTCATTTTCTATTTAATTATGAGATTTAAATACTGCACTTTAGTGAAATTGTAAGCTCTATTTTAGCTTAAGTACATGTAGCTTGTCGGATGGTCATCATAAACACACATTCGATGTACCAAAAATATTTACTTAACATTTAGAATAAAGAAATATGACGACAAAAATGCTTATTTTTAAAATACACATTTATTACATCATATATCATTCGAAAAAATAGGAATCTGTTAAAGTTTTAAATTAAAAACTGTGGCCTATTGCAGTGGCGGCTGGTCAATAGAGGGCGCTGGGGTGCCGCCCCCGTCAAGTTAGACTCCTTTAATATGTCAATATTTATTATCAAAAATATCAACAAAATAAACTGATTTAATTATAACATTCTAACATTTATTGCAGTCATGCTAACATTTATTGAAAAAAAAAATGTATGAACAATATTTTTTCATATGTGTGCGGGGCGCCGGACTAATGGGTGTCTATGTAGGTACACAAACTTTTGCAAAGCATGTGATATGACGATAAGCTCTAATTGGCCGGTTTTAAATTGTCCTTAGGGCGCAGCGCTCTGCGTCCCGAACCCTCCCATTTTTGTTGTTAGAACGAATCATATTTGTTTTTATATGATTGGCCTTATGTGATTGGACCATTCTCACTTAGACCGTTCACTCAGCAGCAGCTCGTCAGATAGCTGTGCTGACCTTTAATCATATAATGAAAGCAAGTGCAAGATGAAGGAAAATTCTGTTGTATCTTTGCAAAGATATCCGTTCACAAGGCATTTGGATAAAGAAAAAAAAAGAATCAAGGAGCTTGGACCAGATCGACCTTCCTTGCAAAACTAATGAAAACAAATTCACCAGTAGTCAAGTGATCACGAGCGCGAGTACACTCGGGGCTTTTCCAGCCTTTTACTATTTTCGTGTTTGCTGTTTCAAACAGCATGACGCAAGAGAGGCTGAATGCATTGGCCATGCAGTCAATAGAGAAGAGACTGGTGACTGAGATGACTGACTTTAACCAAAAGCTCATTAAGAAATTTGCAAGCCAGAAAGAAAGGAGAGCAAAATTAATTTTTAAGTAGTGCTACTGGCCAGTGATTAGGCAACATTTATGTGTGTGTGTGTGTTTACTGATTATCTTGATTACTTCATTACTGATAAACCCAAATTGAACTAAAATGAACTGATTTGTGATGCATTTATTGTATGCTTTAGTCATTTTTGTTTTTTGGTACATCACCTGAAAAATGGCTTTTAAAATGCGCCCCCCTCACATTTTTTAACACCAGCCGCCACTGGCCTATTGTCGTTTATTAGGCAAACAACAAACTGAGCAGGACATTCAACTGTCCTCAGTCAGAAATTGGCCATTTCAGTAAAAAATTATCTAAACATAATAATAATAATAATAATAATAATAATAATAATAATAATGTAAAGCTTCACATTTTTCAAGCCTCTTTTGTAAAAAAAAAAAGTACATAGAAAAACAAAAATTCATGAATCACAACAATAGCTTAAATAGTATTTAAATTCATTTTATTATGGGCCGCTTTTGGTGCTTCACACCTTTTTATTGGTCTTTTTTTGGTTTCAAGAATAAGATATAAGATTTTGAATAAAAGAAGTTAGTTGTAAAAT
>LR812524.1:4110738-4112985 GCA_903798195.1 Danio kyathit | reverse complement strand
GGAGGGAAAGAGGATAAGATTTTGCATAGAAGGGAGTTAACAATTGGGCACGCGCTTAGTTTCACAGGAAAAACAAACACACAGAGGCTGATTTGATACCGCATGGCGAATGACAAGTCAACTGTCATTGACATTGACATTGTAAGAATAACAATGACAAGTCAACTTAATGATGTCTCGCTGAAACACTGAGGTAAAATTATTTTAAAAACAGCATGGGCATCGCTTTAGCCCCCTATATTTCTATTCAGTCCCTCAAAATGTTTTGCGATTTTCTCATGAACTGTACACTACTAAATGATCACCTTTGTCCCCTTTAAATTTAATATGAAAACGGCGGCAGACTTCCGCTCCTCCGTTTTCAACTCGTTTTTCGTTTAATCAGCAAACCACAGCTTTGCAGAGTAAGAGCAGAAGGTGTGTTTATCTTTAGATTGTTATAATATCTGCATATTCGCAGTTCTTTGCTATAGAAACACTTGTATCACATGTACCAATCGGGTTTCCCCATCTACTGTTTCCTTGGCGCTTCCCTCATCATCACAGCTGTTTCCTCCAGCGAAAATGCAACTCTTAACGAACATTTATCAATTAACTATGATTATAAAACACATTACAGTGCATGTGGCATTATATATCATACATTCATGCACAGGATTAAACACAGTGACAGAACCACTCAGTGAATGTACTCATTTTAACTGCATATCAGTGTGAAACATTATGTGTTGTATCTTGTTAAAAATTATTTCCTATTATGACTTATATTATGATAGTGAAATATGTAAATTAGCCTGTACATTTTTTTATATGTCTATATTTATGCCATTTTAAATTATAAAAGTGGCAGTTCTATTTAAAACATGGAAAAAATACTTGAGTATAGGCTAGTATTTGAGTTTTTGAAGAAAAAAAGTTTTTATTTTCCTGATAATATATAGTTTCGTCGTTTCTTTGCCTACTTTTAATATTTGGGTTGGGTGGGTAACAGTGTTGCCAGATTGGGCGGTTTCCCGCCCAATTGGGCGGTTTTGAATCCAAGTTTGCGGGTAAAAAATAACATAAGAGGGTAGTGGATATTTGGGCGGTATTGTAAAGGTACGCCCACCTGGCCGCGATCTCCCGTAACCCCCCCCACTATTCGTGAAATTTAGGACAGTTCCCCCCACTTTTCGTGAAATATAGGACGATTCAACCACCCCATACATTTTGGAGCGTCCAACCCCACCCTCCCCCCTCCCCACTTTTCGTGAAATTTGGGACCGTCCAACCCCCCCACTTTTTGGGTTTTTGGGCTGGAAAAAGTCAGCTACATCTGGCAACACTGGTGGGTAATAGTACACCACTTTTTTTTTAGGACTACACCAGAAAGTCGTGTGTGTATAGACTATCCTGTCACAAATTGCAGCGAAAATCCTGCACGACAGGAATAGTTTGTTTACATGTTTACACTCGGAGAGCAGCATTTAAACAAAGGGCACTCCACTGCAAACACTTACCAAATCTGTAGACAGACAATCAAACTGGAGCTGTGTCTTTTTATTAAAAGGAGACGAGCGGCAAATCAGGATTTCATCATTTCCAGATGAGAAAAAGCTCTCGGGTAAAAATGTTCCTTACAAACGCGTTTCTGTCCCGTGTCGCGTGCACTGTAATCCACACGTGAGTCCAGCTGCTCTCTCATAGAGGGAAAATGAAAACAAAACCTTCGTTGCAACACACTAATAACACCTACGACTCTTGTCTTGAAATTCTTGTACTTTCACTTGTTTTGGCAACACAACGTGGCGTCTCTCTGCCGTCTGAACAGTGTAAACTGGTAAACAGTCTCCGGAGCTATCATGCATATTAATGAAGTTTCACGTCATACACAATAGAGCGCGCTGATTGGTTTGAAGCACGTCTTTGTCAAGAATTAATGCCGCACACTCAGATACGTAAGAACGTCCTAGAAAAGACAGACAGCCACTCTCCGGCGGGATTTACACCTATGTATCTCATGGCCGTGACGCAGCTTCAAAAATTCGTTTCAAACCGGAAGAACGAATTTGCTCGAAATAACGCAAAAACAACCAATTTTCACTTTTTAGTGCAATATATGTGTCCTAATAGTGTTTATAGCAGCGTGGGACACAGATATGACTGTCAACAGCTCAACAAATGTGTTTTGGTGTTTCGTGACCCTTTAAATAATATTTAAATTAATTTTAATATGGGCCGCTTTTGGTGCTTCACACCTTTTTAATT
>LR812524.1:4065738-4105738 GCA_903798195.1 Danio kyathit | reverse complement strand
ACCCATACACTCTCATTCTCTCACACACACACACACACACATACACACACACACACACTACCGCCAATTTAGTTCATCCAATTCCCCTATAGCACATGTGTTTGGACTGTGGGGGCACCCGGAGGAAACCCACACCAACACGGGGAGAACATGCAAACTCCACACAGAAATGCCAACTGGCCAATCTGGGACTCGAACCAGTGACCTTCTTGCTGTAAGGCCGTGTCGCCTCATGTCTAGGTTACTTAAGCATAATTTTATTAAACATAAATACTTTATCTAAAGCACATCTATGAGTTTAAGCACTGCTTTACAGAAAGCAAAGCATATTGTATGTGACGGACGGATAATGGCATCTTGATTTCAATCATTTTCTGCTCTAGAAGTCACAAAAGATCCATTGTGGCCTTTAATTTGAGTCACAAAGAGCAAATTGAAACTTTCCCTCTTGTTTTCCTGCTCGATTTTCTCCAATTGTCACAAAATCGATGAAGCTGCCTGTCTGCTAAACAAACCCAACAACAGACCGCTGGCGTTTCATACACAACCGGCTGAGCAAAGCACGAGGCAACTGGAAAACACACACACACTGAGACTGTACTGTTTCATGCATGCTGGTTTATATTAGTAAATGTTGATATTTAGTTTATTTTGTAATGACGGATATTTCTAAAGACTTTATTTCTGAAGAGTATTTCTAACGAGTCTTAAATCCACACTGCCCCTCCTGCACATTTCAGAGTTTTACATTTAAAATCAGTTTTATAAAAATTGTTATTGATTAGAATAAAAAAAAAAATGCATGAAGAACATAAATTTGAATGGTAATGTACATTGGAATTAAACTGTATAAAATAGATAGATAGATAGATAGATAGATAGATAGATAGATAGATAGATAGATAGATAGATAGATAGATAGATAGATAGATAGATAGATAGATAGATAGATAGATAGATAGATAGATAGATAGATAGATAGATAGATAGATAGATGACAGACAGAAAGAATGAACGAACGAGGGAACAAACGAACAGACAGACAGACAGACAGACAGACAGACAGACAGAATGAAAGACAGACAGACAGACAGACAGACCAATAGACAGACGGAATGAACAAATGACAGACAGAATAAATGACAGGATGAATGACAGAAAGAACAAATGAAAGACAGAATGAACGACAGACAGACAGACAGACAGACAGACAGACAGACAGACAGACGGATGGACAGACAGACGGAATGAACAAATGACAGACAGAATAAATGACAGAATGAATGACAGACAGACACATAGACAGACAGACAGACAGACAGACAGTCAGACAAACAGACAGACAGACAGATGAACGAACAGACAGACAGAACAAACGAATGACAGACAGAATGAACATATGACAGACGAAACAAACATATCACAGATGGAACAAACGAATGACAGACGGAACGAACGAATGACAGATGAAACAAACGTATGACAGACGGAACAACGAATGACAGACGGAACAAACGAATGAATGACAGATGGAACAAACAAATGACAGACTGAACAAACGAATGACAGATGGAACGAACGTATGACAGACAAAACGAACATATGACAGACGAAACGAACATATGACAGATGAAACGAACGTATGACAGACGGAACGAACGAATGACAGACAGAAAGAACGAATGACAGATGAAACAAATGAATGACAGACTGAACGAACGAATGACAGACGAAACGAACGTATGACAGATGGAACGAATGCATGACAGACAAAACGAACGTATGACAGATGAAACGAACGAATGACAGGTGAAACGAACGAATGACAGACGAAATGAACGTATGACAGACAAAATGAACGTAAGACAGACGAAACGAACATATGCCAGACAAAACGAACAAATGACAGATGGAACGAACGAATGACAGGTGAAACGAATGAATGACAGAAAAAACGAACGTATGACAGACGAAACAAATGTATGACAGATGAAACGAACATATGACAGAGGAACGAATTTATGACAGACGAAACGAACGTATTACAGACGAAACGAACGTATGGCAGACGAAACGAACGTATGGCAGACGAAACGAACGAATTACAGACGGAACGAACATATGACAGATGGAACAAATGAATGACAGACGAAGCGAACGAATGACAAATGAAACGAACGTATGACAGACAAAACGAACGAATGACAGACAAAACGAACGAATGACAGACAAAATGAACGTATGACAGACAAAATGAACGTAAGACAGACGAAACGAACATATGCCAGACAAAACGAACAAATGACAGATGGAACGAACGAATGACAGGTGAAACGAATGAATGACAGAAAAAACGAACGTATGACAGACGAAACAAATGTATGACAGATGAAACGAACATATGACAGAGGAACGAATTTATGACAGACGAAACGAACGTATTACAGACGAAACGAACGTATGGCAGACGAAACGAACGTATGGCAGACGAAACGAACGAATTACAGACGGAACGAACATATGACAGATGGAACAAATGAATGACAGACGAAGCGAACGAATGACAAATGAAACGAACGTATGACAGACAAAACGAACGAATGACAGACAAAACGAACGAATGACAGACAAAACGAATGTATGACAGACGAAACCAACATATGACAGACAAAACGAACTAATGACAGACAAAACGAACGTATGACAGACAAAACGAACATATGACAGACGAAACGAAGGTATGACAGACGAAACGAATGTATGACAGATGAAACGAATGTATGACAGATGAAACGAATGTATGACAGAAGGAACGAACAAATGACAGACGGAATGAACGAATGACAGACGGAACGAATGTATGACAGACAAAACAAACGTATGATAGACGAAACGAACGTATGACAGACCAAACGAACGTATGACAGACGAAACAAACGTATGACAAACGGAACGAACGTATGACAGACAAAACGAACGTATGACAGACGAAACGAACGAATGACAAATGAAACGAACGAATGACAGGTGAAACGAAAGAATGACAGACGAAACGAACGTATGACAGACGAAACAAACGTATGATAGACGAAACGAACGTATGACAGACGAAACGAACGTATGACAGACGAAACGAACGTATGACAGACGAAACGAACGTATGACAGATGAATCAAATGAACGACAGACGGAACAAATGAATGACAGACAGATAGACAGACAGACCGAACGAACGAAACACACAGCCAGACAGAATGACAGACAGACAGGCGGACAGACAGACAGACAGAATGATACACAGACAGACAGATAGACAGGCACAACAACAGAGAGACAAAATGATGAACAACTGAATGATAAAACTAATGACAAACAGACAGACGAATAGACAGAACGAACGAATGACAGACAGACTGAACAAATGAACAAACGACATACAGAAAGTACGAAAGACAGAAAGAACAAACACATGAACGAACAAACGACAGACAGACCGAACGAAAGAATGATGAACGGACAGAAAGACAGATAAATAATTAGAGCACTGTCGCCTCACAGCAAGAAGGTCGCTGGTTCGAATCCCTGCTGGGTCAGTTGGCGTTTCTGTGTGGAGTTTGCATGTTCTCCCCATGTTGGCGTGGGTTTCATCCGGGTGCCCCCACAGTCCAAACACATGTGCTATAGGGGAATTGGATGAACTAAATTGACCGCAGTGTATGTGAGTGTGTGTGAATGAGTGTGTACGGATGTTTCCCAGTATTGGCTTGCAGCTGGAAGGGCATACGCTGTGAAAAATACAAATGTTGGATAAGATGGCGGTTCATTCCACTGTGGCGACCCCTGATGAATAAAGGGACTAAGCCGAAGAAAAATGAATGAATGATAAAAATTGAAATACCACTTCAGCTTCAAATCAATGCAGACTCGCCGCCACAAAAGGGATTCATTTCTGAGTGATTGCGCACTCATCCACACACACTTAGTCTCCTAATAGCATTCTTTTAGGACTGTATAAAAAAAACATCTTTTGCAAGAAGAAACAAAGTCATGTTTGTAACGACACGCAACTAAATGCAGACAGAATTTTAATTGAAAGAGATCATCTGTGTGTGTGTGTGTGTGTGTGTGTGTGTGTGTGTGTGTGTGTGTGTGTGTGTTTTCTTCGTCTTCTTCTTCAGCCTTCTGCAGTTAATGCACTCAGACGGAGAGAGCGCGCAGAGCAGAGCTGTTTGGCTAAGTATGGAGCAATTACATGAGCAGGTGATTTAGAGAGAGCCAACGTCCAGCCGCTGGGAATGAAAATGGCTTCTGTAATGGCAGAGGCGACGCACGTCCACTCTGAAAGGACAGACCATTACAGCATGTCAACACAGGGAAGAAAAAGATGAAAACTATGAGTGCTACAATTAAGGAGCGCTGGAGGAATGGCTGAAAGACGGCGGAGGAGCTGGAGAGGCCAGAGGACTCCAGATGTGGGGATTTATGGGTGATTTCGCGAAGGAACGCTCTGCTGCGTGCTGTAGGTTCACGTGTGCAGTGTTAATGGCATCGCTAACCTTAATGAGGTCACTATGAATGTCATTGTGTCAGCGGAGACGCTCGTGAGCATTACAGTCCGACCTGCTCCGAGACTGAAGGAAACCTCTTAACCGTTGACCTTTCGTCATCACGCTCACTTTACACAATTACATGCATTCATCTGTTACTATAAAAAACAGAGATCGTTTACTGAGACAAAGATGGATTGAGTGAATGCATATTGAAAAGATCTGAAAATCGCCCCCTATGGCTTTATTGGAACACTCTACTTTCTTGATAATACACTGATAGATAGATAGATGGATGGATGGATGGATGGATGGATGGATGGATGGATGGATGGATGGATGGATGGATGGATGGATGGATGGATGGATGGATGGATGGATGGATGGATGGATGGATGGATGGATGGATGGATGGATGGATGGATGGATGGACGGACGGACGGACGGACGGACGGACGGACGGACGGACGGACGGACGGACGGACGGACGGACGGACGGACGGACGGACGGACGGACGGACAGATGGATAGATGGATGGACAGATGGATAGATGGATGGATGGATGGATGGATAGATATAGATGGATAGATGGATGGATGGATGGATGGATGGATGGATGGATGGATGGATGGATGGACGGACGGACGGACAGACAGACAGATAGATGGATAGATGGATGGATGGATGGATGGATGGATGGATGGACGGATGGACAGACAGACAGAATGATAGACAGACAGATAGATAGATAGATAGATAGATAGATAGATAGATAGATAGATAGATAGATAGATAGATAGATGGATGGATGGATGGATGGACGGATAGACGGATAGACGGATGGACGGACGGACGGACGGACGGACGGACGGACGGACGGACGGACGGACGGACGGACGGACGGACGGACGGACGGATGGACGGACGGACGGACGGACGGACGGACGGACGGACGGACGGACGGACGGACGGACGGACGGACGGACGGACGGACGGACGGACGGACGGACGGACGGACGGACGGACGGACGGACGGACGGACGGACGGACGGACGGACGGACGGACGGACAGACAGACAGACAGACAGACAGACAGACAGACAGATAGATAGATAGATAGATAGATAGATAGATAGATAGATAGATAGATAGATAGATAGATGGATAGATGGATGGACAGATGGATAGACAGATGGATAGATGGATAGACAGATAGATGGATAAATGGATGGATGGATGGATGGATGGACGGACGGACGGACAGACAGATAGATGGATAGATGGATAGACGGATGGATGGATGGATGGATGGATGGATGGATGGATTGAGTGAAATGATGTTGAACTCATATTGAAAAGATCTGAAAATTGCCCCCTATTCGATGGCCTTAGTGGAACACTCTACTTTCACTGTAAGAAATGATAGATAGATAGATAGATAGATAGATAGATAGATAGATAGATAGATAGATAGATAGATAGATAGATAGACAGATTTTTTTTTTAAAACCCCGTTTACACTAATGCGTTTTCGTTTTAAAACGAGTTTTGCTACGGTTACGCCATCCGTCCACACTATGCCGAAGGTTTCGAGCCCCGAAAATGGAGCGTTTTGAAAACGCTGGAGAGGTCGTTTTCATTCTAAAACGCTGCTGCTCCGTCTCAGTGTGGATGGGGGAAAACGGAGACATCTGAAAACGGAGGCGTGGCTGCTGAGATTCGCTACCTGATTGGGGCATTTGGGTCATTGCGAATCATTCCCTTATTCGTCAAGCCCTTATCATGTGACTATAACGCTACCGGAAGACGGCAGACCAGCCTTCACTGTAAACAACAACATGGACACAGAAATGGGAGCGTTGTTTGCACTATTGTCCGTTTTAGGCGCCATTGTGCAGTTAAACTCTGCCTTTTTTACTACAGCAGCTGCATATATTCGCAAGAGGCAAGCTATTGTTCGAGCACTCGCTAATCGCTCGCGTTAATCGTTCAACCAGCGTTGTTGACTAACAATAACCAAATGCCGAGCGAGACACATGCTTTCTGTTTATACTTGAACGCGCATGCCCAGAGTGCGCGAATGGTCACGTGATATACGTTTTTGGTGGAGTAGTGTGGACGGAAATATGTTTAGAAACGCTAGATGAAAGGCTAGTATGGACGCGGATCGTTTTTGATCTAAAACGCTGTTTCAAAATGAAAACGCACTAGTGTAAACGGGGCCTCAGTGGATTGAACATAAAACAATTAAGTTGTCCCAAAACAAACTCAAAGCTCATTTTAAATAAGTAGTTTGAAGAAACAGCAAACATCTCTTAGGCTTTTTTTTTTTCAACTCCCTGAACTAAAACTAGTTAAGTTTTACCATTTCTAAATCCATTCAGCCCATCTCTGGGACAGGCTGAATTAGTTTATGTATTTGTTGTTTTATTTATTTTTGGATATTCTAGGTAAAGCACTTTAAATTACCGTTGTGTATGAAATGTGATTTATAAATAAACTTCACTGAAAAAAATCTGTAAATTAGCATTTTTTTGTGATTTATGTTTTTATTTTTGTTTTCCCCTATTTATTTATGCTTTTGATTTACATTTTGGGACCTTGATCTTTCTTTCGACAACTTTCAATCTTGAAAAGTTGGGAAAAAACTTTTATTAACATTTTTACTATTAACATTAACACAGCCAGTATATTTTCTGTTATTTTACAGGCTTATTTTTCTCTATATTATTTTTTATAAATTATATTATTTCAGGAGCGGCACAGTGGCGCAGTGGGTAGCACAATTACCTTACAGCAAGAAAGTCGCTGATTCGAGCCAAGGCTGGGTCAGTTGGCATTTCTGTGTGGAGTTGGTATGTTCTCCCCGTGTTGGCATGGGTTTTCTCCGGGTGCTCCGGTTTACCCCACAAGTAAAACATGTGGTATAGGTGAATTGGGTAAGCTAAAATTGTCCATAGTGTATCTGTGTGAATGAGTGTGTGTGGATGTTTCCCAGTGATGGGTTGCAACTAGAAGGGCATCTGCTGCGTAAAAAAACATATGCTGGATAAGTTAACGGTTCATTCCACTGTGGTGACCCCAGAATAATAAAGGGACTAAGTCGAAAAAGAAAATGAATGAATGAATATTATTTCAAACTACTAAAATGTCAATAAAAGTCACTTTGTTAAACTGTAGAGGTAAATTTTCAACATCAAAAGTCGACAGAGATCAACATCCCATAATGCAATTCACCACCGCAAATAAACAGAAAAAAAACCTGTGTGAATCACACAGTTTAGAAGCTCTGTGTTTATACAATGCAACCAGAATTTTGGATTCAATCTATGAATTTTAACTGAATTTGAATTGATGCAGCATTTTAACAAAGGAAAGTTGAATTCATAAAATTCACATATAGTATTTCCAATTTCAATTTGTTTGGCATATTAACTACTGAATGTTGTCTAGATGAAAAAAGTAAAAATAAATTATATATATATATTAAGTATATATTGCTTTTTTTGTTGTAGTCTGATTTTTGCAACCCAGGCTCATTTTAAAAACGGTAACCATATATACATTTCTGGAGAGCGCCAAATATGTGCCAGGAGGTCATTTTTTTTGCAGTTTTTTTTTTCATGAATCCACCAGAGGGCGCTGTGTACTCTTTTTCATATCTTAAATTTCTCTCGCAAGTGCCATTTGCACCTGCTGTTCTCGCTTAAATTCACCAGAGGCCGCTGTTTACTGACTGACTGACTGACTGATCCCCTACCCTCCTCCTTCTCTAAACCCAACCAATTATGTTTTAAAAAGCACAGATTGACCAGCCCACCCACTTCTCTAAACCCAACCGACAGTTTTAAAAAGCAATCCAGAAACGAAAAGCCCCCTGAAACTGCGTCATACCGCTCCGTATCGTTCGTTTTAAAGATGAAATGCAGCCATACGTTTCTCTGGATACATAATTCCTGATCTTCAGAAATGTATACAGAGCTACGCTTTCAGAATGAGCCTATGTTGGATTTTTGTGATGTTTTTTTTTTAAGCAAACCAGACGATATATCACTTTAAACTAGCCTATTGTAAATGTTAATAAATGTCACTGTTTTTAAAAGATGTTGGAGGAAAATCAAGGTCCCATAATGCAATTTAAAAGCAAAACAAAAAAAAATGAATAACAAAATACGGATAACTGCTAATTTACGGATATTTTACACTGCATCATTATTATTTGTAGTAAACTGCACAAAGCTGATGTGTCCTCGGACGGTTCGAGGATGATTGCGCTGATGTTCAAGGCAGTGGCAGCTGCGGGATGAGCGTTACTGTAAGCAGTGCAGTGATTTGTGTAATAAATGTAATTTGTGCCCATCCGGCTCCCGGCGACGGGACGCACCTCCAGCCTTCAGCGCAGTCTGCCTCTCATTACCACGCTTGCATCTGAACGCTTTCTGAAAATGAGCCACAGCAATTAGCGCAGGATTAATTGGAGTCTTTATCTCATTAGCGCCAATGAGATGTGAGCGTGATTAGGTTTGTGTAGCCTGCCGTTTGTTTAAGCGGAATGCAGTAATTGGTGTCATTATTACGGGCTCTTTAGCGCCTCGTAAACCCCAGCGGCGCGTCGTCAGGCTGGGTTTGGTTAACCTTGAGAAAGAGTCCCGTGCCGTGGTCATGAACTGCCAGCTATTAACCCTACAAACCCATTAAATACACAGAGCCCACCCTGCTTCTCAACTAATTGCTTAACTCCGCCTACCCATAAACAAACTTTTACTAGTCTACATGGAGGATGGAGTTGTGAAAGGGCACACTGCTAATGGCATTTTGTGCTTTTATTGCCCAGGGGTGCCATCAAAACACTGATACACACACCATATCGCTCTGACAGTTACCATGTTAGACACTGAAATACTACTGAAATACTGACTGCTTTTGAAAACAGACAGGACGTCCACACAGAAAAGGACTAAGCCGAAAGAAAATGAATGAATGAATATTATTTATTTATTTATTTATTTATTTAATCTTTAATACCATAAAATTCAAGTACATACACTCACCGGCCACTTTATTAGGTACACCTGTCCAACTGCTCGTTAATGCACATTTCTAATCAGCCAATCACATGGAAGCAACTCAATGCATTTAGGCATGTAGACATGGTCAAGACGATCTGCTACAGTTTAAACCGAGCATCAGAATGGGGAAGAAAGGTGATTTAAGTGAAGTTTATTTATAAACTAATTTCGAGAGGATCACGTGATTATGATTGAACACGGCTGGTTACGCATGAACCACGCATTACCAACCAATCAGACGATCCCTAACCCACTATAAAGAGCCAGGGTTTCTTACTACAGTCATCTTCGATTTGAAGAACACCCCCCCCCCTTCCCACCCCTACTCCTCCCCCTTCCTAGATGGGTGACACGGTGGCCCAGCGCTTAGCGATGTTGCCTCACAGCAAGAATGTCAATGGTTCCAGGCTTTACCAAACCAGCGTGCATTTCTGTGTGGAGTTTGCACGTTCTCCCCGTGCTCACGTGGGTTTCCCCTGGGTTCTCCGGTTTCCTCCCACCGATTAAAAACATGCAACCTAAGTTATTGACTAATCAACACTATAGACTTGCTCCCTACCTAGTATCTATCTCGTTAAGAGAACTACTATCTGCTCTTCAATCACTACGACAGGGGAGTTCTCGAGATCTACCTGAGCTCAAAGCTCCCCTCTCGCCCTGCAAACGGGAGGGAGCCCAGGGCTCAAGGACCTTTTGGGCTCAGGGCTCTCTCCCGGGACAGCATGCCAAACTTGCTTTATAATCAATCATCAGCTAAGTGTGAACTCTTGAAGTGACCTTGAACGTGGCATGGTTTGTTGGTGTCAGACGGGCTGGTCTGAGTATTTCAGAAACTGCTGATCTACTGGGATTTTCACGCACGACCATCTCTAGGGTTTACATAGAATGGCCCGAAAAAAGAGGAAATATCCAGTGAGCGGCAGTTCTGTGGGCACAAATGCCTTGTTGATTCCAGAGGTCAGAGGAGAATGGCTAGACTGGTTCCAGCTGATAGAAAAGCAACAGTAACTCAAATAAGCACTCGTTACAACCGAGGTCTGCAGAAGAGCATCTCTGAACGCACAACACATCCAACTTTGAGGCAGATGGGCTACAGCAGCAGAAGACCACCCTGGGTGCCACTCTGTCAGCTAAGAACAGGAAACTGAGGCTACAATCAGAATCAGAATCAATTCACACAGACAATGAGTTCACTGTACTCAAATGACCTCCACAGTCACCAGAACTCAATCCAATAGAGCACCTTTGGGATGTGGTGGAACGGGAGATTCACATCTTTGAGGAATATTTCCAGTACCTTGTTGAATCTCTGCCACGAAGGATTAAGGCAGTTCTGAAGGCAAAAGGGGGTCCAACCCGGTACTAGTAAGGTGTGCCTAATAAAGTGGCTGGTGAGTGTATGTTTACATATATTTATCATTTTTGCGATGCAATTTTGTGATTTTAGGATAAATGGAGAAAACAGCACATAATATAATCATTTAATTAATGAATTAATAAAGAATCATTATTTTAATGAAATCATTTTTAAAAAAAAACAAGTGACGACATCCTTTTGGTCATTATTTTGTGGAACATCTACAAATTTCTAATTATGACTTTGATTCAAACTATTAAAACACATTTTAAATTAATAACTCAAGATTAATTTCTGCACTCCTGGATTTATGTGCAGGAGATAATACAGATTACTTTAAGGCAAGGTCAAATGTTTAGCTTCGAATGGCCTCTTAATTACAACTGTCTAGATGCATGACATATTAAACTATTTATAACTCCTGTACAGTAGGCTATTCTTCAAACTCTATTACAGTTATTGAGGAATCAGTTTTCATAATGTCATGTTACCTGAGGACATAAAATGGTCACACTTTACTCTAAGGTTTCATTAGTTGGAGTAATTACTAACATGAACTAATAATGAACAATATTGTACAGCATATACTAATCATAGTTTTGCATTTACTAATGCATTATTAAAATACAAATTCATTAACATTGGTTAATTGTGAGTTAACAAAAACTAACAATAAATGACTTTTTCTTGTATTTTATTTGTATTGCTCATTGTTTGTTTAATAATTTTCCTTCAGCTTAGTTCCATATTTATCAGGGGTTGCCACAGCAGAATGAACCGCCAACTATTCCAGCATATGTGGATGCCCTTCCAGCCACAACCCAGTACTGGGAAACACTCATACACTCTCGCATTCACACACACACTCTCATACACTATGGCAGATTTAGTTTCAATTCACCTATAGTGCATGTGTTCGAACTGTAAGGGAAACCGGAGCACCCGGAGGAAACCCACGCCAACACGGGGAGAACATGACAACTCCACACAGAAATGCCAACTGGCCCAGACGGGATTTGAACCAGCGACCTTCTTGCTGTGAGGTGACAGTGCTAATTACTGAGCCACCATCCCACTCTCATTGTTTGTTCTTTTTAGTAAATACATGAATTAAAATTAACTAATGCTACCTTATGTATTGTAAATTGCGTCCCATAAAACATATATATACTTTTAACAACATCAAAACGTAACAGAAACGAGTTAAATTGAGATTTATGCATCACATAAAAGCATTAAATAAGCTTTTTATTGATGCATGATTCGTAAGAAGGACAATATTTGGAAATTTGAAAATCTGGAATATGAGAATAAAAAATAAATAAATAAAAATTCTGATAAAAAAAATAAATACTGATTAAACAAAAACGTCCTTAATGCACGTTTCTAATAAAAAAAAGTCTGATATATTTACAGTATAAAATATACAATCATACAGTATAAAATGCGCAAAATATATGTAAGAAAACATATATTTATTTAATGTTTTTTGCCATAAAAATTGTGAAAAATATACTCGTGCAACATAAATTAATTTTTTTGTGGTCCAGGGTCACAAATCTGATCAACAAGGGTAAACATAAAAATTGCATCAAAAAGCATAAATAAAGTACATTTCTCATGGCATGAAATGCAAAAATAAAACAAATTGTAATAAATAAAATATTATAAAATAAATAAAATAAAATATAATAAATAAATACAAACAAGTACATAAATAAATAAAAATAGATAATAAATACTAATAAATTAATAAATAAATACAAATAAATACATACTAATAAAAAATATCAATTAAATAAATTCAAAATAACAAATATGAATAAATAAATAAAAATATATAAATAAATAAAATTTAAAAATAAATTAAGAAAGGCAATTAATAGCAAAAAATTTATTGAAATAATGTATACATATAAATACAAAAATATATAAATAAAGAAATAAAAATATAAATAAATAATTTAATTAAAAATAAATAAATAAATACAATTGAATAAATAAATACAATTAGGTATAAAAATATAAATAAATAAAAACATATAAATAAATATATATATATATATATAAATAAACCCAATAAATAAGTAAATACAAATAAATAATTACAATTAAGAATAACAAAAATATATAGAAATACATATTAATAAATACAAATATAAATAAATAAAACTATCAATAAATAAATAAATAAAAACAAATAAATAAATGCAATTAAGTAAGAATAGCAAAAAATAAATAGAAATAATAAATACACATAAATAAATACAAATCTAAATAAATAAATAAAAGAATAATATTAAATAAATAAATTAGGAATAAGAAAAGAAATAGAAATAAATAAATAAAATATAAATAAATACAAATAAATAAATAATTACAATTTAGAATAACAAAAATAAATATAAATAAATAAATACAAATATAAATAAATAAATACAATTAATTAAGAATTACAAAAATAAATATAAATAAATAATAGATATAAATAAATAAATAAATACAATTAAAAATAAATAAATAAATAAATACAAATAATTAAGAATAACAAAAAAATAAATATAAATAAATAAGTAAATAAACAAACAAATAAAACCCAGATGAAACCCCATGAGAATAATCCCCAACATAAACAAAACCCCCATCACACATGTTTTGCAATCTCGCTTTTAATTTTTAAAGGATTATGGAGCGGCGCCACAGTAAACACCTGTTTCACCCCATTAAACATAATGTCACGACTTTCACGGCATCTCAATCCCTCTCTCTGTTCTTTATGACAGCCTTTGAGTATCTCTATTAGAAAAAAGAGAAAGTCGTACTCATATAAACTGCAGGAGAAACACAAAGCCATTAATCGTGAACAGGACGAGCCTTTGTCTTTCTCTAAAGGGGACCATCAAGTTTTATATTCTCTGTTTCAGCCCCTTTAGAGTTAACAACTGGACACTGACTAAATGGCAGCGGTTAAAACGAGAGCCCTGAGGGTTTCACGGGCATCTCCACAGCATTGCGGCACTATAACAAAATAATCCAGGCCTCTGAAACACAGATTTCTGTGCTAGCTCTTTCCCCGATGTCCTGTCAGCACACAGATTTACAGCATCTGCAGGGGTCAATAGGCCCTGAAGGACTCGCTTCAGGATATTACACAATGGCCGAGGGAACCGTATGTGTGCTGTGCTGACAGGCATCCGTCTCTTTCGCAGTTTTCCACAGAGCAAAATCCTTCGTTTCAGAGCAGTAGCCTGGCTGGTGTTCGCCGAAAAAGCAGCAGGAGTTAATAGAGATCCTCATTTATAACAGTGTGAGTGTGTGCTTTTAGCCTTCAATATGTGTCGCCTTCATAAAGTGCAAAGTTTTTTGTGTTTTTATTGGCGGAGACTATAAATCTTTTTCTGTTGCATGACTCCAAATTTGACTGCATTGCAAAATAATAAAGACAAGGAAGGTTTCTTCTGATCAGACTGTTTGGATGATATCTGTTCAAATATTGTAGACATAGTTACAATTTAATAAAACAGTTTTTTTTATTTGCATGTGTTTTAGAATGTCTCTTATAGCTGTGTTGTAAAGCTGCGTTTTAGCATCGTTACTCATTCTAACAGACTGATTTGATGACTGATAAACATTCCTGATTATTATTACTGTAATGTTGAGAACGGTTGAGCTGCTTCATATTTTTCAGGATTCTATGAGGAATTAAAGAGTTCAAACGAACAGCGGATGGATGGATGGATGGATGGACGGATGGATGGATGGATGGAATGAACAACAGGATGGATGGATGGATGGATGGATGGATGGATGGATGGATGGAATGAACGACAAGATGGATGGATGGATGGATGGATGGATGGAATGAACAACAAGATGGATGGATGGATGGATGAATGAATGACAGGATGAAAGACAGGATGAACGAACGACAGGATGAAGGGATGGATAGATGGATGGATGGATGGACGAACGAACGGAATGAATGACAAAATGATGAATGGATGGATGGATGGAAAGAACAATGGATGGATGCATGGATGGAATGAATGACAAAATGAACAATGGATGGATGGATGGATGGATGGATGGATGGATGGATGAATGGATGGATGGATGGATGGATAGATGGAAGGATGGATAAAATGAACAACAAAATGAACAATGGATGGATGAATGGATGACAAAATTAACAATGGATGCATGGATGGATGGATGGATGGAAGGAAGGATGGATGGATAGAATGAACAACAAAATGAACAATGGATGGATGAATGGATGACAAAATTAATGATGGATGGATGGATGGAATAAATGACTGAATGATAGAACGATAGAATGATGGCTAGATAGAATGATGGATGGATTGATGGACAGATGGAAGGATGGATGGATGGAATGAACGACAGGATGGATGGATGGATGGATGGATGGATGAAGTGAACGACTGGATGGATGGAGTGAACAACAAGATGGATGGATGGATGGATGGATGGATGGAGTGAACAACAAGATGGATGGGTGGAGTGAACGATGAGATGGATGGATGGAATGAATGACTAGATGGATAGATGGATGGATGGATGGAATGAATGATGGATGGATGGATGGATGGATGGATGAATGACAGGATGAAAGACAGGATGAACGAACAACAGGAAGAACGGATGGATATATGGATGGATGGATGGATGGACGGACGAACGGAATGAATGACAAAATGATGAATGGATGGATGGATGGATGGAATGAATGAATGACAAAATGATGGATGGATGGATCAATGGATGGATGGAGGGATGGAATAAACAAAGGATGGATAGATGGGTGGAATGAACGACAAAATGATTGATTGATGGATGGATGGATGGAAAGAACAATGAATGGATGCATGGATGAAATGAACGACAAAATGAACAATGGATGAATGGATGGATAGATGGAAGGATGGATAAAATGAACAACACAATAGACAATGGATGGATGAATGGATGACAAAATTAACGATGGATGGATGGATGGATGGATGGATGGATGGATGGATGGATGGATGGATGGATGGATAATGATGGATGGAATAAATGACTGAATGATAGAACGATAGAATGATGTCTAGATAAAATGATGGATGGGTGAATGGATTGATGGAATAAATGACAAAATAATAAAATGAACGATAGAACTATAGATGGATGGATGTAATGAACAACAGAATGGTATATTGAACATTGGATGGATGGATGGAGGCATGAATGATAGATAGATAGATAGATAGATAGATAGATAGACAGACAGACAGACAGACAGACAGACAGACAGACAGATAGACAGATAGACAGACAGACTTGAGTGTTTTTCTCAGCGCTGCAGATCTGCTGTTTCCAGCACTGATCCTCCATGAGTCTACAAGATCTAGCAGAAATATTCATATCTGAGCTCAGAGCTGCACAAAAACACACACAGAGAACTTCACTGACGCCCCAACAATCAGTGTGTGAAGTCTGATCTCTGTCACTCATTTATGCACAGACACAAACGCATGTTAACACACTCCACTGTCCCAAACACACACACTGGCTTTGATTCAGGCCCTCTTTTCGTCTTTTCTCACACTCTCACACCATTCCACTGCTCTCACACACACTTCATTTATCTATTATTTATAAAGAGCTGCAGCCTCATACATGCAGAACAGCCTGAGGTTTCCTTACATTTATTTATATCATTTATTCCATGCCTGAATATGCACTGCCTGAATAATTCTGCATGGAACACTTTATAAGTAAGATAAGATAATTATTTATTACTATTATTACTACTATATACCAGTGGCGGCTGGTGTTAAAAAATGTGGGGAGGGCGCAAACACCAGAAAAAAAAAACTGTTGGTAAAGTAAGAGTGTAAAAGCCATTTTTCAGGTGATGCATCAAAAAACTAAAATATGACTAAAGCATACAATAAATGCATCACAAATCAGTTCAATTTAGTTCAATTTGGGTTTATCATCAGTAATGAAGTAATCAAGATAATCAGTAAACACACACACACACACACACACACACACACACACAAACAAATGTTGCCTAATCACTGGCCAGTAGCACTACTTGAAAATAAATTTTGCTCTCCTTTTTTTCTGGCTTGAAAATTTCTCAATAACTTTTAGTTAACGTCAGTCATCTCAGTCACCAGTCTCTTCTCTATTGACAGCATGGCCAATGCATTCAGCCTCTCTTGCGTCATGCTGTTTAAAACAGCAAACATGGAAATAGTTAAAAAGATGACTTACTGTACATCACAACCCGGCAAACTCCGTTTGTCATAACAAGTGCTGGAAAAGCCCCGAATATTTGCGCGCTCGCGATCACTTGACTACTGGTGAATTTGCAAGGAAGGTCGATCTGGTCCAAGCTCCTTCGTCCTTTTTTTTCTTCATCCAAACGCCTTGTGAACGGATATCTTTGCAAAGATACAACGGAATATTCCTTCATCTCGAGAAAATGCATCCTAAGCTCTTTGGTGAGAATGGTCCAATCACATAAGGCCAATCATATAAAAACAAATATGATTCGTTCTAACAACAAAATGGGAGTGTTCGGGGCGCAGAGCGCTGCGCCCCAAAGACAATTTAAAACTGGCCAATTAGAGCTTATTGTCATATCACGTGCATTGAAAATGTTCGTGTACCTACATAGACACCCATTAGTCCGGCGCCCCGCACACATATGAAAAAATATTGTTCATACATTTTTTTTTCAATAAATGTTAGTATGACTACAATAAATGTTAGAATGTTATATTTAAATCAATTTATTTTGTTAATATTTGTGATAATAAACATTAACATATTAAAGGGGTCTAACTTGAAGGGAGGGCGGCGCCCCAGCGCCCTCTATTGACCAGCCGCCACTGCTATATACTGTATCTATTATCTATTTATTATAAGAAATAACGATATTTAAGGCATGAAAAGGCCGGCAAGGTGGCTCAGTGGTTAACACTGTCGCCTCACAGCAAGAAGGCCACTGGTTTGAGTCCTGGCTGGGTCAGTTGGCTTTTCTGTATGGAGTTTGCATGTTGTGTTGGCGTGGGTTTCCTCCGGGTGCTCCAGTTTCCCCCACAGTCTAAACACGTGCGCTATAGGGGAATTGGACTAAATTTGCCATAGTGTATGTGTGTGTGTGTGAATGTGAGATTGTATAGATCAGGGGTGTCAAAGTCAATTCCCGGAGGGCCGGAGCCCTGCAGAGTTTAGTTCCAGCCCTGCTTCAAAACACCTATCTATAGGTACCAAACAAGCCTAAAGCACTCAATTAGTTTGATCAGGTGTGTTTAATTAGGGCTGGAACTAAACTGTGCAGAGCTCCGGCCCTCCAGGAACTGGCTTTGACACCTGTGGTATAGATGATCAATTGGATGAACTAAATTGGCCGTAGTGTATGAGTGTGTATGGGTGTTTCCCAGTACTGGGTTGCAGCTGGAAGGGCCTCCGCTGTGTAAAACATATGCCGGAATAGTTGGTGGTTCATTCCGCTGTGGCGGTGCCTGATGAATAAAGGGACTAAGTCGAAGGAAAATGAATGAATGAATGAAAATAATGACAAATTATAAAATGTTATGCTCTTTAAAAGTGATGGGTTGAAAAAAAAAATGGGTTGAAAATTAATCCAAAAATGTATTTAAAAATGATTTCAAATTTAATTGATTGAAATAAATTGATGTTAAATTATGTCATGATTTTGGTTTAATTAGTGCTTTGTTGCAACATACAATACTACTACATTACATTAATAAAACTCCTTTTATTAATCAGGGATCGCCACAGTGGAATGAACCACCAACTTATCCAGCATATGCTTTACACAGCGAATGTCCTTCCAGCTGCATACCATCACTAGGAAACACCATACACACTCATTCACACACAGACCCTATGGCACACAGACACTCCCCTATAGCGCATGCGTTTGGACACCCACACCAACACGGGGAGAACATGCAAACTCCACACAGAAATGCCAACTGACCCAGCCTGGGCTCGAACCAGCAACCTTCTTGCTGTGAGGCAGCAGTGAGAACCACTGAGCCACTGTGTCGCCCACATTTAAAATGTAAAATTCAAAATTCAAAAATTTTAAATTCTAAAATTCAAAACTTAAAAAATTCAAAATTCAAAAATTCAAAATTCAAAAATTCAAAAATTCTAAATTCAATTCAAATCAGATGAAGTGTGTAGAGTACAGAATATGCTACAGAGTGCATAAAAAGCGAGTGTTTGTAATGTATCTGTGGCGCAGTGAATAATGGCGTGTGTCTGTAAAAGGCTCGTCTGGCCCTCGGGACGTCCTCGTCTTTCCACACATGTGAATCATGCAAATGTCAAGAGCAAAGGTCAGAGGGCCGAGAGACACGACAGACACCAGTAAGACTCAAGCACACCACAGCACACCGAAAACAAGACAAAAGAAGCAGCACAAAAGCAGAAGCAGTGCTCTCTTCAGATTTTATCCATCAGAGAATAGACAGAATCACAACACCCGGTCATGAAAACAGCTTTTACTGCATAATGTCTGCATATAAAGATATGGATGACAAAAGGTGCTGTAAATTAAACAAAGTTATGATATGGACTGCAGAAAGACATTTTCATGCATGTTCTGGGTGAGTTTTCTGCCATATGAGTACAAGAACACATGAATTTCACCTTCAAAGTTGCTGAGCCGTGACTAACTACTTCTAAAAACTACAGGTCTTCACTATAATCTGCCAAAATAAAAGTCTTAATTAACTGTGTAATATAAACACACTATTTTGTATTTAGGAAGGAACAAACTTTTTTTCTTTGTGTTTTAATTGATTAGACATGCTTTTGTTTATTAAAATTAATTTTTTTTTAAATGGAACCTAAAATAATTAACAGAAAATGTAGAATTCAGAAAAAAATGTGAAATATAAGAAATACCAAGACTCTAAAACTTACGTAAATTTTAATATATTATTAGGGCCATAAATTGTAATAAATTTTTAATCATTTGTTGTTAAATATTTCCATAATTTCAGTTGATTACAAATTAGACTTTTGGTTTTGCTTTATTTTTAAATAAATATAAATACATAAATACATATAAATACATATACATAAATAAATAAAATAAATAAATAAATAAACAAATAAATACGAATACATACATATAAATACATATACATAAATAAATAAAATAAATAAATAAATAAATAAATATTCATTCATTCATTCATTCATTTTCTTTTCGGCTTAGTCCCTTTATTAATCTGGGGTCGCCACAGCAGAATGAACCACCAACTCATCCAGCACGTTTTTACACAGCGGATGTCCTACCAGCCGCAACCCATCTCTGCGAAACATCCACACACACTCATTCACACTCGTACACTACGGACAATTTAGCCTACCCAATTCACCTGTACTGCATGTCTTTGGACTGTGGGGAAAACCGGAGCACCCGGAGGAAACCCACGCGATCGCAGGGAGAACATGCAAACTCCACACAGAAACGCCAACTGACCCAGCCAAGCCTTGAACCAGCGACCTTCTTGCTGTGAGGCGACAGCACTACCTACTGCGCCACTGCGTAGCCCTATAAATAAATAAATACGTATAAATAAATAAATGAATACATACATAAATAAATAAAAAATAAATAAATAAATAAACAAACAAATACAAATACATATAAATAAATACATATAAATAAAATAAAATAAATAAATAAATAAATAAATAAATAAATAATTAAAATAAAATGAAAATGTATATGTGAACTCATTACATTTTTGGCCTCCAGAAAATAAAATAAAATAAAATAAAATAAAATAAAATAAAATAAAATAAAATAAAATAAAATAAAATAAAAATGTTTCAGCTCATTTTAAATAAGTAGTTTGAACAAGCAGCAAAAGTCATTTTTTGACAATTAATTTAATTGATAAGATATGTTTTTGAAGACATTGAAATAAACCATATCTAAGAATCCTAAGAAAGAAATTAAATTAATTGATGTTAAATTAATAATGCATTTATATTTAATTATAATGCGCTTTTCTAAAACCTAAAGTATAAAACAAAGATAATAAAACATGCAATAAAATACAAGGAAATTATAAACACAATAGAACGATAAAGACTCTAAAAATGCTATTTTAAAATGATGAGTTAAATTGTTTTTCGCTAAATTGTTTCATGATTTTAGTTTAATTAGATTAGAAAAATCACCTCTTAATAAAACAGTTTTCATACAGACCTAAAAATGTGATTCATTTTAATTAAATTGTTGTTTAAAGGTTTCATAATTTTAATTAATATATATTTTTTCAATAATAAAGTTGTGCAAGTTTAAAATTTTATGAAAAATGCAAACTAATTAATTATTTTATAAATATTAAATATAAATAAATAAATAAATAAATAAATAAATAAATAAATAAATAAATAAATAAATAAATAAATAAATAAATAAATTCAATTTTAACCAAAAACATAAATCAAAGAGATTTCATGGGGCCCTAAAACATTTAGCCAAATAATAACATTCAATATTCAGTCATTGGAGAGATTGAGAGTCCTATAAAAGACATTTTCATAAATCTCATAAAAAAACCAAGCAAATTAAACCCCCCAATAATGACTATTCCCTGATAGACAATCCGTGATGAATAATCCAGATCTTTTATCACAGCGAATATACCTTCAGGATTCAATTTGCAGGTGCAATTACATTAAATGTGCTGGAGATAACAGAACGTCACATGATAATAATGGATTTAATATCCCATTATGCTATTGTGATCCACCATTCCTTATACACTGTACATGCATGGAGAAGCCATTGTGAGCGGCCCCATATATATGAGATGGGATTAAATTACTGTTAATGGGCTGCTATTTTTACACCCCTTACACACTTAAACCTGCTTTACCTTCTGGATGAAGATCTGAGAGCATCAGTGACCGTTTTCATGGTCACATATGCAGAGGAATATGAAAGATATTCATATGAAGATGTGATAAAGACTACAGTATATAACACTCGCCAAACAAACAAGTGACTAGTGAATTCATGAAATGCAACATAAAACATGGTATAATGTGTAATGTAAAATAATAATAATAAATGACAATCCAGATCAAACCTGTGTGTTGCACATAACAAATATTACAGTAAGTGTCTTCAAATTAAAATGCATTTACTTTTTTTAGCAGACAGTTATGCAAAGATGTACAAATGAGGATAAAAAACGTACTTCAGGTCACAAGAGAGCAGTGATATAGTAATGTCATGACAAGTCTAAGTTGATTTTGCTTTATTTAAAAAATTTAATAATTAATTGAAAGAATAAATAAATAAATAAACAAATAAATAAATAAAATAAATAAATAAATAAACGAATGAATGAATAAATAAACAAATAAATAAATAAATAAATAAAATAAATACATTAAATAAATAAACGAATGAATGAAAGAATGAATGAATGAATAAACAAACAAACAAATAAATAAATAAATAAATAAATAAATAAATAAATAAATAAATAAATAAATAAATAAATAAATGAATAAATGAATGAATGAATAAACAAATAAATTAATTAATTAATTAAATGAATAAATTAAATAAATAAACAAATGAATGAATGAATGAATAAACAAATAAACAAATTAATTAATTTAATTAATTAATTAAATGAATGAATGAATGAATGAATGAATGAATAACAAATGAATCAATAAATGAATAAACAAATAAATAAAATAAATTAATTAATTAAATAAATAAATTAAATAAATAAATAAACAAATGAATTAATGACTAAATAAACAAATAAATAAATAAAATAGAAACTGGCTCTTTTTATTTTTCTACCGGAAAAAGATGGTTTGGCATCTCCAGGTTGGAGGAAAGTCCTGTGTGCGAGTGAGGAACGGATGCAACATGAGATTGATAGGTGGATCAGTGCAGCGGCAGCAGTAATGCAATCGATGTACCGGTCCGTTGTGGTAAAGAAGGAGCTGAACCGAAAGGCAAAGCTCTTGATTTACCGGTCAATCTACATTCCTACTCTTACCTTTGGTCATGAGCTTTGGGTCATGACCGAAAGGACAAGATCTCGGACACAAGCGGCCGAAATTAGTTTCCTTCGCAGGGTGGCAGGGCGCACCCTTATAGATAGGGTGAGGAACTCTGTCACCCGGGAGGAGCTCGGAGTAGAGCCGCTGCTCCTCCACATCGACAGAAGTCAGCTGAGATACGCTGAAGGGACTATGTCTCTCGGATGGCCTGGGAACGCCTCAGGATCCCCCCGGAGAAACTGGAGGAAGTGTCTGGGGAAAGACACTTAGTCTAAGGGCGTACTCACACTATGCTATCCGAACCGTGCCCAGGTCCGTTTCCCGGATCGTTTGAGAATTGAATAGGGCTCAGGCATGGTTCAGTTGGCCGGCCCTGGCCCTGGCCCGGTTGGAAGAGGTGTGCCAGAGCGCGGTTCACTTGGGCTCAGGCGCGGTACGCTTGTAGTGTGAGTTCAAAACGCGCCTGAGCCCGAAACGGAAGATGAGACGTGATTTTTAAGGGACTGTTTGATATGGATTAATTAATCATTCGTACTGTTCAATGAACGCAAACTGTCGTAGTTTATTAAAGACACAACCCCCTCACTGCACGTCAGCTGCAGCTTCAGCAAACCTCCTAATTCCTGCAGCACGAGGACTTTATGATTGTTTATGAGCGTCAAAAGTGGCTGATCTGTTCGACCAAATATTTGACCGCGTGTCACCGCATATCAAACGACTTAAACGATATAACTAAAGAAAATCTCCACTGTGCTGAGCGAGAGCGCTTACTAAACAGCGCATCCTCGATGACGTAAGCGTGCCCAGGCCCGAATGTAATGTGAGTGCGGGCCGTCAGGGGGAGGCGGGGGGGTGGACAAGCGTGCTTTGGCCCGGTTCAAAGCAACTGTACATAGTGCGAGCACACCCTTAGTCTCACCTAAGACTGCTGCATCCGCGACCCGGCCGCGAAAAAGCGGACGAAAATTTAGGAATGAATAAATAAAATAAACAAATAAACAAAAAAACAAACAAATAAAAATTATAAATAAAATAAATAAACAAATGAATGAATGAATGAATAATTAAATAAACAAATAATTAAAATAAACAAAAACAAACATAAAAATAAAATCAAAAACAAATGAGTGAATGAATAATTAAATAAACAAACAAACAAATAAAAAAAATAATTAATCAATTAATTAAATTGTATATGTAAATCCATAAATTTTTTTGGCCTCCAGAAAAATAAAATAAAATAATTTATGAGACTAATAAATCTTTAAATATATTTAATCACATCCACTACTGTCAAAAGTCTGAGGTCAGCTGGATTTTTTATTTGTTTATTTTTAATGTTGTCTTTAATGATCAAGGCTTCATTTATTGGAGATATGAAAATACAGTAAAAGCAGTACAAATCTGACATAATATTGCAATTTAAAAGGAGTTCAATTATATTTTCTTTTCTAATGTGATTTATAATTTAAGTGAATGAAAACTAACTTTTCATAATTTACTCATGTTCCTTCAGAAATCATTCCAATATGATGATTTGATTATAATGATAATTATTTTATGAGTGTAATTATAATGATTGTTAATCTCTGATTAGTATATGTTGAATTTTTTGAGGGGTTAGGATTTAACAGAAAACAAAAAACAGCACTTATCTGAAACTAAAAACAATTGGTTGTCGTAACCCAACGTTGGGCCAAATATGAACAAACTCAACCCAAGTGTAATTAAATTTTATTTAAAAAAAATTACGCCACTGTTGGCTTTGTCCATATTTGACCAAACACTGGTGTACGACAACCCATGATTTTTTAAGAGCATAACATTTTATAATTTGTCATTATTTTCATTCATTCATTCATTTTCCTTCGACTTAGTGCCTTATTTATCAGGGGTCGCCACAGCAGAATGAACCGCCAACTTATCCAGCATGTGCTTTACAAAGCAAATCCCCTTACTGCTGCAACCCAGTACTGGGAAACACCCATACACACTCATTCACACACTCACTCATACACTATGGACATTTTAGCTTACCCAATTTCCGCTTTTGTGCATGTCTTTGGACTGTGGGGGAAACCGGAGCACCCGGAGGAAACCCACACCAACACGGGGAGAACATGCAAACTCCACACAGAAATGCCAACTGACCCAGCCGGTACTCAAACCAGCGACCTTTATTGCTGTAAGGCAACAGTGCTAACCACTGAGCCACCCATTAATTTAATTGTTGGATAAAATTAATATTCAGACATGCTTTGACAGCTGCAAACAGTGCCTCTACTTTTAATAGAGCAGCACAAAAACAAGCTACATTTAAAATTGAGATCATCAGTGGATAAAGCGATTAAACAGCAGGGATCTTCATGTTATCTCAACTAAAAAAAAAGCCCTGAACCCTTTAGCTCACCCTAAAATATCCCAGCTCTTATTGAGTCGAACGTGTGTTCACTCAATTTGAGGGAGGATTATCTTGATTCGCGCTTCGCCATCAGATCGAGTTTCCCATGTCATAAAATAAGGCGAATGGCACACTGCTGCCCCTGTGGAGACGGTGTGAAGAGATGAACGCTTTCTGACACACACACAGCCAGATCCACTGCTGCAAACATCTTCTGCATGTAGCTTCACTGCGAATATCTGTAACTCGCTCTGCAGAGATGGTAATGATTCAGAGCTCACGCCGAGCTGAAGAATGTACCGCCTAAGACTCCTCATAGTCTTTACACTGCTAGATAACCCAATGTTGGGTCAAATGTTGACCACACCAACTGTTTGGTTTGATTAATTACATTTATAGGCTCAAATTTAACCCAACATTTATACAAGAAGACTTATGGGTTAAAAAGTGTAATTCAATGTAAACAAGTTACTCCAGTGTTGTGTTGTGTATTTGACCCAACATTGGGTAAATACATCCCAGCATTTTTTAGAGTGTTCATACTTTGCTTTTTCATTGTAAGCTCAATGTGACACTAAAAGATTCTGTGTTGTTTTCAAATGCTGGGTCAAATGTGAACAAACCCAATTGTTAAGTTAGTTTCTTCAATTAAATTTACAGGCACACTTTTAACTCAACATTTGGGTTTGTCCATATTTATGCAAGATGTCTAAAATATTCTGGGTTGTATTAATCAAATATGGACAAACCCAACACTTTAGTCCAACATTGGGTTTGAACATATTTGACCCAACAGTGTTCATACTTTGATATTTCATGTTAAATTCAATGTTATTGTCAATAGTAATGTTGTCGTAACCCAATTTTGGATCAAATGTAGACAAATACAACCACTGGGTTAATTTTGTCAATTACATTTATAGGCTCAAGTTTAACCCAACATTTGTGTTTGTCTATATTTATACAAGAAGTCTTGACTCTAAAATAATCTGGGTTGTATTAATCAAATTGTATTGTATTGTTTGTATGGACAAACCCAATGATGGAGTTACATTTTTTTAATTCAGTGTAAACAAATTAGCCCAACTTTGGGTTTAAACATATTTGACCCAACATTGGGTTACTACAACCCAGCTATTTATAGAGTGTTCGTTTTTTGATATTTCGCTTTAAACTCAATGTTACACTAAAAAATGCTGCGTTGTTGTATAACACTATATGTTGGGTCAAATATGTTCAAACCCAATGATGGGATCATTTGATTAGATTGAATTACATTTTTAACACAACCATTAGGTTAAAAAATTTAATTTAATGTAAACAAATAAACCCAACATTGAGTTTGAACATATTTGACCCAAAATTGGGTTAATACAACCCAGACATTTTTTATACGATACGTCTTCATTCTAAAATGTCCTGGGTGGTATTAATCAAATATAAACAAACCCAATATTGGGTTAATACAGCCCAGCAATTTTAGAGTGTTCATACTTTAATATTTTATGTTAAACTCAATGTTACACAAAAAAATGCTGGGCTGTCGTAAACCAACATTGGGTCAAATGTGGACAAAGTCAACTGCAATTAAAAAAAAATTGAAATTAAATTTATAGGCCCAAATTTAACCCAACATTTGTCTTCAAAGTCTGTCACAAAGTCTTCACTCCAAAAAGTTCTGGGTTGTATTATTTAAATATGGACAAAACCAACAATTGGGTTAAAAAATGTAATTCAATGTAAACAAATGACCCCAACATTGAGTATGAACATATTTGACCCAAAATCGGGTTAATATAACCCAGCAATTTTTAGTATAACATTCAGTTTAACATGAAATACAAGAAGTTTTCAATCTAAAAATTCTGGGTTGTATTAACCCAAGGCTGTGTCAATTGTGGATAAACCCAACAATGGGGTAAAAAATATTATTTAATGTTAAAAATTACCCCAATATTGGGTTTGACCATATTTGACCCAATATTGGGTTAATAAAACCCAGCAATTTTTAGAGTTTTCATATTTTGACATTTCATGTTAAACTCAATATTATGTTAATAAATGCTGGGTTGTTGTAACCCAGTGTTAGGTCAAATATGAATAAAATCAATTGGTGGAAATGTTTCTATTAAATTCATAGGCCTAGATTTAACCCAGCGGTAGGTTTTGTCCATATTCGTGTTCATAATTTGACATTTCATGTTAAACCAAATATTACACTAAATAAGGCTGGGTTGTTGTAATCCAATGTTGGGTCAAAATCCAACCACTGTGTTATTTATTTTAATTAAACTTATAGGCTCAAATTTAGCCCAACATTTATGTTTTCACTCTAAAATAAATAAAATACATTCTAAAAATTTGGGGTTGTATTAACCCAATGCTGTGTCAATTATGGACAAACCCAACAATTGGGTTAAAACATCTAATTTAATGTAAACAAATTAGCTTAATGTTGGATTTTAACACATTTGACCCAACATGGGGTTAGTACAACCCAACAATTTCTAGAATAACATTGAGATTAACATGAAATACAAGAAGTCTTTGATCTAAAAATTCTAAGTTGTATTAACCCAATGCTGTGTCAATTATGGAAAAACCCAACAATTGGGTTAAAATTTTTTATTTAATGTTAACAATGACGCCAACATTAGGTTTGACCATATTTGACCAATATTTTATATATAATATATAAAAGGTTTTAGAGTGTTCATACTTTGACATTTCATGTTCAACTCAATATTACGTTAATAAATGCTGGGTTGTTGTAACCCAGTGTTAGGTTAAATATGGATAAAATCAATTGGTGGGAATGTTTCTATCAAATTTATAGGCCGAGATTTAACCCAGCGGTTGGTTTTGTCCATATTAGTGTTCATAATTTGACATTTCATGTTAAACCAAATATTACACTAAATAAGGCTGGGTTGTTGTAATCCAATGTTGGGTCAAAATCCAACCACTGTGTTATTTTTACATTAAACTTACAGCCTTAAAGTTAGCCCAACATTTGTGTTTGTCTATATTTATTCAAGTCTTTGATCCAAATATTTTGGGTTGTATTAACCAAACGCTGAGTCAATTATGGATATATCTCAACAATTAAACATTTTAACCCATTTAATACAACCCAGCATTTTTGAGTGTTTATATTTCAGCATTTCATGTTAAACTCAACTGAGGTGAACTTCCAATCCTTCCAAAAAACAAATGCTGGTTTTCTGTAACCAAACGTTGGGTCAAATACGACGTTTGGGTTCATTTATTCCTTTTGTTTTCGGCTTAGTCCCTTTTTTTAATCAGGGGTCGCCACAGCGGAATGAACCGACAACATATCCAGCATATGTTTTACGCAGTGTAATTTGTTTATGAACCATAATATAGTAAAGTACTTGAATTAATCTTCTGTGGCTATGGTAACACAACAACTACAGTAATATAAACAAATTAACCAATACAGTACATTCTCTACAACTACAGTGTAGCTATATTATACTACAATACACAACAGTTTCATTCATTCATTCATTCATTTTCTTGTCAGCTTTGTCCCTTGCGGGGTCGCCACAGCGGAATGAACCGCCAACTTATCCAGCACGATTTTACGCAGCGGATGCCCTTCCAGCCGCAACCCATCTCTGGGAACTTCCACACACACATTCATACTCATACACTATGGACAATTTTAGCTTACCCAATTCACCTGTACTGCATGTCTTTGGACTGTGGGGGAAACCGGAGCACCCGGAGGAAACCCACGCAAACCCAGGGAGAACATGCAAACTCCACACAGAAACGCCAACTGACCCAGCCCAGCCGAGGTTCGAACCTGCGACCCAGCGACGTTCTTGCTGTGAGGCAACAGCACTACCCACTGCGCCACTGGGTTGCCCTACACAACAGTTTATGTAGTAAAAACTAAAGTAAACTCTAATATTAGTTACTACAGTTTGCTTTAGCATTCATAAAGTGCTTTTACTATTAGGCTATATATGAAGTATGATACATTTTACTTTAGTATGCTTCAAAAACACTATATCATTCACTATAAATGACCATATTTAAAAAAAATATGACTTCATATTAAATACAAGAATATTTTTGTATTTTTTTCATCAACTGGACATTTAAACCAAGCATTTACAGTGTGAGAAGTGGTAGGCTATTTATTTTTAAACCCCACAGGGCCAAACAGCGTAAGAAACAGCCCCAGTCGCATGTCAAACTTCTAGATCACGACAACTGCAGTTTCCGTCTCCCAAACTTGATCCGCGACAGCTTGCGAGCCAGAGGAAAGGTACGGTACACTTCAGCAGCTATGAGCGTCTTTCCAACAGATGGATCAGAGATGTGCAGTACACAGAAAATCTGGAGATCTTAATAATTCAGCAACTTCTTGTGTGACATGGAGTGTAGTTCAGCTCTCTCTCAAACAGGGCACATATGGAGAAGCAGACGCGCCTCTCGCAGAAAAACGCTAAACTAACAGGAGAAGAGTCCCCGAAGAGAAGAGCGGGAACGCGGAGAGGTAAAGATGGACAGAATGCGACTCAACCCCCCTGAGGCCACGCGAGACTTTACTTCAGTGTGTGTGTTTGTGTCTGCAGATGTGAACAGCTTGATACTGTGCACCAAATGCTGTAGGGAGAAATTCCTCCTGTTTCGCACGTTAATTTGTGCCAAAATTAGCCACCAGACTGAAATCTGACATTCTTCAAATGATTGATTAAACTCGCAAAGTTTATCAACTTTACATCAACTAACCTGCTTTACTCTCGTCAGGTAAAGTTTTTCTTGAGGAAGTCCTCATAAACCCATGTGGAGTTGTTTTGGGGATGTTTTCCCGCCTTTTTCACAAGACAGTAAATAGTTAGAAGACATGATGGTACATAGAAAATGTGTTAGTAAATAATAAACAATCATAATTGTCTTGTAAAAAGGGCGGGAAAACCTATGTGGATTTGTTTTGCGGATGTTTTCCCGCCTTTTTTCACAAGATAGTAAATAGCTAAGACATGTTGGTAAATAGAAGATGTGTTAGTAAATAATAAACGGTCATCACTGTCTTGTGAAAAGGGCGGGAAAACCTATGTGGAGTTGATTTACAGATGTTTTCCTGCCTTTTTCACAAGACAGTAAATAGTTAGAAGACATGTCAGCAAATAATAAACGGTCATCACTGTCTTGTGAAAAGGGCGGGAAAATCTATGTGGAGTTGTTTTGCAGATGTTTTCTCGCCGTTTTCACAAGACGGTAAATAGTTAGAAGACTTGTCTGTAAATAATTAGAAGACATGTCGGCAAATAATAAACAGTCATCACAATCTTGTGAAAAGGGTGGGAAAACCTATGTGGAGTTGTTTTGCGGACGTTTTCCCGCCCTTTTCACAAGACATTAAATAAATAGAAGACATGTCGGCAAATAATAAATGGTCATCACAGTCTTGCGAAAAGGGCGGGAAAATCTATATGGATTTGTTTTGCAGATGTTTTCTCGCCGTTTTCACAAGACGGTAAATAGTTAGAAGACTTGTCTGTAAATAATTAGAAGACATGTCGGCAAATAATAAACAGTCATCACAATCTTGTGAAAAGGGTGGGAAAACCTATGTGGAGTTGTTTGCCGATATTTTCCTACCCTTTTCACAAGACGGTAAATAGTTAGAAGACATGTCTGCAAATAATAAACGATCATCGCAGAAAACCTATGTGGAGTTGTTTGCAGATATTTTCCTACCCTTTTCACAAGAAGGTAAATAGTTAGAAGACATGTCAATAAATAGTTAAAAGACGTGTTTGTAAATAATAAACGGTCATCAGCGTCTTGTGAAAATGGCGGGAAAACCTATGTGGAATTGTTTTGCGGATGTTTTCCCGATTTTTTCACAAGACAGTAAATAGTTAGAAGATATGTCTGCAAATAGTTAGAAGACATGTTGGTAAATAAAAAATGGTCATCAGCGTCTTGTGAAAAGGGCAGGAAAACCTATGTGGAATTGTCTTGCGGATGTTTTCCCGCCTTTTTCACAAGACAGTAAATAGTTAGAAGACATGTCGATAAATAGAAGACTTGTTGGTAAATAATGTCGATAAATAGAAAACATGTTGATAAATAAAAAATGGTCATCAGCGTCTTGTGAAAAGGGCGGGAAGCTCTTTGTGGAGTTGTTTTGCGGATGATTTCCCGCCTTTTTCAAAAGACAGTAAATAGTTAGAAGACATGACAGTGATTAGAAGATGTGTTGGTAAATAATAAACGGTCATCACTGTCTTGTAAAAAAGGGCAGGAAAACCTGTGTGTTGTTTTGCGGATGTTTTCCCGCCTTTTTCACAAGACAGTAAATAGAAGACATGTCGATAAATAATAAACAGTTATCGCAGTCTTGTGAAAAGGGCGGGAAAAACTATGTGGTATTGTCGTGCGGATGTTTTCCCGCCTTTTTCACAAGACAGTAAATAGTTAGAAGACATGTCGATAAATAGAAGACCTGTTGGTAAATAATGTCGATAAATAGAAAACATGTTGGTAAAAAAAAAATGGTCATCAGCGTCTTGTGAAAAGAGCGGGAAGCTCTGCTTTGTGGATGATTTCCCGCCTTTTTCAAAAGACAGTAAATAGTTAGAAGACATGACAGTAAATAGAAGATGTGTTGGTAAATAATAAACGGTCATCACTGTCTTGTAAAAAAGGGCAGGAAAACCTGTGTGTTGTTTTGCGGATGTTTTCCCGCCTTTTTCACAAGACAGTAAATAGTTAGAAGACATGTTGGTAAATAATAAACAGTTATCACAGTCTTGTGAAAAGGGCGGGAAACTCTTTGTGGAATTGTTTTGCAGATGTTTTCCCCCCTTTTTCACAAGAGAGTGAATAGTTAGAAGATATGTCTACAAATAGTTAGAAGACATGTTGGTAAATAGAAGACATGTTGGTAAATAATGTTGATAAATTTAATATATATTATATATTATAAATATATGAAATAAATATTCTATAATCCTACTATAGTGAATGTTAGCAAATATTGCTGGATGCCATGATCAGAATCATTCTAAAGAGCTGTTAACTATTGGATATTTAAATAATTTGCCATATTGAAATTACAAATTCAATCTGCATTCTGAGTGGTTCTGAGATATTGAGCTTTAAAGTTTTTGAATTCCATAAAGCAAAAATATACGGGGATGCTAGTCTGCTTTGACACAATCTACATAGCAAAAAGAGCTACCGAGATGAAGATGAACTGTATTGAATTGAATGACAATTTGATGCTGGTTTGACATGTTTTTGATGTCATTTTGACATGAAGGTATTCGCTGGGAAGTGTATGCTAAATATGGGAATGCATCCCATACACAACAGCAGCACAACAATGCAACCAGTCAATTGGCTCAAGGATAAAATGTAGTTCTCTGGGACTAAAATGATGGCTAATTCCTTAAAACTACTTGTTACAAAACCCCTTTCTATTGAGGTGCAAACTTTCCAATATAAAAATAAAATGATGTGTGTGTGTGTATTTGGATTATTAAAAAAAAATGCCTCGTCCAAATCACAACTTCGAGCCAAAACTCTAAGAATAGATCCAAATATTTCGAGTTGCGTCTCATTTAAATGTTCCCCAGCTTCTGCGGTCGCTGCTGCCTCCTGTTTCTGCTGTCGATCGATTCTGCTGCGGGCACAGAGAGATTCTTCAACTCTAGTTGGCATGAATCTCTCAAACCTGTGGCACTGACTCACACAAACACACAGCCATGTCTTCGGGCTGAGCTAGTTAGGTGGGCTGCATGCTCAAGCTCATGGTCTGTCCTCAGGCACACACAGTTAGTGTTGAACAGTGGAGCCGGTGGAGTGAGAGACCGTCTCATTACCTGCACACCGGTGCACACACATGCGCACACACACCAAATCCCATTGACTGAGCTAATGAGAGTTTCTATTTTCTACCCCTAAACAACTTTATATGTTTAAAAATAACAAACCTCATCAACACATACACTGTAAAAACTGCTGGGTTCCACACAATCGGTTTGTGTTAGGATAACATGAAGGAATTAAGTTGACTTGTTAGTTTTTGCAAATTAAGTGGGTTTAACATAAAACAATATTGTGTTGTTTCAACTCATTATAAATAAGTAGTTTGAACAAGCAGCAAAAGTCATTTTTTGAGCGTACATATCATGTCATATATCGTGTTTCAAGCCAATCAGTGACTTTTATTTAGTGCTGTTAGATGATTGATTGCAACTAATTGTTTATAGTTTGCATTTACATAATGATTTTATGTGTATTGTGTACATTCATTATGTAGATAACACAATGTGGAAAATCCCGGTGCTCCCTATGGCCAGTCCGCCCCTGGTACTATCGTCCCAGTATAGTGTATAGTGAAGGGGACACTATACTGTCAGTGAGCGACGTCTTTCTGATGAGATGTTAAACCGAGGTCCTGACTCCCTGTGGTCATTAAAAATACCATGGCACTTCTTGTAAAGAGTAGGGGTGTAACCCCGGTGTCCTGGCCAAATTTCCTTCATCAGTTCTTACCGACCACATCCTCCCCATCCACCAAATTGGCTGTATCAGTATCTCCACTCCACCTATAGCTGGTGTGTGGCGCCATTGTCCTGTGGCTGCCGTCACATCATCCAAGTTGATGCTGCACACTGGTGGTGGTGTGGAGAGACCCCCCTCCTGATTGCAAAGCGCTTTGGGTGTATGGCCATACACAATAAATGCGCTATACAAATACACATTACATTACACCCAATTCCCCAATAGACTGATTTCACGCGGCCGCCATTATTAACAGCGAAATCGAGGCTGCGGTGGGAAGAAACCCGGAAGTATAGACTGAGTCACACAGGAATGTTGTGTACCTGGCTGTATATCTTATCAGCGAAGAGAAAGTGACACAAATTTATGATTTCAGCGCCTTCCGAGTGACCCTAAGGTCCGTTCTGAATGAATAGTGAAAATAAAAAGAGATATTTGACCTCATTTTCAGCTAAGTTAAGGGAAATGGCACTACTTAGCTAACGTTTTCTTTCCCAAACACACATTTTAGATGCCATTCATCAAACTCAAGTTAATGAACTGATTATTTCACTATTGTCACGATACAAAATTTCCGTAATGAAATGTAAAAAAACGCCAATTTCTCGTTATCATTTAAGACACTGTTCATGGAGTTCTTAAACAGCGCTAATTGGCCATTGTGTTCATGTGCTCAACAGAAATCACTCTGATTGGCTGTGAAGGTCATCAGTTCACCTCACCGCTGTTTACTGAGTGCAAACACAGACGAGCGATCCGCTGATGAATCTACTGATCTTCACGGCTTTAAAACGCTCCAATATTCGTCTATGTGTGTTTTCAATCTGTGAAGAGCGGTGAACTGATAACCTTCACAGTCATTCTGTTGAGCACTGGTGAATACTATGGCAAATCAGCTGTTTATGAGCGCGCTCGGCGGCGCGTAAATGTTAGCGGGAAATTGACGTTTTTAAAACTTCAGTACCGTACAACACTGTTAAAGACAACACGAAGATGTGCTACAGAGGACTGCACTGTTTTATCACTCACCGGGTTACATAGGCTGAAGCAGGGAAGCGTCCCCACGGTGTTTACCTGCTGCCCTGGACTGAAGTCTAGGAGGATCACTCTTAAAGAGATTGTGATGTTGTTTGATGCCTAATAAGCTTTTAATTGTTTATATTAAACTGAACTGAATGATATTAAAGTGATGTTTACACCATTTCTTCATTTTGAAGTCACAGCAACAGCTGGAGGTTTATAGCACACAGCATATTGTTGCAATGTTTACAGTGCTGATCCTATACTTCCGGCTTTCTTCCCACCGCAGCCTCGCTTTCGTGTTCTAAAATGGCGGTCGCGTGAAATAAGCGTATAGCGCATGTGTTTGGACTGTGGGGGAAACCGGAGCACCTGGAGGAAACCTACGCCAACATGGGGAGAACATGCAAACTCCACACAGAAATGCCAACTGGCCAAGTCGGGACTCGAACCAGCGACCGTCTTGCTGTGAGGCAACAGTGCTAACCACTGAGCCACCGTGCCACCCTTAAAAGATGTGATAATGAATTCATCTTCACAATTCATCTTTAAAGAGCTTGAACATTTAATGCGGCAAATGACAAAACTGCAGCATCTGCTTATAAATAACGGAACAATATCATACATTGATGTAGCCACTAATATAATTCTGTTTATAGTTATTGTTTCTGGTGGGCATTTTTCCTTGACTGATACATCATGAAACAATGATAGTTTTCCAAACATTTTTTAAGGGGAACAAATGGTCCTGATGTGATGCAGTGTGGTGGATAAATTCTCTCTCTGCTCATGTGTGCAGACATGCAGTAGTTTGAGCTGCTCTGGAAATCATGTGGACATCAGAAAGGTCAGGGAATGAAGTTTGCCACGTTCCCTTTTCCTCAGGCTTCATCATATCACTGATCATTAAGCTCGATTCAGAGATTTTTCACGCTCATTTAGCTTCATCTGCTCAATCAGAGTCAACTTTCCCCAACAGCTACACGCCGCAGTCTTACACCTACATCTTGCTGTTTTGTGAAAGATCCCAAATCATTTTGTCTTTCATAGCTCATTTAATCTGTAGCGTTCGGGCTTCAGGAAAGCAAGGCGGAAGTGAGATGTGGATCCAAGTGCTGTATAGGGTGTATTAAATTAGCCAAAACAAGACACAAACTCACAAAGACATACAACAGGAGCAGAGCGCACAATAAAACATTAGATTTTTTGTCCAAATTCATTCATTCATTTTCTTGTCGGCTTTGTCGCCACAGCGGAATGAACCGCCAACCTATCCAGCACGATTTTACGCAGCGGATGCCCTTCCAGCCGCAACCCATCTCTGGGAACTTCCACACACACATTCACACTCATACACTATGGACAATTTAGCTTACCCAATTCACCTGTACTGCATGTGTTTGGACTGTGGGGGAAACCGGAGCACCCGGAGGAAACCCACGCAAACGCAGGGAGAACATGCAAACTCCACACAGAAACGCCAACTGACCCAGCCCAGCCGAGGTTCGAACCTGCGACCCAGCGACGTTCTTGCTGTGAGGCAACAGCACTACCTACTGCGCCACTGCGTTGCCCCCTTTTTTTGTCCAAATATCTAAAAAAATTTTAATTAGGAAGCATTTTCTAGACAAGAAACAAATATTGTCTGGTTTTAAAAAATAACGTGCCAAAATTAAGTCACTTTTTTTGTTAAAATAAGCAAAATAATCTGCTAATGGAGTAAGCAAAATAATCTTGTTTTTCCCTTTGACATATGATTATTCTAGTTACGCCATTGGCAGATTATTTCGCTGGTTACATGTTTTCAGCATTCTTCAAAATATCTTCTTTTGTGTTAAACAGAAACTTAAACACGCTTAAAACAAGTTTTTATTTAACTTTTTTGTGTATTAACCTTATTCTTCAATGCTGAAGTGCGCTCGTTTTTGCGATTGCTTTAGAACTTCCGATTCGGTCGCCTATGGGAGAAATAACTACGAATAATACACAGTAGAAACGGTCAAACTAATGCTCTATAACAAGTGTTTGTATGACAATACAGAAAAAATAAAATATCATAATAATATATAATAAGAAAATAACAGTTTGCAACATCAAGCAGCAAAACGAGCTGTTTTTAATGTCTAAAAATGAATGGAAGTGAATGAGACCGGAAGTCTCGAGCCAAAAAGTTTCAAATGGCTGCGCCCGCTCATATGCAGAGAATAAGGTGAATAGGGTGGACATTATATATAGCAAGTAATAGCTTGCTATAGACTGACATTGCAAAGTGGACAAACTAAAGCCCTTTTAAAGGTTTAATGGCTTGAAACTGTTCGACAGACTGGCCAACAAGACTAACTTAGTAGTTTACCACGTTTAAATAAAGGGTTTGCTGAATAACTGCAAAATCCTGCATTTTCAGTGGGCTACTGTTCTTACTGTACATGTGGATTGATTGCCGACACATAATTTGACATATTACTTATGATATAAATAAACAATGCTTACCTAATTTTTGTTCTTCTATGCAAAAGCTATATTCCATATTTTAAAGAGCCATATCCATACTTTTATTTAATTTTGAGTTAGAATATTTTGTATAAGGGGCAGCACGGTGGCTCAGTGGTTAGCACTGTGGCCTCACAGCAAGAAGGTTGCTGCTTCGAGTCTCGGCTGGGCCAGTTGGCATTTCTGTGTGGAGTTTGCATGTTCTCCCCGTGTTAGCGTGGGTTTTCTCCTGGGTGCTCCGGTTTCCCCCACAGTCCAAACACATGCTCTATAGGGGAATTGGACAGTGCTATAGGGGAATTGGAGAAACTAAATTGGCTGTAGTGTATGAGTGCGTGGGTAAGTGAGTGTGTATGGGTGTTTCCCAGTACTGGGTTGCTACTGGAAGGGCATCCGCTGTATAAAACATATGCTGGAATAGTTGGCGGTTCATTTCGCTGTGGCGATCTCTGATAAATCAGAGACCAAACCGAAGGAGAATGAATGAATGAATATTTTGTATAAATAAAAGTATACAATATTTTAATTAAATTACACTTAAATTAAACCAAATATATTTCAGTCAACTAAATGTAGTGTAGATTTAGTGGACTAAAATTGTATGAAATTTAGTTGAATAAAACTAGACTAAAACTAAAATGATTCAGAAGACTAAAACTAAAATGGAACTTAAGTCAAAAGACTTATCATTGTGGATATGTACCCCTGTCTACATTTCTGGAGACCGTGAAATATGTACCCAGAGGTACATCTGGCTCCATTTTTGACTGTAAAATGAACGCTATGGGGCCGTATGACGCGACAACAATTTCTTTTTGCACTACCGCTGACTGCTTACCTCCATATGGATGGCTTTTCCGGTGTTACCAGTTTGCCCAGTAGCTCGCCATGTACACCGATGGACTTGGAACATGAAGCGGAGTTGAGCATGAGGGTTCGAGTACGCCGAAGAACGGTTCCAGAAAACCAGGTAAAGCTAAAGTGAAAAAGTAAAAAAAAAATAAAAATAAACAACAGGCTGAAAACATGGTGAAATCACGTTGCCTTTGAAAACACTATGGGTTGGGTTTAGGGACGGGGGTGGGTGGGTCAGTTGGTCAGTGAGTTAACAGCAAGTTGGCCTGGTTGGCTGAAGTGTTTATTGCGCCCTCTGGTGGATTTACATGAGCAAGTGAAATTTGAGATCATAAAAAAGCGTACACAGCGGCCTCTGGTGGATTTGCAAAAATCCAAGCCTTACATCTAAAAATAGAGCAAGGGTGTTTCTTTGGTGACATCGCTTTGACTCACAGGCTGAAAATGGCGGACGTGAAAGCAAACTGAGCATATGGTAATGCACGCCTGTCAATCAATATTGGTGGGCGGGGGGACTGCACTCCTATGTCGGTCTCAAAACTGCTCCAGTTGGTCCACTGTTTTTATGTTGTTAAATTAAAAAACAAGGACTGGGTGTGTTTATATCACCCCAATATGACGGTCTATACACTATACCTAACCATATGTCTGTCCAAACAGCTTGAAAAGTAGATTTTTCACCAAAGGCGCCCTTTAACTCATCATTAGTCCATAATAAAGTAATAGGTTTAGTTTACATATCATTATTCAAGTACTGTTATTGTAAAGTGTACCAAAAGAAAAGAGTGTTTTTGAAACTAGTGAAGACAGCAGAAGCCAATGCTTTATTGGAATTGTGCAGCCTGACATGTTTATTGCTTTAAAATATTACAAATGTTTCTTAAAATAAAATATATTGTGTTCAATGGGGGGGGGGGTGTTTTTAATTACGCAGACATTTAAAAAGAAGATATTTTAGAGCAGCAATCACAATACATCGTGATGTTTTTACCCAAGGTTATCACACCGTCAGAATCGTATACTCCTAGTCTCCAGCTGTAATGCAGAGGCAGCACTGCGCCACAGATCTGCTGTGGAGTCTCTGGCGTGACACAGTCATGTTCTAGTGTTTTATTTACTGCTCCTCGCTGAGCACGACACACACATACATCACTTTCACATCTGCTGACATCCCACTGACTGACAGGTGTGTTTGATAAGACACGCGTTTCTCCATTCCAGCGCGCGAGCTGATGACTGAGAGAGCGAACACGTGTAGAGTTAATACACACACACACACTGCCGCGCTGCACCGCTGCACAGTAATGCTCTCTGATCGCACAGACGCGCACACACTGTCTCCAATGTGTCCCCGTGTCATTTCAGGCCTCATGCACACACATATACACACACACACACAGGCACACACTCACTCACTAGCGCACACATATACACATTTACATGCACACACATTCACTTACACACATACGCATACACTCACTTGCGCACACACACAATGACATGCGCACATACACACACGCCTACACACTCATACCCACAGACTCACATATACTGTACTTATACAGACACACTCACACATATACACACACTCACTGT
>LR812524.1:3868238-4063238 GCA_903798195.1 Danio kyathit | reverse complement strand
GACCTTCCAGCTGATTTCAGCTCCAACCCTGATCAAACACACCTGAACCAATTATTTAGAACGTGAGGAGCACTTGATGATTACAGGCAGGTGTGTTTGATAAGGGCTGCAACTGAAAACTGCAGGATGGTCGATCGCCAGCAATAGGGTTGAGCACCCCTGATTTAGAACATTCTAACATTCAAAGTTGAAATTATTAAAAATAAAAAAGCATTAATTTAAGCTCTCTTAGGTGTAATTTGCTTTCAAAGTATTTTTACAGTTCAGTTTTAGCGATCTTCATGTTTACAACTGTGCTCCCTTCGCAGGGCACTTTGAAAACATTGATATCATTTTGAACACAGCCTCATGACAAAAGCTATAGGTGACGGAATTTATGATACGTCTCCAAAGCTTGTGAAAACAAAAAACAGCGTACGTTAATGCTTTTATTTTAGAGTAAGTTATTTATTAAGTATATGTACTGTATATGACATGGGCCTGCTCGTTAGAGCACATCTGCAGAGGTTTGCACGTGATCAAATTGTAAAAGCAGACTTTAAAAAAATAAATATACAATATCCTACTTAATAATAATAATAATAATAATAATCATTAATATTATTTCAAAATTTTTCATTTTCTAATAAATAATAATTATTAAATTTAGTTTCTTAATAAATAGCCTTATTATTTATTTATTTATTTATTTATATGATTTATATATGATATTAGAATACGTGTTAGCTTTTGTAAGTGGTTTTATGTTTTAGAATAGAATATGTAATGTTCTCAATAATATTTGTAAAGGACACACAGGCCCTATATGTGCTGTTTACATATATTTTAATTAATATGGAAAATGAGTGCATGTTTTTACCAAAACTAATATTGGATTTTATTTTAAATGCGTTTTTGTCTAAAACAATATAATGTGCACAAAGAAATTATGGGGTTCTTTTCTCCACCCCGTTTTATAGGCGTTTTACGTTATAACTAATGTGGTTCAAATGATGGATCTGCGACAGAGAAACGACCGGTTTTGGGAAACACTCGTCATTACATCGTTCTTTTCCCAAATGATGCATCATACTATAATAGTTCAGCCGCGAGTTGCGTCGTTGTTTGGGAAACGCACCCCTGGTCGGTGATGTCGCCAACCAAGGTTAACACGAGAAATTTGGCCCTTTTTAACACATTATAATAAAAAGTCTAAATTGTGTTTTGAACTGAACCTAAACTGGCGCACTCAGAAGAACCATAATATTAATATGACATTTTAAAAAGGGGTAAAATAGGTGCCCTTTAATATAAGTCTTTTGTGTCTCCAGAATGTGTCTGTAAAGTTTCAGCTCAAAACACCCATCAGATTATTTATTAGAGCTCTCACTAGTTTGTATTTTTTAGCTCTCAACAGCTTTTTGCTGTTTTTGTGTACTGCGCCTTTAAGGAAAGGCTTTATGGAAAGATGACTGAGGGAGAAGAGGTTTATACAGTATATATATATATATATATATATATATATATATATATATATATATATATATATATATATATATATATATATATATATATGACTAATTCCAGCGTTATGGATGTGACATTTGCAGCAAAATCTCAAAACATAAATTCACATAGAAAGTGTCCGTTAACATTATATTGACACATCTGTTTATATTTTCTAGAACAACTAACCACAGAGTTATGGGATCAGAAAAATATCAATATGTAAACATGTTTTGTACTTTAAACGAGAAAAATAAACATGCGTTATGGATGTGACAAAAAAAGTCTGCGAGTTTACAGTATACAACATGCTTTGTAGAAATTCTGTGAATTAAATTGCACAACCCAAAAGAAACAATGTTAATCAAAAGGATAAGAGTTGGCTCACTATAGAACAAACATGTTTGATTTTATTTAATGTAATATTTTTGCATTAATGAGGAAAAAGTGTCGTTATGGATGTGACGTCTCTCCGTTATGGATGTGACGGATATGAAATTTCCATTTGTGTGACTTTGGTAAATCAAATATAATAGTTGAAAACATTGACAGACGCATTTTTGAGCATTTCTAAAGTACTGTAAAATACTTGCTTACACAAAAAAAGCAGAAACAGTTTCCGTATTTTGGTGAAAACTTAATTTTTTTCATGACAAGGTTGACATTTGCATGGAATTGCTCATATATATATATATATAGTTTACTGTAGTAAAAGCTAAAGTATACTATGCTAATTAGTTCATTGGTATTAGTTCATGATAGTTACTAATGATACTACATTATGCAGTGTAATTTATTAATGAATAATTATAAATATATATACAATATCAATCTATTAAGATTATTTTAAGATGTTCTTCCATTTCATCTGAATTTGTTGAAAACAATTCTCCAGCTTCAATCAGACTTTAAAAAAGTGAAAACGACCTTCTTCCCGAACTCCCATCTTAAAAATATTCACACGACTTCTTCAGAAAGGTGAATTTATTCAACAAATGGTGTGCATAATCCAATGGTATCTGCATGGCCTTGCCAAGGCGACACACTTTTGGCTGAACATGAATTTGAATAATGTGTCCGGAGCTGTTTTTTAAACGAGTCGACCTTGTTTACGTGGGAGTTTGGTGTGAAGGTGGGCGACTCCATGGGGAGCGTCAGAAACTGCCACATTACCAAACCCCTCCGCTCCGACACACTGCAAACTTCATCATACACTCTCTCACACACATTTATTTGCTTCTGTTTACCCCCCGCCAGAGTTTCAGGCAGTTTGTTGTTGGCATCAAGTCTTTTTTCTTCAGCAATTACAGCAGCTGCATTCATAACTGACTCACAGTGACTAAGGACATGAGTTTGTGTCCCTATTTGAATGTCACGCAGTGTAAAACAGGGCTCGGCTTTGATAGATGCGAGCCTTTTCTCAAGTTTGTTGTCATTATTATTATTTTTTTTTTACAATCTTCCTGATGTCTTGTCAGCAGGGTGAGTGAAAAATATGCTTGAGTATGCTTTTTTTCGGATGGATTTGTCTGCTATTTCTAGCTCGCGTCTCTGCAGAACAGATTATCAGTGGATTAGATGAAACTGACGGAATTTTGAGCCTGCATATGGTGGATGAATACATGTGTCTGTGTGTGAATTTTGTTGGTTTGTCCTGCAGTGATGTAGAAGAATCATAGACTTGTTTCACAGGCGTCTTTTTGGGCTTGTGTTTTTTTAGCACCTTGAGAAGAAAAGGAAAGAGTTTCTATCTGATAAAACTGACTGACAGCATGGACTTGAACTTGTGTACAGTATATACATATATATATATATGGCGTGGGTTTCCTCTGTGGCTAAGTGGTTAGCACTGTCGCCTCAGAGCAAGAAGGTTGCTGGTTCGAGTCTTGGCTGGGTCAGTTGCCATTTCTGTGTGGAGTTTGCATGTTCTCCCCATGTTGGTGTGGGTTTCCTCTGGTAGCTCCGGTTTCCCCCACAGTCCAAACACATGCGCTATAGGCGAATTAAATAAACTAAATTGGACGTAGTGAGTGAGTGTGTGTGTGATTGTGAGAGTGTATGGGTTTTTCCCAGTACTGAGCTGCAGCTAGAAGGGCATCCACTGTGTAAAACATATGCTGGATAAGTTGGTGGTTCATTCCGCTTTGGCGACCCCTGATGAACAAAGGGACTAATCCGAAGAAAAATGAACAAATAAATATTAAAGGGCACCTAGGTTACCCCTTTTTCCAGATTTAATATACGTCTTTTGTGTCCCCAGAATGCCTCTGTAAAGTTTCAGCTCAAAACACCCATCAGATTATTGATTAGAGCTCTCACTAGTTTGTATTTTAAAGCTCTCAACAGCTTTTTGCTGTATTTGTGTACTGCGCCTTTAAGGCTAGTCCTCCCCGCCCACAGTTCCTACGTGCCTGTCAGCGTGCTTCAGTCTCCGCCCTCGGCTGCCTCAGACAACCCGCTTGTTAAGTGGTGACGTGTTGGTGACGTATGTGATACTGTTTCCGGGTCCAAGTCGCCACTCATTTGAATTGAAAAAATATTCGTTTATGATCACTTTTTATTCATATCACACAATAAAGTGAATTTTATATAAGGTCATAGTGTACACAACAATCACTGGGCTTGCTGCATCACAAATACCAAAATTTTAACAATTTATAAAAAAATAATCACTTTCTGACCATCAGATATTAGGCATGGACAAATATATTGCGATCGTGATTTTCGAAAGTATTGCAGCGCTTTGTAAACGTTTATTATTAGCTTTTGATGAGTCTCCTCATTCAGTTTCATAGAGCGCTTGGACCCGGAAGCCCCTTCGCGTGACGTCACACTTAACAAGCGGATTGACAGACATAAAGGAAGCAGATCTCACGTAACGTTTGTGAGAAATACTACAGTAAGACCTTTACCAATGATTATTTGATGCCTTTGTTGTGGAGCTGCAACGATGAGTCACACACAATGTCGTTACAAAGTTCACGCACACACACAGACACACACACATACAGCGCGCGCGTTTAGCTTAGCACATAAATGTGACAGGATACAGGTTAATATCCACTGCTGTATGGATATCGGTTGCGTTAATGTACAAAATAAACCTGATTTAACGTCCACAAACTGGCATTGAAGCGTCTTCTTGTATAACTGTTCTGACACGCGGCGGTGTTGATGAAGTAAATCTGAAGTAAATCACTGTAATTCATTAACATGCGCCGTTTTAAAACATTTTAAACTTGTGAAACTCACTCTTGATCACATTTGATGATGATTGATGATCCTGGCGAACTGAACAGACCTTTTATTCCCGTTTGCTTTGCGCACGTCCTGTCTTGATGATAGGATTATAAAAGTTACTACGGAGACATGTTAATACGCAGCTGTCAATCACTCCTACGTCAAGTTGCAGTCGGTCTCAAAACTGCTCCAATTGGTCCACCGTTTTTATGTTGTTAAATTGAAAAAAAAAAGGACTGAGTGTGTTTATATCACCCCAATATGACGGTCTATACACTATACCTACACATATGTCTGTCCAAACAGTTTGAAAAGTAGATTTTTCACCATAGGTGCCCTTTAAAATATATTTCAAGAGTTCACACTTAGCTGATGATCAATAAAGTGTAATTGGCATGCTGTCCCGGGAGAGAGCCCTGAGCTCGTATATCCTCGAGCCCAGGGCTCCCTCCCATTAGAAAGGTGAGAGGGGAGTTCGAGCTCAGGAAGGTCTCGAGAACTCCCCCGCTTATCGCCGTGAAAAGTGTAAACTAAAGTTGTCTTAGGTAATAATTTGATTTAATCGATTGGCTATGGTGTATGTTTTTGGATGGTGGGAGGAAACTGGGGAACCCGGGGGAAACCCACACAAACACAGGGAGAACATGAAAACTCTGCACAGAAACGCTAACCGGCTCAATGGGAGGTTGAACCGGCGGCGTTCTTGCTGTGAGGCAACAGTGCTAGTCACTGGGCCGCCGTGTCGCCCTATAGGAATGGGTGGAAGTAGGGGTGGAAGGGTGGGGAACTTCGAGACAAAGATAACTGGAGTGAAATCTCTGGTTATTTATAGTGTGTCCGTAATCATCTAATAGGGTAGATTACGGAGCTGATAAGGTGCCAGCCGTGTTGATCATAAGCACATGATCCTCTTGAAATTAGTTTATAAATAAACCACACAAACAAACCACTGTTGTCCAATGAATTGCTTAATTAACCTAGTTAAGCCTTTAAATTGCACTTTAGCCTGAATACTATAGTATCTTTTTAAATAAATAGTAAAATATTATCATTCTATCTGCCATCATGGCAAAGACAAAAAGTTAGTTATTAGAGCTATTATCTTGAAAAATGAGTCAAGAAAAAATCTTTATTAAAAGACACCTGATAAATATTTCACAGGAGGGCTCATCATTTTGACCTCAACTATATTATTTGGTATCTATTAGAATATATTTAGAAACTATCTCACCATTTAGACATATTTGATGTGTTTTTTCACCATGAATATAGACTTAAATTCAATACTTGCGTCTTTGAAATATGGCAATTATTTAGAACGTTTTTTTTTTATATATTCTAAAAGAAAGGCTCTTTGTAATGTGAATTGGACGCTGAACAAAGGGGGTGCGGATCCAAATGCAGGGTTTATTAGCAGGATGGTCCGGCAAGCAATGGTCAACACAGGGGCAAACAGATGTACACAGGAAATCTAAAGTCGTAGTCAAAATCACAGACGATAGGTCAGTACAGACAGGAAGCAGACAACATAAACAAACAAGGTGAGGGTCAAAAACATGGCAAAGCAAGGCCATGAAAACGCGTCGTATTGTTCACAAAAGCAGTATAACAAGACTCAGCAACATGTGTGTGTTTGAGAGGTGTATATATATAGTCATGCTGCGTCCGAAACCGCCTACTTCCATACTATACAGTATGCTAAAATCAGTATGCGCGCCGAGTAGTATGTCCGAATTCATAGAATTCGAAAATCAGTATGCGAGAAGTACCCGGATGACTTACTACTTCCGGCGAGATTCTGAAGTGCGCATCCCATGGACGCTGCGCTATCCAATGATGCCCCGCGAGAGAATTCATGAATGGAAGTGAAGCGACGCAACTGACGCAGGTAGGTCACATGACCATGACAAAATGGCGGATGTGGTAAGTCCGAATTCCATTCATACTGCTCACATTCATACTGTATAGAACGTACTTTTCTAACGGCCGAGTAGTACGTTTAAATTCAAATGCAGTAGCTACTGAGTAGTAGGCGGTTTCGGACGCAGCCTCTGTGTAATTAGTCCTGAACAGCTTCAGCTGTGTTTGTTTGCAATCATGGGGATCTAGGCCAGGTGTGTGAGTGGTGCATGACTGGATATGTAGTTCTTTTGCTGGCAGATTTGTAGTTCTTTAGTAAACTGTGTCTTTACCAGCAATCTGCACAGGCTGGATCTCTGGTGATCGTGACACTCCTCTGCTTACTAAGACTCCATTTATTTGATTAAAACCGCAATAAAAACTCGATCCCTGTTTTACACTGTCTCTGCAGATGGTCAGTGGACGAAACTGATTTGTGGATGAACATTTGTGGATTTTCTTTGCTTTGTACTATCCAGTAATCGAAGAAAAAAATCATACATTTGTTTCATACATGTCAGTCTGGCCTTGTGCTCTTTTAGCACCTGGAGAAGAAAAAAAAGTGAGAGACGGAGAGCGTCTATCTGATAAAACTGACTGACAGCACGGAATCGAACTGGATGTAAAAAACACCGGAGACATATATCATCACAAAGTGGATCAGGAGCTGATAAAAGACTGAGGAAGAGAAAGACGGGGCGGAAAACGTCTCAGAACTGCACAGAAATATCACGCTCCGCTCGGGCTGTCAGTTCAACTCGGCTTTAAAATAAAATGTTTAAATCGAAGAGAGCAGACAAACTCTTGCCTAGTGTGAAATCAGCAGTGTGGATTACGGTAAATATTACAAGTAATGTGTTGACTTGAAAAGCAGGTTCATTTCCACAGAAATGCCACTGAATTATCTTCATTCATCTGTGTAGCTTTGATATATGGTCGAGGGCAAAATTATTAGTCCTCCTGTGCAAGTTATTCTCTCAACAGATTCAGGAATTTTCAGTCTTTCCTTTAATATTTTGTAAAGTTGTATTTGTTTTATTTCAGCTAGAATAAAAGCAGTTTTTTATTTTTATTTTTAAAGAGCCCCTATTATACATTAAATAAGGTCATATTTTGGTTGTAGGGGTCACCAAAAACAGTCTAATATGCATGCAAGGTCAAAAAACACTTTCATGGTCATATAATCTGCATTTATTTTTACCTAATTTTCCCAGCGACTCCCATATGAATCGTTCAGTGATTCATTTGTTCCCAAACCCCTCCTTAGCGCGAAGCTAATCTGCGCTGATTGGACCGATGACAGCCTGTTGCAATTGGTCGACAGCGTTCAGCACGAGACAGAGTGAAATGCCCAGCACAGCTTATCAACAATATAGAAGTAGTCAGAGTGCATACACGCTTCATGTAAAGCGTGGATTTCGGCAGTGGGTGAATGTAAATACAGACGATGGACTTGAAAATACTGACGACAACTATTTTATTAAGCAAAAACTCAAAGAACTGGGGAGGAAATCGACACGAGTCTCCTAGCCTGTCACACTCTACATCAGTGTTGCCAGATGTAGCTGACCGATACCAGCCCAAAAACTATCCAAAACCCGCCAAAATGCAAAAAAACCCGCCCACTCATCTGGAAAACACGGTTGTGACAGTCGCGAAAAACACGATAAGTGTTTATACTCGCACAATCAAGTTAAAAACAGTCCAATTGAACGGGAAACTGCCCAATCTGGCAACTCTGCTCTACCTGCTCTTTTTTCACACACACACAGACACACACACATTATCCTCCTCCTCAGAGGACAGAACACAAAAATAAAAGTCCTTAACAGAAACATTCAAAAACAGAATACATAGAATGTACATTAAAAAAACAACTTCACATTAGTTACTGACACCACAGAATACAGTACCCGGTTCTCATCAGTGTTATTAGGGCTGGCGCCTCCATAGAATAGTGAGGGCAGCGTCCGTGAACTCCCCCGGTTCTCCCTTTTGTCCGCGACACGCACCCCCTCCCTCCCGGTCCTCACTTTCCCCCAGTCTCCCGGATTTTTTGTGTGTGCATGAGTGCATTAAAGCAGTGCAGTTAAACACCAGCATATTGCTCTGTTATTAACAATGACACATTCAGTATTAATCCACACAGTGGCAAAAGCTGAACTATTCTGAACCTTGACCACCACACGTGTGTAAGAACAGCTGACAGTAGCCATAGCAATGACAAACGACAGGATTGCAAGCTCACAAACACGTTTAAATCCGCAAAGAAAGCGGCACGCTTCACGTTTAGTCGCGATATGTATAAGTGTTTAAAATGTTCTCATGGCTTACCTGTACTCTGCTTTGCCCAATGACCACCAACCCTCATTACAAAATGGAGGAATAATCCATGAGCTGTGTATTGATAGTTCCTGTGGAGCTCTGTCAAAGTCTCATACATCAGTAGTCTTTTCTGATCCTTCCTTTTTTGCAAAAATAAACCTCAACCACTGACTCTTCACAGCTTCATCTTTGCATTTGGTCTGCGCGCGCAACCATTATGTTTCATGTCTGCGTCACGCCGAAACGGCTAAAGAATCGTTATCAAGACGATTCGTTTAAACCACTATGAGTCGACTCTTTTATAGATGAATCAATAGTTTTAAACACTGTCCACTTTCAGATTTAAGCTTTAGCTGGATATTTCACTTCACTTAGAGCTGTGTTACACACTACATGAAAGGTCATTTTCAAAAACCCATAATAGGGGCTCTTTAAAAACTATCTTAAGGTCATTATTATTAGCCCTCTTTAGCAATATTTATTTTTGGATTGTCTACAGAACAAACCATACATTTTTTATGCCTAAAATCATTAGATTATTAAGTAAAATTTAAGACGATTTTTAAAAATGTATCATAGCTTAGAGGTGGCACAGTGGCTCAGTGGTTGTCACTGTGGCCTCACAGCAAGAAGGTTGCTGGTTTGGGTCCCAGGCTGGGTCAGTTGACATTTCTGTGTGGAGTTTGCATGTTCTCCCGTTGTTGGCATGGGTTTCATCCGGGTGCTCCGGTTTCCCCCACAGAATAAATTAAATTGGCTGTAGTGCATGAGTGTGTGTGTGTGTGTGTGTGAGAGAGAGAGAGAGAGAGAGTGTGTATGGGTGTTTCCCAGTACTGGGTTGCAGCTAGAAGGGCATCCGTGGTGTAAAACGTATAGTTAGAAATAGTTACTATATACTATATATATATATAGCCGGAATAGTTGGCGGTTAATAAGGGACTAAAGCCTGGTTTATACTTCTGTGTCAAGTGATCGGCGTGACCCACGGCGCAAGCCTCGCGCGTAGCCGTGCATTTATACTTCTGCGCGCTGTTTCTGTTGCTCTGCATTAACACTTCTGAAACACTAGCTGGCAGTAGGTGTTTATGTTCCTCTGTGTCGAGTCTCTTCGCTGGTGTTTTGTTTTTTCTGAACGCTTCCTTAATGTACAAGTGGCTCAAATTCGCTCATTTTGAGGTGGGAACCGGCGGACATGCAACAACTTTAATCATAAGGTAAACACAAAACAACAGTCTCCATCTAGAGCTCCTTCACGGGACTCCACACTTTTAAACACTCGCTGCATCGGGCGCACGGCTCTCACCTCTGCCCATGTTACACTTTCAAGAAGGAGACTATGTCCGTTCTCGTAGCAACACATTTATTTCTGTCGAAATACACAGGAAAACACCGTTTAATTAAGGAGCACACCATATGTGTCTGCCATGCAGCTAACCATACACTGAATACTGCTTATTTGTGCTGTGGGCACCTAAGAGTCATAATTAATAACATGTCCTATAGTGCAGTTGTTTAGCAAATACATGACACTGACATATTAATATTTAAATCACACTCAAAAAGGTTCCAAATCGATTCACAATTAACATCACAAAACAGACCTAAATGTGTATTGTGATGACTTTCTCACAGCATAAAATAAGGCATAAACAAATTAAACACATTTGTGCATCACAATCTCCTTTAACTTGTATACAAATAAATAAAACAATAACTATAAACAAGCACAAAATAACTATTCGTCACATTTCCCCATAACTCTTTTATAGATAACTGTTTGAAGCTGTATCAATACAATTTTTAACCTCTATGAAATGTAATTTTACTTAATGATAGGGATGCTCATTTCGGTTAATTTTACTTACCGACAACCGCTGCTCATTAACCGGATATTAACCGGTTAATATATATTATTATTTGAAAAAAAATTGACGTGTCTATTTTGTGTGACACATTAAATATTGCATTTTAAAATACTGATTTATTTTAACATGCAAACAGCAGCATACATAACAGACCATCTTTACGCACCTGTATGTTTCCAACAGCATAGAAAAAAAAGATTAAACTAAATAAAAAGAATAAAATAAATAGTCTTGCCCTAGATATTTTTCACTTAAATGACACATTTAAATTACAAAACGAAAACACTGAACCCTTTTTAAGAACCGGCAAAGGCTGTTTGTTCAATCATGTTTTTTTTTCTTCTGTCAAAAAAAATATCAGGCTACCTCAAATCGATCGCTCCACAGAAAATATACATTTAATTAATGCTCCGCTGTTATTATTATGTTACAAAAACCTTTTTAACATTTTAGTAGAAGTCATTAGCCTAAAGATTATGTCATAAAGACTTATTTCCTCCGTCTCACTCTTCTCGCTCACCGTTCATGTGCGCGCAATGCATGTGATGAAAGACAATAGCCGCTTTTCCACTATCGTGCCAAACCGTTCTAAGAACACTTCGGTACGTTTAGGGTTGTTTCTCCACTGAGCCTGAAACGGCGCGGCACGATTACAAACCGTTCTCGGCAGGGTTAGACAACCGTGCTGAACTGTGCCGACAGATTCTGTGTGTTGACGTCGCGGCTCCGTTGCCGCCACATTTGGCTCAGCGGAAGCGCGCTACTCATCAGACATCCACAAGTAAACTACACTACATTTAACATGAAAAACTGATACAGGTCTAAACCATACCGTTTGCAAAGGGTTTTAAAACCACAGAGCAGTCTCTGGCAGAGAAGGGAGTCACTGGCCCACCACATTCTTACGAACATATTTTATTTATCAAAGTTATTATTTAATTGACTTGAATATAGTTACCCGTGTATAATTACTAACCCGCCATCTAAAATCTTAAAATAATAAAATAGCCTATATTGTTTTACTCGTGGCTTGAGCTTCATTAATTTGATTAACATCCTAGGCAGAGATGTTTATTTCGCCTGACTAAACTTGAGTTTATTGCATGCCGTGCTGTATTTGGAAGCACAAAACTCGCTCTGAGAACTTTACCAACGACTTCATGCACTGCTGAAAAACCTTTTTTTCCTGCGGCGCATCGAATAAAGAAACGCTTAAGATGGCTATATCCATACAACACAAACTTGCAGACTCCTTGAACAATAAGGGAATAATTGCACTTTTTAATTAAAAAAAACAGACTGCAACATGCTTGTTTTGTAATTTAATGCCAGCTATACCACCTGAAAGACGGTTACGGCTTGTCGGCCGTCACCGGAGAAAGTCTAATCTTTCTTAAGTTTTTTGGACTTTGCATGAAAGCTTTATGGAGTGGCACTGTCCGAGGTGCTCATTATTGTGTTAGATTAAAATAATAGCCTATAAATGCACCAATAAACGAGTCAAATGAACGAATAAATAAAATAAATATGGATTGTTAAATGCCGGTAATGTTTTTACTCAAAAAAAAAAAAAATCAATATGTCTTGACAAATGTTTTATGAATATAAAATGAGCAATTTTCAACATTTCAGCTATAGGCCATTATACGATTCAGTTAAATAAGTTGGACATTTAGGTACATGTAACATGTTTCTGTGTTTTTTTTTCTCGATTATCTTTAATGTATACTGGGCAGCTGCGCAAAATATTTTCTAAAACGTCAAGCGGGAATGTGACTATAGCTCGTTAGTTAATTATGAAGAGCAAAAAATAATTAAAATAACAGAAATAAAATGATAAAATTACAAAGATAAAAAGAGCTAAATTTTGCTAAATATAATAGTCCTTTATATGCTTTATATCCTCCTTTGTGTTGTTTCATATTCGTTTTTTATTTAACTTGATGGATTCAATATTTAATGTTTGAATACTGAAACAAATAAAAGCCATCGCTTAAAAGCTTATTTTTTTTACCATCAACGTGTAGTATGTTTTATATCATTATCAACTTTTGATTTAAACCACTGTGTAATTTAATTTATTGTTAAAGATGAAATAATTTAAGTGCTATATTTTTATAAGTGAAAGTGCCCGATGACTTTTGACAAGGCCTGTCCAAAATTATACTTCAGAATCAGAATCAGAAAGAGCTTTATTGTCAGGTATGTTCACACATACGAGGAATTTGTTTTCGTGATAGAGCTTCTACAGTGCAACAGAATTACAGACAGGACTAAAAAACAGATAATAAATATATTTTTCAAAGTGAATGCAAATATACAAAATGACAAGTTCTGCCACTATAATAAAAATGCACTATTTTTGGTGCATTATCATTGTTTATTTTTCTGTTATGTACAGAGATTTGAAATATATTATTTATTTTCCCGCCAGTCATTTTCAATCATCACGTTACATTTTGGTCATTTTCCCTCCAAATCAAAATTTGCCCGGAGCCGCGTAACATGGCCTATACTAAATAAATAGGCCTACTAGTGCGGTGACTTGTAGCTATAGGCCTATTTAGCACATATAAGAGAGCAGCATAACATAATTGAAGAATGAAACAGACGACTGACGTAAAACGCTTTTTCGGCTCAGTTGACTTTTATTTCAACTGGGAGCACACAGCGCGCAATTGCATAATGTGAGGCGCGCAGGACGCATACACAGCGCTTAAACTATTCAAAATATGCGCCTCGCAAAAAGCGCTTTCGGTGATCGGTCCCTTAAGCAGCCACATTTTAAAAATATATAAAATAATATTTTTTAATCGTTTAACTGATACCATTAATCGGTTACAAACGCACCCTTTCGGTTAACGGTTAAGCGGTTATTTTGAGCATCCCTACTTAATGAGCTATATTTTAACTGAATTTTAATGTTTTAATGTAAAATCTCACAAAATAAAAACACTTTATTGCTAAATCGGACAGAAATGATTCTTAACCGCATTTTCTGAATGTCTCTTTCAATGTAATGGCTAACAGCTATGCTAAACAAGGTTTAATCATGCTATTTTGTAATCACACACACGTTTAAAGTCACTGCACAATATTTTAGACAACCATATTAATAAAGATCACAAAAAGTTTAAACATTGTGTCTCATTTTCACCGAGTATTAGTTAAACGCATGTTTACATTCACTTCTCACTGCTCACATTGAAAGCTATTAGTTTTTAACACTTCCGCCATTTTGGCACTATTAAATCACGGTCAAACTCAACTAATTTAGTTATCTCAGGACATAAATTCCTCTCTATATAAATGATGCATGTTTCATTATATCAAAACAGTATATATTATTATCTTACCTGTTGAAATACACAGGAAAACACAGTTTAATTAAGGAGCACGCCATATGTGTCTGCCATGCAGCTAACCATACACTGAATAACTGCTTCTTTGTGATTCAGCTACTGGACACATAGAGAGAAACGTGGGTGCCCCCTCCTGGTGAACCCGAGTTTTACAGGGATAAATCCATCACACTATACATCTGTAGTACACATGCATTGTTATAGAAGACTACATTATTCCTGGATTAGATTAAATTAAATAGTTAAACAAAAAAAAAAAGATGGGGGGGTTGAAAGTTTTTATTACTTAGGGCTACACCCACACTCGTCAACGCTACCAAGCCAACCAATGACAGAGCTTGCGCTACGCGTACGTGTTACATTTTTTAAGAGGTGCGCGTCAACGACGCCGACGGCCACAGCGAGGGGCTATGCGTCCACACGTAGGCTGCCCCGTAGCATACACGTGCGCTTGACGCAGAAGTATAAATCGGCCTTATGTCGAAGGAAAATGAATGAATGAATGAATATCATACAGTAGCTTACTTTGCATGGCTAAATTCTTAATTTGCACAACTTTAAAGGCCATTTACTTAATATTTTGATTTTCTTGAACCCTCAGATTCCAGATTTTCAAAGAGCTGTTATCTCTTCCAAACATTGTCCTGTCATATCCATCCAATTCCAATGAACAGCTGTAGATTAATAAATCAGCAGAAAATATTGATTTTCTGTCAGATACTGATTTGAAGAGGCCATGCGAACATAGTTTTATTATCAGCTGCTTACTGAACTGCTGTTTTCTCACCGCTGTCAATTTAGTTGTATTGTATACTCATTTTGCACTTTGTTGTGAGTATATCAGGGTCTTAAAGGGTCACGAAACACCAAAACACATTTTTTGAGCTGTTGACAGTCATATATGTGTCTCACGCTGCTATAAACACTATTAGGACACATATATTGCACTAAAAAGTGAAAATTGGTTGTTTTTGCGTTATTTTGAGCAAATTCGTTCTTCCGGTTTGAAACGAATTTTTGAAGCTACGTCACGGCCGTGAGATACTTCGGTGTAAATCCAGAGTGGATAGTGGCTGTCTGTCTTTTAGAGGACATTCTGATGTATGTGGGTGTGCGGCATTAATTCATGACAAAGACTTGCTTCAAACTAATCAGCGCGCTCTATTGTGTATGACGTGAAACTTCATTAATATGCATGATAGCTCGGGAGACTGTTTACCAGTTTACACCATACAGACGGAAGAGAGACGCGACGTTGTGTTGCCAAAACAAGTGAAAGAACAAGAATTTGGAGACAAGAGTCATCGGTTTTGCGTTTATTAGTGTGCTGCAACAAGGTTTTGTTTTAATTTTCCCTCTATGAGAGAGCTGCTGGACTCGCGTGTGGATTACAGTGCACGCGACACGCGACAGAAATGCGTTTGTAAGGAACATTTTTTACCCGAGAGATTTTCGCATCTGGAAATGGTGAAATCCGGATTTGTCGCTCGTCTCCTTTTTGTCCTGTCACTACAGATTAGGTAAGTGTGTGCGATCAGTGCTCTTTGTTTAACCCAGATTACAAAGTTTGTCGTATCTTCAGCTAGTGCTCTTTCAGTTTTTAAAGACATACCTCAGTCAAAATGATTTAGTTACTAAGTTTACAGTATGTTAATATCACTGCAATATTACAGTACAATATTATAGACTGAAAGATCCGCTGTAAATGCTGCTCTCTGAGTGTAAACATATAAACACAAACTATTCCCGTCGTGCAGGATTTTCGCCGCATTTTGTGACAGGATAGCCTATACAGACACGGCTTTCTGACGCTATCTACCTACCGAGTACATAAGTTACAGAGAAATGCGGAGGATTTTTTTTTTCTCTCATTCGCCATGCGGTATCAAATCAGCCTGTCTGTGTTTGTTTTGCCTGTGAAACTTAGCGCGCGCCCAAATGGAAACGCCCTTCTATGCATATCTTACCCTCTTTCCCTCCCCCGACACTCCCACACTCCCAGAGCTGGACACGCCCAACTTTCCTGACTTTTTTCAAAACAGAGGTGTGAAAACACCCTGCTGAGACAGGGGGTTTCGTGGCCCTTTAAAGCTTTAACATCACTATAAATGTAATTCCGGTGACTTATAAGCTTAACCACAGATTTGGGTGAAGAATCGTCACTTTTGCGAGGTTCTAAAATCTTATTTGTGATTTATTAATTTATTCATTCATTCATTCATTCATTCATTCATTTTCAACTGCTTTTCCGGGGCCGGGTCGCGGGGGCAGCAGTCTTAGGAGAGAACCCCAGACTTCCCTCTCCCCAGACACTTCCTCCAGCTCCTCCGGGGGGATCCCGAGGAGTTCCCAGGCCAGCCGAGAGACATAGTCCCTCCAGCGTGTCCTGGGTCTTCCCTGAGGCCTCCTCCCGGTGGGACATGCCTGGAACACCACCCTAGGTGTCCAGGAGGCATCCGAAACAGATGCCAGAGCCACCTCAGCTGACTTCTGTCGATGTGGAGGAGCAGCGCTACTCCTAGCTCCTCCCGTGTGTCAGAGCTCCTCACCCTATCTATAAGGGTGTGCCCTGCCACCCTGCGAAGGAAACTCATTTCGGCTGATCGTATTTGAGATCTTGTCCTTTCTGTCAGGATCCAAAGCTCATGAACATAGGTGAGAGTAGGAATGTAGATTGACCGGTAAATTGAGAAAATATTTGTGATTTAAAACATTTTAAATCAGATATAACATTGTTGGCACCAAACTTCAATGCTTTCCAGGTCATTTGTAAGAGTTTATTGTGTTGTTGTTATGAATGTGAAATACAGCTACATGCAATGATAACTGCATAAGGGAATAATATGATAAGGGTGAGTAAATCATAACATGACATTTTACTTCTGGGTAATCTATTCCTCAAGATGTCGATTTTTATAGGCAGAATATTCTTCCTGCTGTACTTCCGGTTCCTCTCACAGGATGCAGAGGAAATCAACAGGAAACACATTGACTGAAGAACTAATTCTGTTTTTGTTTCGTTGCAGTTTATTTTCATTCGCTGCTTTATACGTGTGCAAGGAACTGTACAAGGGTCAAAGGTGAGACGCCTCCATTCAAATTAATTTGTATATACAAAGAAAGCATATTTAATAGAGAAAACAAAGTAAGCTATGACATTTAAGAATACGTTTTGTGCATATAAATGTCAACATATAAGTGATAATACATATGATTATTCAATGTCACTGACATGTCCATCAAAAACATAAAACAACATATACTGTACAGTTGCAATCAGAATTATTGAACCCCCTTTGAATTTTCTTTTCTTTTTTAAATATTTCCCAAATTATGTTTAACAGAGCAAGGAATTTTTCACAGTATGTCTGATAATATTTTTTCTTCTGGAGAAATTCTTATTTGTTTTATTTCGGCTAGAATAAAAGCAGTTTTTAATTTTTTAAAACCCATTTTAAGGTCAAAATTATTAGCCCCTTTAAGCTATATTTTTTTTCCGATAGTCTACAGAACAAACCATCATTATACAATAACTTGCCTAATTACCCTAACCTGCCTAGTTAACCTAATTAACCTAGTTAAGCCTTTAAATGTCACTTTAAGCCGTATAGAAGTGTCTTGAAAAATATCTAGTCAAATATTATTTACTGTCATCATGGCAAAGATAAAAGAAATCAGTTATTAGAGATGAGTTATTAAAACTATTATGATTAGAAATGTGTTGAGAAAATTTTCTCTCCGTTAAACAGAAATTGGGGAAAAAAATAAACAGGGGGGCTAATAAATCAGGGGGTTGAATATTTCTGATTGCAACTGTATATAGTATTTTTAATAAGTGATTTTACTGAACTGTGATATGTTTTAAATTGTGAAAACCCTTTGTTGTCACATAGTTTGAAGGATAGTGGCAGATACAGATTTAAAATTAATTCATGAGTATTTTTGAGGGGGTCCAAAAAATACTTTTCATATGCACTACCTGACAAAAGTCTAGTCGTGGATCCCAGTTGTAAGAGTAACAAATAATAACTTGACTTCTAGTTGATGCCTTTCATATAAGCCACTTCTGAAGTTATTATTTGTTGTTACTAAAACTTGGATAGGCAACAAGATTTTTGTCAGGTAGTGTACAACATTTATTAATCATAGTTCAGCATTTAGGCGATGCAGTGGCGCAGTAGTCGCCTCACAGCAAGAAGGTCGCTGGTTCGAGCCTCAGCTGGGTCAGTTGGTGTTTCTGTGTGGAGTTTGCATGTTCTCCCTACGTTTGCGTGGGTTTCCTCCGGGTGCTCTGGTTTCCCCCACAGTCCAAAGACATGCGGTACAGGTGAATTGGGTAGGCTAAATTGTCCGTGGTGTATGAGTGTGTGTGGATGTTTCCCAGAGATGGGTTGCGGCTTGAAGGGCATCCGCTGCGTAAAAACATGCTGGATAAGTTGGCGGTTCATTCCGCTGTGGTGACCCTGGATTAATAAAGGGACTAAGCCGAAAAGAAAATGAATGAATGAGTTCAGCATTTACTAATGCATTATTAAAATACAAAATCATGCTTGTTATTAGTTAATGCACCGTGAGTTAACAAGAACTAACAGTAAACAACTTTATTGCCATTAACAAGCATTAATAAAGATGAATAAATACTGTAATAAATGCATTTTACATAAAGTTAAACACAGTTTGTGCTAAAGTGGATTCAAGTGATTAAACTTATGTGTGTGTGTCTGTCTTGTCTGTGTGTGTGTGCTCATATGGGCCAAAATAAGCAGCAGAAGTGCACTTCTATTTCCTCTAACTCCGAGTGCAGGGGTGAAAAGTCAGGCGAAGGACAGTATGACAGATCGAGGGAAGGTAAAGTAGAGGTCAACGTCGCAATGGCCATTTCCTGCCTGATCCCTATCTAGGGCTCCATTTCACTACACAACACCTGGGAGAAACACACACACACATGGAAAAGCTCTTCACATGTCTGTACAATGTCTAATGTACTGCAGTGCACAATATAATGCAGTACATTAGTGGACACTATATAATTTTATGTTTGTTTTTAATTGTTGTTGTTTTAAAATGGAAAGTTCACCCAAAAGTGTACATTTCTGTCATTGTTTACTCTCTCGTGTCATTCCAAATTTGGAACAGAAAAGATGTACACTCACCGGCCACTTTATTAGGGACACCTTACTAGTACAGGGTTGGACCCTCTTTTGCCTTCAGAACTCCCTTAATCTTTCGTGGCACAGATTTAACTGTACTGGAAATAATCCTCAGAGATTTTGCTCCGTATTGACATGATAGCATCACGCAGTTGCTGCAGATTTGTCGGCTGCACATCCATGATGCGAGTCTCCCGTTCCAGCACATCCCAAAGATGCTCTATTGGATTAAGTTCTGGTGACTGTGGAGGCCATTTGAGTACAGTGAACTCATTGTCATGTTCAAGAAACCAGTCTGAGATGATTCGCGTTTTACGACATGGCGCGTTATCCTGCTGGAAGTAGCCATCAGAAAATGGGTACACTGTGGTCATAAAGGGATGGACATGGTCAGCAACAATACTCAGGTAGGCTGTGGCGTTGACACGATACTCAGTTGGTACTAATGGGCCCAAGGTGTGCCAAGAAAATATCCCCCACACCATTACACCACCACCAGCAGCCTGAACCATTGATACAAGGGAGCATGGATCCCAGCTAGCAAAATTTATGTATCTTAAATCTGGCCCACGCCAGACACTTACAGAACATCCGGCCCACATACCGCATGGAATGATGGCACTTGGGCGGTCTGCTCCTGTTTGCCAGATCTGGGCCACAATTAAGCCACAGCAGTACCACCTATCAACCAGAATTCCACCAAATGAACCAGAACTGACGCTATTCTGGGCCACAGTTTGCTTTTATTCTGGCCCAGATCCGGCCCACACCAGACTCTTACATCCGGACCACATACTGAATGGAATGATGGTTCTAGGGTGGTCCGCTCCTGTTTTCCAGATCTAGGCCACAAATTAGCTACACTGTAAAAATTTGCTGTAAAAAAAAAAACAGTATGTGGCTGACAAGCCAGCTGCCAGTATTATTCTGTAAATTTACAACGAAAAGTTTTACAGTGTATATTACTACCCATACCTGCCATGTCAAAGAGCTATGGTTTGACCCCTATAATCAAGTGATCACTGTACTTTATCTTTACCAAAAGTGACCTATCATATGTTTTAGGATAACAGTACCATACTTGCCACATCTTACCTCAGCTGCTTTGAACTCACACCATCTTTAGCCAGAGATACTCACCCATATTTTCCATATCATATCTGGGCCACTATAGGCTCAAATCCACAGTAGCCAGAGCTTATTGTGCTGAATATTCACCAAAAGTGGCCCACATATGTTTTAAGATAACTGGGCCAAATTTTCCATATCTTCTCTGCGCCACTATAGGCTCACAGCCACATTAGCCAGAGTTTAGTGTGAAGAATATTTGCCAAAAGTGGCCCACATAGGTTTTAAAATAACTGGGCCACATTTGCCATATTTTCACTGGGCCACTTTAGCCTCACAGCCACATTAGCCAGAGTTTACTGTGCCGAATATTTGCCAAAAATGGCCCACATATGTCTTAAGATAACTGGGACACATTTTCCATATATTCTCTGTGCCACTATAGGCTCAAATCCACATTAGCCAGAGTTTACTGTGCCAAATATTTGCCAAAAGTGGCCCACATAGGTTTTAAAACAACTGGGCCACATTTGCCATATCCTCTCTGTGCCACTATAGGCTAACAGCCACATTAGCCAGAGTTTACTGTGCCAAATATTTGCCAAAAGTGGCCCACATATGTCTTAAGATAACCGGGCCACATTTGCCATATCTTCTCTGTGCCACTATAGGCTCAAATTCACATTAGCCAGAGCTTAATTTGCTGAATATTTGCCAAAAGTGGCCCACATCGGTTTTAAAATGACTGGGCCACATTTGCCATATTTTCTCTTTTGGCCACTTTAGCCTCACAGCCACATTAGCCCGAGCTTACTCTGCTGAATATTTGCCAAAAGTGGCCCACATAGGTTTTAAAATAACTGGGCCACATTTGCCATATTTCCTCTGGGCCACTTTAGCCTTGCAGCCACATTAGCCAGAGCTTACTGTGCCGAATATTTGCCAAAAGTGGCCCACATATGTCTTAAGATAACTGGGCCACATTTGCCATATTTTCTCTGCGCCATTATAGACTAACAGCCACCTTAGCCAGAGTTTACTGTGCCGAATATTTGCCAAAAGTGGCCCACATAGGTTTTAAAATAACTGCTAAAAGTGGTCCACATATGCTTTAAGATAACTGGGCCACATTTGCCATATCCTCTCTGCGCCACTATAGGCTCACAGCCACATTAGCCAGAGTTTACTGTGCAGAATATTTGCCAAAAGTGGTCCACATATGCTTTAAGATAACTGGGCCACATTTGCCATATTTCTCTGGGCCACTTTAGCCTCGCAGCCACATTAGCCAGAGCTTACTCTGCTGAATATTTGCCAAAAGTGGCCCACATATGTCTTAAGATAACTGGGCCACGTTTGCACCTACACATGTGAGCCACTTTGGGTTTAGATCCAGATTACCTTTAAATGACTATGCCACATTTTGGCAACTGTGGCCCACATTTGTCCTCCGTTATTTGGACCAAATTTACCATTTTCCACATGGGCCATATTCCATGTTTCACATTTCCACAAGTGCCAAATCTTTGCCTTAAATAGCCCATATATGAATTTAAACCTTTGGCCCTCTTTTGCCATTGTACAGGTGGGCCACTTCAGGCTCACATTCATTTTGTCTGGGCCGAAGAAAGACCACCACTGCCTAAAGTGGCCCACATCCATATGCTATCTGGGATCCATGCTTTCATGTTGTTGACGCCAAATTCAGACCCTACTATCCAAATGTCGCAGCAGAAATCAAGACTCATCAGACCAGGCAACGTTTCTCCAATCTTCTATGGTCCAGTTTTGGTGAGCCTGTGTGAATTGTAGCCTCAGTTTCCTGTTCTTAGCTGACAGGTGTGGCACCCGGTGTGGTCTTCTGCTGCTGTAGCCCATCTGCCTCAAGGTTGGATGTGTTGTGTGTTCAGAGATGCTCTTCTGCAGACCTCGGTTGTAACGAGTGTTGCTTGGTGGTTACTCTGCAGCTTCTATATATTTGTGAACTGTTACTAGGGTGTTGCTAGGTGGTTGTTGAGGTATGTTGGGTTGTTGCTTGGAATTTGCCTTATAGCTGCTAACGTGTTGTGTCTGATTGAACAGGCATTTCTAAGCAGTTGCTAGGGTTTGGAAGTTCGATAGGGTGGTTTCTAGTTGCAATTGCTTCATGTCCGTTTATTTTCATCCATTAGCAAACACATCAATTAATATAAGACTCTTTAAAGCACGCTTTATAACCTCTGACAGTCTCCTCAGCTTCAAACGCGTGTGATTTTTGTCTTTCATAACCTTGATCTGATTGTGTTTTTTTCCTGCAGTTTAATCAGAACGGCGCAGACAGATTCAATTATTCCGGACACCTGAACACACAAAGCAGCTCTGCCGCGAGTGTGCTCTATTGTTGGTCTAGGCATCAGCCACGCTAATGGGAAATATTGATTCAAATTTTCTCTCGCTTTTGCTTTGGACCAGAGCTAGCAGATTTGTCTCTCTCACGGCTCTGCTGCTGGTAATAGGCCGATTGGATCTGAATCAGACGTGGAAGGCCGTTATTTCATCCCTGTTTATTTCCCCAGAGAGCGAGCAGAGATCTTCTCCGAATGTGATGTTACGATAAAGATGTAAATCAAGCAGCGATTTACAGACTGCGATACACACTTCAAGCATTTCAGCACGTATTTGTGTGGTTCAGTGTAAATGTGATGAGTGTTTGCTGAGGTGTTTATTGGCATGTTAATACTGATTATGTATGATCGTGAATCTAGAGTACACTGTTAAACAATTCAGATGTTAACAAATAATAGACTCTCTCATGCTGTCTCACTGCCCTCCTCCTGTCAAATATACACATTTGTATAAATATAATTTATATAAATACATTTGTGGCTGTTTTTGAAAACATTTTAAAATAATTATAATTTAATATATTATAAAAAAATTTTTACCCTCCATATATTTCAATACACAGGAAATATGTAAAACGTGTAACATTAAAAATGTTGTATTTGCATATCAATCAATCAATCAACATACTTAAAAAAAACTTACATCTATTTACAGTGGCGGCTGATGTTAAAAAATGTGGGGAGGGCGCAAACACCAGAAAAAAATCTAACTGTTGGTAAAGTAAGAGTGTAAAAGCCATTTTTCAGGTGATGTATCAAAAAACAAAAATATGACTAAAGCATACAATAAATGCATCACAAATCAGTTCATTTTAGTTCAATTTGGGTTTATTATCAGTAATGAAGTAATCCAGATAATCAGTAAACGCACACACACACACACACACACAAACAAATGTTGCCTAATCACTGGCCAGTAGCACTACTTGAAAATAAATCATGCTCTCCTTTTTTATTTCTGGCTTGCAAATTTCTCAATAACCGTTAAAGTCAGTCATCTCAGTCACCAGTCTCTTCTCTATTGACAGCATGGCCAATGCATTCAGCCTCTCTTGCGTCATGCTGTTTGAAACAGCAAACACGGAAATAGTAAAAGGTATGACTTACATGAACCTGTCCTAAGTGGACTCGATTGCAGGGGGGACCCGATTTCTCATGACACCGGCCAACTCCGTTTGTCATAACAAGTGCTGGAAAAGCCCCGAATATACCCGCGCTCGCCATCACTTGACTACTGGTGAATTTGCAAAGACGGTCGATCTGGTCCAAGCTTTTTGATTCTTTTTTTTTCTTCATCCAAACGCCTTGTGAACGGATATCTTTGCAAAGATACAACAGAATTTTCCTTCATCTCGAGAAATTGCATTCTAAGCTCTTTGGTGAGAATGGTCCAATCACATAAGGCCAATCATATAAAAACAAATATGATTCGTTCTAACAACTAAAATGGGAGGGTTCGGGACGCAGAGCGCTGCGCCCCAGGGACAATTTAAAACCGGCCAATTAGAGCTTATCGTCATATCACGTGCATTGCAAAAGTTTGTGTACCTACATAGACACTCATTAGTCCGGCGCCCCGCACACATATGAAAAAATATTGTTCATACTTTTTTTTTCAATAAATGTTAGTAAGGCTACAATAAATGTTAGAATGTTATAATTAAATCAATTTATTTTGTTAATATTTGTGATAATAAACATTAACATATTAAAGGGGTCTAACTTGAAGGGGGCGGCGCCCCAGCGCCCTCTATTGACCAGCCGCCACTGTCTATTTATCATTTTATATATATAGTTTTTTACACTCAACGGCCACTTTATTAGGTACACTGTCCAACTGCTCAGCCAATCACATGTCTGCAACTCAATGCATTTAGGCATGTAGACATGGTCAAGACGATCTGCTGCAGTTCAAAGCGAGCATCAGAATGGGGACTTTGAAAGTGGCATGGTTGTTGGTGCCAGACGGGCTGGTCTGAGTATTTCAGAAACTGCTGATCTACTGGGATTTTCACGCACAACCATCTCTAGGGTTTACAGAGAATGGCCCGAAAACAGAGAAAATATCCAGTGAGCGGCAGTTCTGTGGGCGCAAATGCCTTGTTGATGCCAGAGGTCAGAGGAGAATGGCCAGACTGGTTCCAGCTGATAGGAAGGCAACGGTAACTCAAATAACCCCTCGTTACGACTGAGGTATTCAGAAGAGCATCTCTGAACACACAACACGTCCAACCTTGAGGCGGATGGGCTACAGCAGCAGAAGACCACACCGGGTGCCACTCCTGTCAGCTAAGAACAGGAAACTGAGGCTACAATTCACACAGGCTCACCAAAACTGGACAAGAGAAGATTGGAGAAACGTTGCCTGGTCTGATGAGTCTCCATTTCTGCTGCCACATTCGGATGGTCGGGTCAGAATTCGGAGTCAACAACATGAAAGCATGGATCCATCCTGCCTTGTATCAACGGTTCAGGCTGGTGGTGGTGGTGTAATGGTGTGGGGGAGATTTTCTTGGTACACTTTTTGGGCCCATTAGTACCAATTGAGCATCGTGTCAACGCCACAGCCTACCTGAGTATTGTTGCTGGTGTTCATCCCTTTATGACCACCCATCATCTGATGGCTACTTCCAGCAGGATAACGCACCATGTCGTAAAGCGTGAATCATCTCAGATTGGTTTCTTGAACATGACAATGAGTTCACTGTACTCAAATGGCCTCCACAGTCACCAGAACTCAATCCAATAGAGCACCTTTGGGATGTGGTGAAATGGGAGATTCAGATAAAATATACATTTTTTTAGTGATACACAAGTAATAATAATAATAATAATAATAATAATAATAATAATTACATTAAATACATTTTAAAGAACTGATACTTTGATCTCCATACATATTCTACTGTAAGGTTGGAAATGAATTTCTTTCAGCCTAAAATATATTTAGAAATATATTTCATAAATAAATAAACAAATAAATAATAAATATCTATTCATTTAACTAATTAATTTTTTTTTATTTTAATATAAAAAAATATATAAATATAAATATAAATAAAATATATTTCTAAATATGTTTTTTTAGAAATATATTTTAGGTTAAAATGAAACATTTGAAATTTCAAAAATAAATTTTATTAAGCAACACAAATACAACTTATATTTAACATATAATAAAGTATGTTTTGACCAGGATTTTGTTTATTAACCATATATGGGCTGTCTCTCTTCCTGTCAGTTTAAATCCACTGTGCATGGAATGATAAACAGCAAGGACTATAAGGAATTAAACCTCTCTCTTTCTCTCTCTCTCTCTCTCTCTTTCAGTCTCTCTAGCTGGCAGAAGCGCAGGCGTCCAGCCAGAGAAAAGTGCAGTAGATTCATCATGATCTTGCCTTGCGCTGTACAGTGTCCACGCAAACGACTGCAGCTCAGATCACTACATAAATCTGCCCTGACTCACTTAATGAAGCTCAATTTCCCCAGACCGAGCGAGGCGGCCAGATTTACATGAGTGTTATGACACTCCAGAAGCGTTATCTGTCCCTCTCTCATATCTGTTCCTATAGACGACTCACTCTTCCCTCAACAGGATGGGGTTTATCCGTTTTACCGTCTCTATTTCCGTCCCAATTCAAGCAAGTTTTTTCAAAACACTTTTTAACGATGAACACAAAGATACGTAATGTCATGTTTAGTTGACAAATGTTGAACAGCGCCTTGACTATATTTACAATAGGGAATTATTTATGCAGTTTTCATAGTTAGATTAGTCATAGTGTTGGGCGCTCTACTTTAAAAGAGTAATTGGTTATAGCTACTAGTTACTTCACACAAATAGTAACTGAGTTACATAATTACAAAAGTAACTAAATACAAAGTAACTATTGTGTTACTTTAATAAAATCTAAGTTGTCAAATGACTATAAAATAAATATAAAACATTGTACACTAATCTACACTATTTGTATGTTGTTGTGGGACAATGTGAGAGACAACGGCAGCATGTGCTCAGCTATATATCTAGATATTATTTAGTTTAATTCTGAGTATTTGTTTTGACGCCGTGGTTTCATCTCCTCCTTTGGTTATCACCTGCGTAGCCACAAATTTTTCACTAATTCATTTAATCAAATTTATGAATGTATTTAAATTACATCTAATTTATTAATAAAATGCATACGTTTTCAGAGTTTTGAAGGATATTTAGTGACTATTTTAGAGGTTACTGTAGGTCAAATTATGTGTCAAATTTTTCTTTATTTAGGCTACATGCAGATATAAACAACTATTTTAACAGAAACATGTTTTGTAAATACTTAAGACGTCTATCAGTGCTCTGGAACTGCCAGTTTCAGACTGTTGAATGATGTTTTTCCTAGCATTGATTGGCGCATACGGCGACGCAGTGGCGCAGTAGGTAGTGCTGTCGCCTCACAGCAAAAAGTTCGCTGGTTCGACCCTCGGCTGGGTCAGTTGGCGTTTCTGTGTGGAGTGTGCATGTTCTCCCTGCGCTCGCGTGGGTTTCCTCCAGGTGCTCCGGTTCCCCCCACAGTCCGAAGACATGCGGTACAGGTGAATTGGGTAGGCTAAATTGTCTGTAGTGTATGAGTGTGAATGAGTGTGTGTGGATGTTTCCCAGAGATGGGTTGTGCCTGCGTAAGCCGAAAAGAAAATGAATGAATGAATGAGTGGCGCATTATACATTCACAGTGGTTTAAACCATTGTGGGGGGGATCAAAATTATTTGATCTATACAGTGCATCACCACCAATCAGGCCTGTATGGTAGAGTGGCTAGATGGAAGCCAGTCCCCGGCTGGAATTTGCCAAAAGGCGTCTGAAGGACTCTCAGACCATAAGAAAACAAACTCTCTGGTCTAATGAGACTAAAATTGAACTCTTTGGAGTGAATGCCAGGCGTTACGTTTGGAGAAAACCAGGCACCGCTCATCACCAGGCCAATACCATCCCTACAGTGAAGCATGGTGGTGGCAGCATCATGCTGTGGGGATGTTTTTCAGCAGCAGTAAATGGAAGACTAGTCAGGATAGAGGGAAAGATGAATGCAGCAATGTACAGAGACATCCTGAGTGAAAACCTGCTTCAGAGTGCTCTTGACCTCAGACTGGGGCGACGGTTCATCTTCCAGCAGGACGATGACCCAAAGCGCACAGCTAAAATTTTAACAGAGTGGCTTCACAACAACTCGGTGAATGTCCTTGAGTTAGTAACGCCGTTTATTATAGCACCGTTATTCCCATCACTGGTCATAGCTGATGTTTATTAGTGATTAATTAATTAATATATTTAACCATTTTGTTACATACAAGATTTTGAGATTCTTCAGTGTTCAGATCAAGGTTATAATAGTTAACGAAAAGGACCGAAAAAACGAAAACTAAAATTTTAAATAATTGTCGTTAACTGAAATTAAAATAAAAACGAGAGTTTTTAAAAAACTAGAACTAGCTGAAACTGTACTGTGTACATACAAAACTAACTGAAACTAACTAAAATTATAGCAAAAACCTCCTTTGTTTTTGTATTTGTGAATGTATTTAATACATAATCTTACTGTATGCCGTTTAGAAATCTAATTCGCGCTGCAGGTGTTTGACCCTTTCGCACCTCAGAGTCTGTAATCCTGCTGCCATAGGCCAGATCAAGCCGTTTCTCCTCCAGTCAGTCCTCGCTGTTGCTCCCGCAATAAAAACATGACATGACAGCAGCGCGGTGACAGCATTAAATACAGAGACTTACAACTATTACTTTAACACATTTGTGCCCAATAATGGGTTTTATTTCTGTATCACGAATGAATCTTTTTAACCGGATCTTCTAAGTGAACCGGTTGAACTAGTTCACCAAAACGAACTGAATAATTTGAAGCGATTCGCGGCTCCAGTAAGCACTATATAGAGTGGAGGAACTCTGACGTCACCTTGTAGGCCAATCGGCTGCTAGCATAAAACTGGTTCCCTCGATAAATTCTCTATAGGATTTTCCCATAGGCTTTTCGAAGATTGCAAATAATAAGCCCTGTGTTCAAACACTGTTCATTACACTTACACGTTTTGTCCAGCCGGATAATCCTCAAACGAAAATGCAACTTTTAGCACTTTTGAATCTTAAATGTAAACGCAAGAACTAAAAAGCTAACATTAGGCTATAAACGGACTACAGACTTCGGGGCGCTCGCCTGTGACGTCAGTACCACCCTGCTACAGACAACTCTTCAAGCTTAGAAATGTGATCCATGACAAAGATTTACTCTCAGTTTATTACATTATAATCCACGCTATATATTATAAACAAATAAATACGCAAAACCACTTAGACCCAAGTACCTTTTGGATAGTTTTTATGGGGGAAATACATTTTGTTTGCTTTACGGTTGTTGTAAAAGTTTTAAAACTGTATTTTTAAATGTGCCTACACAGTATTATCATAAGACATGTTTAAATAAGTGTATCGCTCGCGTGCATACAGCCCGCTTACCTTAGTAACAGACGACAGAAATGAGGAGATGAGGCGTGAGGGACAAGTCTAATGTTATATGCCTGAAAGTTCCATCATGGACACAGAACGACATTCAATGTTATTTTTTGTCACCGAGTACAGCGAAAAGCAGCCCATACAGTCACATATGCTATACATTTTAAGAAGGATTGTAAATATTGCAGTTATGACAGAGTTAAATGTGTTCAGATAAGGAAAAAAACGATGAAAAATCAGTTGATCACGATAAAATGACAATTAACATGTGTGTATTTTTACACATTCATTCACTTGTTTGCATTATTGAGAGCAGGAGAGAGACAGGCTGCACTGGTAAGCAGTATCTTCATAATATCGTTTAATTAAAATAAAGGATCAGCAAATGAATCTGTCTTGGCAGTCTTTACAGATGAAGGCATTATCTACACACAATATGAATTCCCAATTAGAAAAATACTGCAAACTATAAAAAACTACTGAAAATACTTTAATTACAGACAAATCCAAATTCCAGCGCAAGCAGGCTGCGCTCCAGACCAGTTCAGCTCGATGACGTATAATGTCTCCGACACCGCCTGTAGTCCCGTTTAGCACATTGATAGCAACCGTCTTTTTAAAGAAGCGTAACCCATTTAAAAAATCAAGAGTGTGATGTAACTGATGTGTTTTATATCATAGAATAAAACGTGAAAGTATCTTGAGTTTGTGTCAGCCACGAACCTTATTTAAGCGATTTAACTAAAATCCCATTCAAAAAACCCATTGACTTTCGGACGAGGGAACCGGAACTGCTAAAATGCTAACTCGCTTCCGGGTTTTTGCATACAAATTGACGTCATAGTTCCTCCACTCTATAAGTAAGTGTTAAATATCTGAACTTCCCATCACTACTGTGTATCTAACCTCAGAGCAGCCTTGCACACATATTGTACTTAAGGCTGCTGTCTTGTGGGCTGTTGTATTTGAATATGAGGATTGGTATGGTAGTGGTAGATGATAGTGTTCATTTATCCTCTAAATACAGGTTTCAAAAAATGTATGGCTGAGTTTTTATTATACAATATTTATTCTGTTGATTTTGAATCTTGCACCTAACAAATATCCTTATTTAGAAACAAAAAACCTAAAACTAATACTGAAACTAATAAAAACTAAACTAAAACTAAGTCATTTCAAAATATAGAAACTAATAAAAACTAGTGAATCTACCTCTAAAAACTGATTAAAACTAACTGAATTTGAAAACAAAAAGACTAAACGAAATAGAAACTAAAACTAATAAAAAATCCAAAACTATTATAACCTTGGTTCAGATCAGTTGAATGACATTCAATAAATGAACAAATCAATGCTTTTAAACAGATAAACGATGAGGGAGAGTAAATAGTGAGAACAGGTTAATTTTGGGGTGAACCATCTCTTGCATCAGGCCTGTAAAAACTAGCTAGCAATGTTAAAACTGATTGATAAGCACTTCATTTTTGTGTGAGTCTCTCTCTCTTTACTGTAAGTCCCTCTCCTCTCCTGTCGAGGTCCATACGGAAAGGGAGCGGTATATCTGTGATCTCCCATCATGCATCGGGACAGCCGGTGTAAGATTGATGACACTCTTCGGAAGCAACAGAAAACCACCCGTGAGCAGCCGCTTATGAGACCTGATAGACTCGTCTCTTAATAAACAGCACTGATATGTCAGCCACGCCGTGTTTCACGCAAAGCAGCGATGCAGACGAGAGAGAACAAGAAATTGAGTGAAAGAGAGAGAGGGAAACAGCGGGAAAAATCCCAGCACACTTTAAAATAATATAGATTTTTGCTGCTTGTTGAAACTACTTATTAAAAATGAGCTGAATCAACACAATTCTTGAGTTTTATTGGGGACAACTTAATTGTTTTAAGTTCAATCCAATTAAATGTGAGAAAAATAAGTTAACAATCGATTTGTGTTGAAACAACATGAAGGAGTTGCGTGGATCCCAACATTTTTTATAGTGTAGCTAAGACAATGCTTCTTGATTTAGGAATTTTTGGATATTTGGACTAAAAATGAGACACATTTTAGAACATATGTTTTAGAGCATCTAAAATACCATTGGCTGCATCCGAAATCACATACTTCCATACTATGTAGTACGCTAAAAACAGTATGCGCGCAGAGTAGTATGTCTGAATTCATAGAATTTGGAAAAACAGTATGCGAGAAGTACCCGGATGACTTACTACTTCCGGTGAGATTCTGAAGTATGCATCCCATGCATGCTGCGCTATCCCATGATGCCCCACCAGAGAATTCATGAATGGGAGTGAAGTGACGCAACTCACGTGGGTAGGTCACGTGTTCATCACAAAATGGCGGATGTAGTAAGTCCAAGTTCCATTCATACTACTCACATTCACACTGTATAGAACGCACTTTTCTAACAGCAGAGTAGTACGTTTAAATTCAAATGCAGTACCTACTGAATAGTAGGCAGTTTCGGACGCAGCCTATATCTCTCTAAACCCCTCCTACTTTGCTCTGATTGGTCTGATGGCTCAGTCTGTGGTGATTGGTCTACAGCTTAAAGAGATAGTTCACCTAAATATAAAAAGTTACTCACTATTTAAGGTGACACGGCCTCACAACAACAAGGTCTGAGTCCCAGCTGGGTCAGTTGGCATTTCTGTGTGGAGTTTGCATGTTCTCCCCGTGTTGGCGTGGGTTTCCTCCGGGTGCTCCAGTTTCCCCCACAGTCAAAACACATGCGCTATAGGGGAATTGAATAAGCTAAATTGGCCTTAGTGGTGACGCAGTGGCGCAGTAGGTAGTGCTGTCACCTCACAGCAAGAAGGTCGCTAGTTCGAGCCTCGGCTGGGTCAGTTGCCGTTTCTGTGTGGAGTTTGCATGTTCTCCCTGCGTTCGCGTAGGTTTCCTCCGGGTGCTCCGGTTTCCCCCACAGTCCAAAGACATGCGGTACAGGTGAATTGGGTAGGCTAAAAAATTATCTGTAGTGTATGAGTGTAAATGAGTGTGTGTGGATGTTTCCCAGAGATGGGTTGCAGCAGGAGGGGCATCCGCTGCGTAAACACGTGCTGGATAAGTTGGCAGTTCATTCCGCTGTGGCGACCCCGGGTTAATAAAGGGACTAAGTCAAAAAGAAAATGAATGAATGAATGAAATTGCCCATAGTGTATGTGTGTGAAGGAGAGTGTATGGGTGGATAAGTTGGTGGTTCATACCGCTGTGGCAACCCGTGATCAACAAAGGGACTAAGCCAAAGGAAAATGAATGAATGAACTCACTATTTACTCACCCTCAAGCGGTTTCAAACATTTATAAGATATGGAAGGAAGCTAAAAACCAAAAAAGGAAAAGCAAATACTATTTAAGTCAATGGTTACAGGTTTTCAGCATTCTTCAAAATATTTTCTTTCATGCTCAACAGAAGAAAGAAAGCCATAATTGTTTTCAACCAGTAAAGGGTGATTAAATCCTTTTTTACTGAAATTACTTTTACTGAATTATGCCCACAGCCATATCACCCTGCAGCCCAAGACCGGTTACTCACTGAAGCTAAGCAGAGCTGAGCCTGGTCAGTACCTGGATGGGAGACCACATGGGAAAACTAGGTTGCTGCTGGAAGTGGTGTTAGTGAGGCCAGCAGGGGGCGCTCAACCTGTGGTCTGTGTGAGTCCTAATGCCCCAGTAAAAGTGAAGGGGACACTATACTGTCAGTAGGCGCCGTCTTTCAGATGAGAAGTTAAACCGAGGTCCTGACTCTCTGTGGTCATTAAAAATCCCCACGGCACTTCTCGTAAAGAGTAGGGGTGTAACCCCGGTGTCCTGGCCAAAGTCCCTCAATCGGCCCTTACCCATCATGGCCTCCTAATCATCCCCATCCACCGAATTGGCTCTATCACTGTCTCTCCACTCCACCAATAGCTGGTGTGTGGTGAGCGCACTGGCACTGTTGTCCTGTGGCTGCCGTCGCATCATCCAAGTGGATGCTACACACTGGTGGTGGTGTGGAGAGACCCCTCTCATGATTGTGAAGCGCTTTAGGTGTATGGCCATACACAATAAATGCACTATATAAATACACATTACATTACATTACAAATGATAAAAGAATTTTCATTTTTGGTGAACTATGCCTGTAATTTTGCCTGTGATAAAAAAAAAAGTGTGTGTAAAATGTAAAAGAAAACAAATATCCAAATGTCTGTTTCTGTATAAATGTAAAAGAAAACAAAATTAATACAAATTCATTTTAAAATTAAAGAGGGTGTTAAAAATACGCCTCTGCAGAGTTCAAATAAATCATAACTGCTGTCATGACTAAAGTAAAATGTAAAAATTCACAGCAATAAATCTGAAAAATACTGCTTTCAGGTTAAAATTACACACCTCTCTGTTCAGCTTTTATGAAAGTAATGGCCGATAAAATGCATCATGAAAACACCAGATTTGTTTTGTTAATTGGTTGTCGACTGTTTTTTTAATCAACAATAAAAGCTGCTTCTCGACATATTGTCCAGCTACAGCTTTTAATGCTCAAAGCAGATGTCGTTTGTAAGCAGCTAATTCAGGCTATTATTATGAAAATGTGTTATAGATCTATGTAGATCAATTACAGAAATTAATCATGCTTTTTCCTTTATTGTTGGAGAGAAAACATCATGCACAAGGAATTTTAAAACTCCACAGACCTTTTACATGATGCTTATATTTGAAGAAACATCATAGGCCACTTTACAGCCTGAAGAAATACAGTATAATATTGATTACATAAGAACACTGGTGATTTGTGAGAATCTCATAAGACATGTTTCATCAGGGGACGCCTCAAAATAGGATTAAAATGCATTCGTCAAAACAATTTTGTGGAATCTGGCTGAAATACTAGGGGATCTTATTAAAGATAAACATCAGCTGCTTTTTTAGTGCTGCCTCTGTGTTTTATTGTACTCTGCTGTTATTACTGTACATCTCTGTGACTTATTCTGATTCTGATCACCAAGCAGTATTGGTAAAAAAAAAAACTGGATAAGTTACTTCGAAAATTTACTAATTACGTCATTAAAGTTGTACTTAAATTACTTTGTCTGAAAAGTAACTTCATTACTCAATGTTATTTGACTTACAAATATCAAAGCATGCAAAATACAAATTAAACTCTTTTAATTCTTGACACACAATCCATTTCCACACAATCGATTTGTGTTGGGACAACATGAAAAATTAAGTTAACTCATTCATTTTTACAAATTTAAGTGGATTGAACCCCTGAAAAAAATCAAGAATTGTGTTGTTTCAGCTCAATTTATTAAAGTAGTTTGAACAAACAGCAAATGTCTTTTTTGAGTGAAGTTTTGAGTTTCTTGCTTCTTTTAGGAGCTCAAAGTTCCTTAGATTTGATCTGTTATAGTGAAATATCTGTTTGCAAGTCAATAATGGCTTTGTGCGAGTCATCAGACAGAAAAGTGCTTATTTCCAAAAGACAAAAGAAGCCATAAAAAACCCAATAACTAAAAAAAAAAATCCTGGTTGCCTTAAAATTAAGCTGACTCAAATTAACCTTATGAGTCCATTGAACTTATATTTTGTTAAACTGACTTAAAACAGCTTGTGTAACTTATAAAAATAAGTTGGAACATGATTAACTTAGTTTAGTAAGTTACAATGACCTAAAAACATATGCTGTCAGGACTAATTGATCATAGAATATTTTACAGTGTGATATTATTCAGAGGAAAAGACAGTAAGCTCTTCCACATTTTATGGAGTCTGTTATTTTACAATATTCTATATTTTCATGGTAAAAAAATAATAATAAGCATAAATATAACCTTCTTTAGCTGAAAATCTAGTTATCCTGTAAATGTGTATAGCAAATATATAAATAGGCACCTATTTACAATTTTCTCCTTCTCTGATCAGATTTAAATAAAACTGTTGAATTTCTGCACAGTATCTTAACCTTCTAGGGGCCGAGTGTCCACATACGTGGACAGCACATTTTTAGCTCTTAAGTAGCTATTTAAAATACTTTGAATGTTTTATATTTTGTTACAGACATACAGTGTCATACTGAAACTGTTTTGCAGCATATGAAATGTCCCAAACCCTATTTTTAACTGTCCAAAATGGGAAAAAATGATGTTTTTACTCTCTGATAGTCAAAACAAGTTAAAAAAAAATTCTATGTTAAATATGCAAAAAAGAAAATTCGGGAAAAAGTGTTTTATGTAAATTCGGACCACGAGTCCACATATATGGACATCATTTTTCTCTAGAAGTACATCATATCAAAAGATGATACTTAGATTTTTATTCTAATTAGGTTCCAATAAGCCCAAATAGCAAAGAGAAATAAAAAATGCATGTAAAAAACACCTTAAGAGGTTAATAAAGTCTCAAACAATGTGTGATTGCCTGTAAGGACAATATAAGACAGACTAGGTCATCGGTTAGAGGTGATTATTCAATTAAACTTAAGAGAACTGCTTTTGGACAATCAGTTTTTTCAGTCAGAGCAGCAGAAAGATGGCATAAAATACCAGTGCATATCAGAGAGAGTACCACTTTTAATCATTTTAAAACCGTTCTTAAAATTTGGCTTAAACAAAATCAAATATGTAATCACTGATTTGATTTCATTTTATTGATAATGATGTATTGCATGGATTGTATTGTAAGTGTATAATGCATTATTTTTTACTGTTAAATTTGTTACAAATTCCTGCCCAGCAGGGCCGGATTAACCAATGGGCATTATGGGCACAGGTCCAGCGGCCCATGCGTACTTGGAGCCCCTGGCGAGAGGGGAAAAAATGCTGATTTTGGAGTGTCTATTTAGGCTAAGTGCAAATAGCGCACCTCGTTGTAATAAGCTAGTTAAGTGCTTCCCGCCAGCACCGTTTGATCGACAGAGTCAACATAACTAAAGAGCGCGGTAGACAGCAGGTGGGAGTGGTGTAGCTCGTAAAGAGTATGGATATGTGTTTTGAGGCGATCGATCATGAACCCGGTTCGAATCCAGCGACTGATGAACTTGTTCTTCTTTTTCCCTCATTACATAGCAGATTGGAAATACATTTATTTTCAATAGAAAGGAAATGTTTTTGTTTAAAAATTTAAATAAAGTATATAAAATATATAAAATGAGTCACAAGGTATTTAATAAGGATAATAATAATTATAAATATTCTATACACAGTTATTTTCCACCTGGTGTTAAATGTAAGCGACATCTTAATATAATTAATCTGTATTTACAATGTTAGTCGCCCTGCTTCAACCATATTCTCCGACCTCATGGAGAGAGAGACAGAAAAAGCCCCTGAAGAGGAGAGAGACAGGAGAGAACTGGTATATATGGTGTGTGATTTCGAATACTTTCAGCTTTATAATCACGTGCTTTTTGGCTACTCTTCTTCATCACGAGGGAGACAGTAGGAATCATTAATCAGTGTGTGTGTTATTGAAGACTCAGATTCATAGAACTGAATTGGAGAGGTGTTATATCCAAATCATATGCATTATAAGTTTGTAGAAGTTATACATTAAAAATACCCTTAAATATAAATGTAATTACTGCTTCAGTGAACTTGAACAAGTATATTAAAAACCATTAATTTTCACTAGTTATATTAGTGTTTTTATCAAAGTGTGCTTTAAATGCTTTTAAAATCAGGTAAATCTTTGTTGACTATAAATATATGAACTATGTCATTTATTTTAAAAATGTGAGCAAAATATTATAGGTTGACTTTATTTAAAAAATATTATATTAATCTTATTTTTTAATTCAACTATAGAGGTGCGGCCTTGTAGGGGGCTTACAAGACATTGTGCCCAGGGGCCTCTGAATTCTTAATCCGGGCCTGCTGCCCAGGGACTACAGGTGTAAATTAGCTTTATAGCTAACTCTGGCACAACATGTCATGTTGTACATTGTCCCTGTATAAATAAATAAAATAAATAAAAAAATAATAAAAATAAATAAATAAAAAAATTTTAAAAATTAAAAATTAAAAAAATTAAAAAATAAATAAATTAAATAAATTAAAAAAAATTAAAAATAAATAAATAAAAAAATAAAATAAATAAAAAAATAAAATAAATAAATAAATAAAAATAAAAAAAAAATAAAAAAATAAATAAATAAATAAATAAATAAATAAATAAATAAATAAATAAATAAATAAATAAATAAAGTACATTATAAAAAACTGTCCTAAAAATTAAAAGCAAGCCTTACTTGTTCAGTGGAAAAGTAATATAGTTACAGAAACTATTCACTTATTTACACCCAACACTTTAGATGAATTTATGTCATGGATGTTGTGGTGCTATAAACTCCAAAAAGGAAGTTTTGAGTTTCTTGCTTTTATTAGAGAAGCTCAAAGTCCATTAGATTTTTATCCTTTGATCTGTTATAGTGAAATATCTGTTTGCAAGCTTTGTGCTTATATTTCCAAAAGACAAAAGAAGCCATAAAAACACTCAATAACTGATGTTATTCAGGGGAAAAGACAGAAAGCTCTTCCACATTTATGGAGTCCGCTATTTACAATATCCCATAGTATTTTCACGGTAAAAAAGGAAATGCTGCATCTGTCACGATTCTATCTCGCCCTCTCTACACTGTATAACGCCTTGTTAAAGTCAGTCGTGTGTGAAATGGTGTTTTGAAATAAATGAAACCGACCAGGAAGCGCGAGAGGAGCCGAATATTGCGTTGTCAAGCTGACAGGCAAGGCAGTGAAAATGTAACAAGAGCCATCATCTTACGGAAAAAACGGGTTAAATAAAAAAAAAACCCGCCGCATCTCCCGCGCTCGTGTATTGACACGCCGGTGGCGGAGGGCATTTTTCATTGTCTCATCAAGACAAAGCATTATAGGAGATCAATCTGGCTGAGCATCAGATGCGGAGCAAAATGCTGGTTGCACGTTTTTTCCCCCATTCAGTTCCTCTATTCGGGCCTCACCCCTCATCCAAACACGGAGTTTCTGTCAGCTTTGAAAAGACACTTTGTGGAGACTTTCTCTAATGTGAAACGCTATCGAACTTCACTGAGGGAAATTCAGATGTCTTTTTTCGTCGTCTGACCTCGAGACCTGAGTATTGTTAATCAGTTAAATTCGTCGATGGCGCGGCTGAAGCTGTGATCAGCATTTTAGCGGAGCTCTCTTTTTGCTCTTGACACGCCGTTAAATATCACACACCGCCGCTAAATGTGACAGTATTGTGAATCAATGCCACCAGAGACAGAATAATTGGAGCTCTTCTGTTCAAAAGCCCCTTGAATACTTGAATTGTGGAAATAATTCTCCTTTTTTTCTCTCTCTAGCAGCGCACGTGGCCACCATTTTGTCTATTCCTGCTAAGGTTAACTTAGCTACTTTCACATATAGAGAAACACAACACTAAAAACACAATCCCGCCACATTATTCTGGTCTGTGGAAGCTGCTCGGCTAAAAAGGTAATTACTCCAGAAAAATCATATATCACGGCTTTAACCTGGAGAGCTTGTATATCTTTAGGGGTCGTTAATTTTAAAAGAGCGCCATTAACCTGGGGTGAGATGGCAATGACAGACGGAGAGGGCAGCCTTTATAAAACAAACTCATGCAGATGTGACCACAGGGACCGAGTGTGTGTTTGAGAGAAGAAAAGAGGCCTAAAATCTGCAAACGGGAATCTAATATGTGGCTTTTTCACAGTAATATAATGTCTAATAACTCATACACTATCATGCAGGGTACGAATTATACATTGATGATCGAAGGGGGTAAACTTTTACATTAACGTTAGTTTGTGTAACATGCTTCAGTATTTATTTATTATATAATTAATATTTTCTTGCATAGACTGATAGAGGGTGGTCAAATTTATCCTCCTAGGGCTTGAGTGCAGTGGCGGCTGGTGTTAAAAAATGTGGGGAGGGCGCAAACACCAGAAAAAAAATCTAACTGTTGGTAAAGTAAGAGTGTAAAAGCCATTTTTCAGGTGATGCATCAAAAAACTAAAATATGACTAAAGCATACAATAAATGCATCACAAATCAGTTCATTTTAGTTCAATTTGGGTTTATTATCAGTAATGAAGTAATCAAGATAATCAGTAAACACACACACACACACACACACACACACACAGATGTTGCCTAATCACTGGCCAGTAGCACTACTTGAAAATAAATTATGCTCTCCTTTTTTCTGGCTTGCAAATTTCTCAATAACCTTTTGGTTAAAGTCAGTCATCTCAGTCACCAGTCTCTTCTCTATTGACAGCATGGCCAATGCATTCAGCCTCTCTTGCGTCATGCTGTTTGAAACAGCAAACACGGAAATAGTAAAAGGTATGACTTACATCACAACCTGCCAGCCAACTCCGTTTGTCATAACAAGTGCTGGAAAAGCCCCGAATATTCGCGCGCTCGCCATCACTTGACTACTGGTGAATTTGCAAGGAAGGTCGATCTGGTCCAAGCTCCTTGATTTTTTTCTTCTTCATCCAAACGCCTTGTGAACGGATATCTTTGCAAAGATACAACGGAATTTTCCTTCATCTCGAGAAAATGCATTCTAAGCTCTTTGGTGAGAATGGTCCAATCACATAAGGCCAATCATATAAAAACAAATATGATTCGTTCTAACAACAAAAATGGGAGGGTTCGGGACGCAGAGCGCTGCGCCCCAAGGACAATTAAAGCTTATTGTCATATCACATGCATTGAAAATGTTCGTGTACCTACATAGACACTCATTAGTCCGGCGCCCCGCACACATATGAACAAATATTGTTCATACATTTTTTTTCAATAAATGTTAGTACGACTACAATAAATGTTAGAATGATATAATTAAATCAATTTATTTTGTTAATATTTGTGATATTAAACATTAACATATTAAAGGGGTCTAACTTGAAGGGGGGGTGGCGCCCCAGCGCCCTCTATTGACCAGCCGCCACTGCTTGAGTGTCCACATACATGGACAGCACATTTCTACTTGCCTAGTTAAGCCTTTAAAGTGCACTTCAAGTCAAATACTAGTATCTTGCAAAATAACTAGTAAAATATGATCTGCTGTGATCATGGCAAAGATAAATGTTATAATTATTATTATAAATTCATTACTAAAAATATTATTTTTAAAAATGTGTTGAAAAAAATCTCATTGCTAAACAGCACTTGGGAAATACTTATTTATTCAATCATTCATTTTCCTTTGGCTTAGTCCCTGGTCGCCACAGCAGAATGAACCGCCAACTATTCCGGCCGTTGTTTTACACAGTGGATGCCCTTCCAACCGCAACCCAGTACTGGGAAACACCCATACGCACTCATTCACACACACACACACACTTATACACTACGGCATGCTTTTAGACTGTGGGGGAAACCGGAGCACCCGGAGGAAACCCACACCAACACGGGGAGAACATGCAAACTCCACACAGAAATGCCAACTGACCCAGCCGGGACTCGAACCAGCGACCTTCTTGCTGTGAGGTCACAGTGCTAACCACTGAGCCACTGTGCCGCACAAAGGAAATACTTAAATAATTAAAACTTCACACGGAGAATAATTTAGTCTTCAGCTGTACGCATCCATCAAGTCCATCCTGTAAATTATTACTGATCCTGGAACATTACAGTAATTCAGCACACACGGTGTCAAGTCTTAAGCACCAAATCAATACGCTCTGTTTTTCTGAACGAGTATCAGGATTGAAACCAAGATCTGCTGAAAGGTTTGCCCACAAACACAGCTCTCACATCGAGACCGACTCACCGCTTTTGTTTCTCCGAGAGTATAAATATTTCCCGTTTCAGCGAGCATGTGGTCTGATTTTTCCCCAGAGTCTCGGGCCCTTTTGCCCAGTGGTGTAAACCATACGGGCCCTGAGGGAGTTTGCTGCGGGGCCACACGGAGGCCCTGTTGATTTCTGTTTGGCCTTTCTCTTCCTCGGGCCAGAGCGCCGTGTCACATTAGAAAGGTTTATTTTCCTACATCAGAGCAAAGCACATCATTCTTCACCCGCAGAACCTGAGAGAAAAACACACAGAGAGAGACTGTGACCGAATGACTCCACAAGCAAAACACTCGCTGCCATCAGTCACCGCCGGCTCGGCCTCCATGCAAATCACTGGAAATCCGAGATTTTTATGAGCAAAATCGTTTTTTTGCTTTTATTATATTTCTTTTTACTGTATACGATGGACCTAATGCACAGTCACAGCACATCGATAAACATAAATATATACACACATTTCATACTCTACAAGTTTGGTCTAAAAAAGATGAAGTTACACAAGATTAAGGAACATTCAGACAATTTATGATGGATTTCTATTTATAATTTGTAATAAAAATAACCTTGGTGAGCAGAAGACACTGAACACACACACACACACACACACACACTGAACACACTGAATGCATAGTGCATAACACACTCCGAACAACACACACTGAACACAAACACACTGAATGCATAGTGCATAACACACTCCGAACAACACACACTGAACACACAAACACACTGAACACATAGTGCAAAACACACTCTGAACACACACTGAACAACACACACTAAACACACACACACAGAAACACACTGAACACACACACACACTGAATGCATAGTGCATAACACACTCCGAACAACACACACTGAACACACAAACACACTGAACACACATACACTGAACACACTGAATGCATAGTGCAAAACACACTCTGAACACACACTGAACAACACACACTAAACACACACACACAGAAACACACTGAACACACACACACACTGAATGCATAGTGCATAACACACTCCGAACAACACACACTGAACACACACACACACAAAAACACACTGAATGCATAGTGCATAAAACACTCCGAACAACACACACTGAACACACAAACACACTGAACACACATACACTGAACACACTCAATATATAGTGCATAACACACTCTGAACACACACTGAACAACACACACTAAACACACACACACAGAAACACACTGAACACACACACACACTGAATGCATAGTGCATAACACACTCTGAACAACACACTCCGAACAACACACACTGAACACACACACACACAAAAACACACTGAATGCATAGTGCATAAAACACTCCGAACAACACACACTGAACACACAAACACACTGAACACACATACACTGAACACACTCAATATATAGTGCATAACACACTCTGAAACACACACTGAACAACACACACTAAACACACACACACAGAAACACACTGAACACACACACTCAATGCATCGTGCATAACACACTCTGAACAACACACACTGAACAACACACACTAAACACACACACACTGAATGCATAGTGCATAACACACTCTGAACAACACACTCCGAACAACACACACTGAACACTCACACACACACAGAATCACACAAACACACTGAACACACACACACTGAACACACTGAATGCATAGTGCATAACACACTCCGAACAACACACAATGAACACACACACACACAGAAACACACAAACACACTGAACACACACACACTGAACACACTGAATGCATAGTGCATAACACATTCTGAACAACACACAATGAACACACACACACACACACACACACACACACACACAGAAACACACAAACACACTGAACACACTGAATGCATAGTGCATAACACACTCCGAACAACACACAATGAACACACACACACACAAAGAAACACACAAACACACTGAACACACACACACTGAACACACTGAATGCATAGTGCATAACACACTCTGAACAACACACAATGAACACACACACTGAATCCATAGTGCATAACACACTACGAACAACACACTCCGGACAACAAACACACACACTGACTGCATACTAAATAACACAGTCCGAACAATACACACTGAACACACACACACACTGAATGCATAGTGCATAACACACACCAAACAACACCCACTAAACACACACACACACACACACACTGAATGCATACTGTATAACACACTCTGAACAGCACACACACAAACACTGAATCCATACTGAATAACACACTCCAAACAACACACACAGAAACACACACACAAACACGCTGAACACACACACTCACTGCAAACTGAATAACACACTCCGAACAACACACAGAAACACACACGCACACGCTGAATGCATACTAAATAAACACACTCCGAACAACACACTCTGAACAACAAACACTGAACACACACACACTGAGTGCATACTGAATAACACACTCCGGACAACACACACTGAACACACACACACACACACACACACACACACACACTGAATGCATACTGAATAACACACTATGAACAACACATTTTGAACAACACACACTGAACACACACACACTGAATGCATACTGAATAACACACACACACACACACTGAATACAAACTGAATAACACACGCCAAACAACACACACAGAAATACACACACACAAACACGCTGAACACACACACTCACTGCATACTGAATAACGCACTCCGAACAACACACAGAAACACACACGCACACGCTGAATGCATACTGAATAACACACTCCGAACAACACACAGAAACACACACGCTGAATGCATACTGAATAACACACTGCGAACAACACACTCTGAACAACAAACACTGAACACACACACACACTGAGTGCATACTGAAAAACACACTCCGGACAACACACACTGAACACACACACACACACACACACTGAATAACACACTATGAACAACACATTCTGAACAACACACACTGAACACACACACACTGAATGCATACTGAATAACACACACACACACACACACACACACACACACACACACACACACACACAGAATACAAACTGAATAACACACGCCAAACAACACACACAGAAATACACACACACAAACACGCTGAACACACACACTCACTGCATACTGAATAACACACTCCGAACAACACACAGAAAACACACACGCACACGCTGAATGCATACTGAATAACACACTCCGAACAACACACTCTGAACAACAAACACTGAACACACACACACACTGAGTGCATACTGAAAAACACACTCCGGACAACACACACTGAACACACACACACACACACACACACACTGAATGCATACTGAATGCATGCTGAATAACACACTATGAACAACACATTCTGAACAACACAAACTGAACACACACACACTAAATACAAACTGAATAACACACGCCAAACAACACACACAGAAATACACACACACAAACACGCTGAACACACACACTCACTGCATACTGAATAACACACTCCGAACAACACACAGAAACACACACGCACACGCTGAATGCATACTGAATAACACACTCCGAACAACACACTCTGAACAACAAACACTGAACACACACACACACTGAGTGCATACTGAAAAACACACTCCGGACAACACACACTGAACACACACACACACACACACACACACTGAATGCATACTGAATGCATGCTGAATAACACACTATGAACAACACATTCTGAACAACACAAACTGAACACACACACACTAAATACAAACTGAATAACACACGCCAAACAACACACACAGAAATACACACACACAAACATGCTGAACACACACACTCACTGCATACTGAATAACACACTCCGAACAACACACTCTGAACAACACACACTGAACACACACACACACACACACACACACACACACACACACACTGAATGCATACTGAATAACAAACTCCGAACAACACACACTGAACACACACACACAGAAACACACACAAACACACTAAACACACACACACTGACTGCATACTGAATAACACACTCCGAACAACACACACTGAACACACACTGAAAATACACACACACAAACCGAACACACTGAATGCATGCTGAATAACACACTCCGAACAACACACACTGAACACACACTGAAAATACACACACACAAACCGAACACACTGAATGCATGCTGAATAACACACTCCGAACAACACACACTGAACACACACTGAAAATACACACACACAAACCGAACACACTGAATGCATACTGAATAACACACTCCGAACAACACACACTGAACACACACTGAAAATACACACACACAAACCGAACACACTGAATGCATGCTGAATAACACACACACACACACACACACACACACACACACACACATGTTTGTTTTTGTGAAAAGTGGGTACATTACACAGGCTTCTATTCATTTTATACAGACCAAACCGCATATTATATTGGCCTCACCCCACCCTACCCCTAAACCCAACCATCACAGGAGACAGTGTACAGCTTTACTCCCTGAACAAACTCATCCTGTGTGATTTAGAAGCTTTTTGAGAAGTGAGGACGTCACCAATGTCCTCATATTTCACCTGCTTTTTGTAATACCTGTGTCATACCCATGTCATTATACAGATTTGTGTCCTGATATGTCACAAAAACACGTACACACACACACACACACACACACACACACATCGACAATGAATAATGCACAAACCAAAACAAAGATTGCAGAATTACTAAATAATTAAAGAAATGCAGGAAGAGTAACTTTTGATTACATGGCAACTGTGTACATGTCCACCAGCATATCCCAGTCTACTGTGTGTTCATGTTAAGTGTGCATTCATATGACACACAAGTGGTCAAGCAGATATATAGATCCACATTACTCTGGAGGTTGATCCAGCACTCATGACCACAGTCGGAAATGTTCACAGCAACACTGACCCCTGCTGACAGCACAGCAGCAAACACTCACAACGTTCACTGAACCAATAATATCCAGCTGCAGGCCCGCAGAACCACACACTAGAGATGCGCGGATCAGCTCAAATGTCAACCGAATCCGCTCCTTCATTCTAATCATCCACCCGCCATCCGCCCGCACATATTGTTTTATCTGATATATATATCCGCACCCGACCCGCACCCGATCGACACTTTAATAATTCTAATTCTTTGTTTTAAGCATGATGATAGGTGTTACTTTCTCCGCAATGTCCGGCGGCAGAGTAACAGCTCATTAATTCATGCTCGAGCAAATGATGAGACGGACAAAAGTACTCGATGCATGCCCTTCTTTTACTTTTTTCAGAGTTTTCAGGTTCACAGTGCAAAACAGCTCCCGGGTGGAATTACTGAAGTAAACATTAAAAAAAACCGGATAAAACTTTCTCCCTCTAATTCACCGCACGCACAGCACACAGCGAGAGTTCACGTCACACAGCATGCGTGTCGAACTACACTACCCACAATGCCCCTCGCTATGGACTATGGACTAAAGCGGTCACCGTGGATCGTTTGTTATTAACAGCAGATTCAGCTTTTACATATACAGGAAAAAGAACAAAAACGGTGTCCTTTCAGCCTAAACAGCAGCTATGTTGTGTGTACTTGGCCCTTTTCTTAACACTGTGCATCTGCCTGGATTCGGGCGATTCCGCCTCGCCTCCAAAACACGGCTGGCTGCACTAAATGAGCGTTCGCGCGCACCGCTTGTTGCAGGAATGCACACGCTTCTCCTTGCAAGGCGCTGCAGTCGTGTAAATAAGCGATCTTGTTTCTCCCAGAACGATAGCAGATTTCCCTCTGATGACTCCTCTAACTGAAGTTAGCACAGTATTGTTGCACTTCATCCATTATTTTGGGCGTCTCATCTTCACATTCTGCGAAGTCCACTCTCTGCTTTTTTGCTGGTCAACTGCTATGACCCGCGACCCACCCGCAATTAATCATAATGTATTTTTTTATTACCCGACCCGCCCGACCCGCGGATTATCCGCAGCGCCCGCGGATATAACCGCCATCCGCGCATCACTACCACACACGTTTCAGGCACACACAATCCAGGACACACGTTCTAGGCAAGCCATATATGGTAACTAACTAACTCCTTAGGAGTGTTATCGCCACCTAGTGTATTTCACAAGTACGGCGATCGAGAACCCCCGTGCTACGATTGCCATTCATTAGACTGTCAACAGTTTATGGCTTCCTATTTCAGTCATTATTTCATTATTATATCGTAAAGATCATTTTAACATCGCTACAGTTTCTGAACTCAAATTATGTAAATAAAAATAATTGGTTAAACACTTAAGACTTTATTCACGTATCCACATACACAAAGAAAACAACAGACCGTCTAATTGTATTAAGTGTAATAAACTAATTCAGGATCTTAATGTTGTCATACTTGGTTAAAATCGTTTTGTTGTAAAATATAAAAAACAAACAATAATGTGTCACATTAAAATGAATTACTATAGATAATAATTTAAAGTTAATATAGTTATAAACTGATTTAAACTACTATCTTTTACTAAACTGTAGCAACTGTTAGTAATATATATATAATTAATTATTAACAGTTAATTTGTTTGTATTGCTAAATTTGTTGCAACTATAATTACCACAAATTACCAGTACTTTATGGTTTAAAAACAATATATTACTTACTATAAATTACTATAGTATTTAATGTGGGAAATCATTAATAAAAAAGTTATTAGAAAATTAAGCAAATAAATACTATTAAATCGCTTGAGTAAATAGTGTTCACACTTATTAAATGTAAAAAATGTTTTTATTACATATAAAGATGTTATTGCCTATGCATATTAACTTGCTATTATTTCCTTCATCCATTATATAAATTAAAACTGTCCAATTTAGATAGTTCAGCAAGGCGCCAGCAAACGAGTATCTGACTCTGTCAGATAATAATGACTGATCATCTATGATGACTGATAGAAAACTATTCAGTCTATTATATTGAACGGCGATCGGAAACAATGTTCATCATTTGCCCGCCTCGATCGCAATATTTGTGAAACAGTAAACACTATTGTTTATTGTGTACAATATTTATCAAAAATATATATAAAAATATATTGGTGACGATGTCCGAGAAGACGTTAATAACATTAACTTCCGTCGTAACCATATATGGTTTGCCTAGAACGTGTGTCCTGGATTGTGTGTGCCTGAAACGTGTGTGGTTCTGCGGGCCTGCAGCTGGATATATCTCCACTGAACAGGAGGGAAAATCACATTATCAAATAATCAGTGTTGGGAAAAGTTCATTTTAGTAACTAATATATTAGTAAGTTTTACACTATCGCCTCAAAGCAAAAAGGTAGCTGGTTTGAGCCCCAGCTGGGTCAGTTGGCATTTCTGTGTGGAGTTTGCATGTTCTTCCCGTGTCAGTGTGGGTTTCCTCTGGGTGCTCCGGTTTCCCCGACAGTCCAAACACATGCGCTATAGGGGAATTGATGAACTAAATTGACCGTAGTTTATGAGTGTGAATGAGTGTGTGTGGCTGTTTCCCAGAGATGGGTTGCAACTGGAAGGGTATCCGCTGCATAAAAAAACGTGCTGGATAAGTTGGCGGTTCATTCCGCTGTGGTGACCCCAGATTAATAAAGGGACTAATTCAAAAAGAAAATGAATGAATGAATGAAATTGGCCTTAGTGTATGTGTGTGAATGAGTGTATGGGTGGATAAGTTGGTGGTTCATACCGCTGTGGCAACCCCTGATCAATAAAGGGACTAAGCCGAAGGAAAATGAATGAATGAATTCACTATTTGCTCACCCTCAAGCAGTTCCAAACATTTAGAAGATATGGAAGGAAGCTAAAAACCTGTAACCACTGACTTCCATTGTAGGAAAAGCAAATACAATGGAAGTTAATGGTTACAGGTTTTCAGCATTCTTCAAAATATCTTCTTTCATGCTCAACAGAAGAAAGAAAGCCATAATGGTTTTCAACCAGTGAAGGGTGATTAAATGATAACAGAATTTTCATTTTTGGTGAACTATGCCTGTAATTTTGCCTGTGATAAAAAAAAAAAAAAGTTTGTGTAAAATGTAAAAGAAAACAAATATCTAAATGTCTGTTTCTGTGTAAATGTAAAAGAAAACAAAATTAATACAAATTCATTTTAAAATTAAAGAGGGTGTTAAAAATACGCCTCTGCAGAGTTCAAATAAATCATAACTGCTGTCATGACTAAAGTAAAATGTAAAAATTCACAGCAATAAATCTGAAAAATACTGCTTTCAGGTTACTTTTAAAATTACACACCTCTCTGTTCAGCTTTTATGAAAGTAATGGCTGATAAAATGCATCATGAAAACACCAGATTTATTTTGTTAATTGGTTGTCGACTGTTTTTTTATCAACAATAAAAGCTGCTTCTCGACATATTGTCCAGCTACAGCTTTTAATGCTCAAAGCAGATGTCGTTTGTAAGCAGCTAATTCAGGCTATTATTAGTGTGTGTGTGTGTGTGTGTGTGTGTGGATGTTTCCCAGTACTGGGTTGCAGCTGGAAGGGCATCTGCTGTGTAAAACATATGCTGGATAAGTTGGTGGTTCATTCCGCTGTGGTGACCCCTGATGAATAAAGGGACTAAGCCAAAGTAAAATGAATAAATGAATATTAGTAAGTAATATATTACAATATTAAGCCTATTTTGATCAAGAATTAATCAAATAAATAAAGTAATAAATAAATAAACACATTACTTTTCTTAAAAAGTAAAAAAAAACATTTATTTTCCTTTTTAAGTGACTCAAGATTGTAATATATAATTTTTACAAGTAACTTTTTTCAACTCTTTAAATAATGATATATTATATTATTTATTAGGGGAGTTTATGGATCTTTAAACATACAAGATGTTGTTTTTTTTAATGCATAATAATTTACAAATCTAATCTAGTCTTATTAGTATCACTGGGACACTATTTATTTATTTTGCATTTTGGACTTATATTTTTTAGCTTTTTTTTAACATGCCTGATGCTTTAATCCAAAGTTTAACACTTTATTTTAAGGTGTTTTTATTGCATGTTCCATGCAGCTAAACCTAACCCTCACACTGAGTCTAACCATGTAGTAAGCACCATATACATTACCTGTACAAAAGTCTTGTGGTGGATCCCAGTTGTAAAAACAACAAATAATATCTTGACTTCTAGTTGATCATTTGGAAAAGTGGCAGAAGGCAGATTTGTCTGATGAATCATCTGTTGATCTGCATCCCAATCATCACAAATACTGCAGAAGACCTACTGGAACCAGCATGAACCCAAGATTCTCCTAGAAATCTGTCAAGTTTGGTGAAGGAGAAATCATGGTTTGGGGTTACATTCAGTATGGGGGCGTACGAGAGATCTGCAGAGTGGATGATCAACATCAACAGCCTGAGGTATCAAGACATTTGTGCTGCCCATTACAAACCACAGGAGAGGGACAATTCTCCAGCAGGATAGCGCTCCTTCTCATACTTCAGCCTCCACATCAAAGCTCCTGAAAGCAAAGAAGGTCAAGGTGCTCCAGGATTGGCCAGCCCAGTCACCAGACATGAACATTATTGAGCATGTCTAGGATAAAATGAAGGAGGAGGCATTGAAGATGAATCCAAAGACTCTTGATGAACTCTGGGAGTCCTACAAGAACGCTTTCTTTGCCATTCCAGATGACTTTATTAATAAGTGATTTGAGTCATTCAGAGATGTATGGATGCAGTCCTCCAAGCTCATGATGGAGTCAGACACAATATTCATTCTGTTTCCACTGCAGCATCACTTTATATTCTATACTGGACATTATTTCTGTTCAGTGACAAGACTTTAGTCTAAGCAAAGTCAGACCTTACTGTCCTAATGAAATAATTAAAAATCAAGGCATGATCATATTTTATTGTGGTCAAATAAGTAATCTAGAGGCCTTTGCCTTTCATATAAGCCACTTCTGACACCAAATCATCAACTAGAAGTCAAGTTATTATTTGCTGTTCCTAAAACTTGGATAGACATGGGGAGAACATGCAAACTGTAACGCCAACTGGCCCAGCCGTGACTCAAACCAGTGACCTTCTTGCTGGGAGGCAACAGTGCTAACCACTGAGCCCCCGTGACACACTATTTGCCATTTTATGAGCACGCAAAATGCTTTAATCAAAGTCAACTCACAAATAAGTCTAATTATTAGTATCATGCATTCTCTATACAGTACATATTAGATTTTTTTTTTTTTTATTACGGAAAATTATACATAAAAATTCTTTAACAAAAAATCATGCCATCTATAATCCATCCAGACCAAACCGGCTTTATTAAAGGTAGACAAGCATCCAACAATACACGCAGACTCGTAAACCTGATACACCACTCATCAATAAATAAAAATAAATCCATCATAGTCACCCTCGACGCAGAAAAAGCCTTCGACAAAGTGAACTGGAAATTCCTGTTTTCCACATTAGAGAGGTTTGGTTTCGGGGAGTCATTTATTAATTGGATCAAAATTCTCTACACATCACCCTCAGCTACCGTCATTACTAACGGACTAACATCACGCAGCTTCACTCTACACCGGGGAACTAGACAAGGATGCCCACTCTCTCCCTCTCTATTCACCATATTCATCGAACCACTTGCAGCAGCTATCCGTCAAAACAACTACATCAAAGGAATTCAAACATTAAACATACACCATAAAATTAGTCTTTATGCTGATGATATATTATTATACTTACAAAATCCCCAAACATCATTACAAGAAACAATAAAACTTATTGATACCTTTTCAAATATTTCTGAATACTCAATTAATTGGAATAAATCTGCTATACTTCCATTACACTCTGCCAGTGTGGATGTGGCATCCCAAACCCCACAAATTCCTATGTGCACCAACTACATCACATATTTGGGTATCAATGTTTCCCCCAGGCTGCCAGAGTTGTTTGCCCTCAACTATACTCCACTTCTTAAAAAAATAGATGATGATCTTCAACGTTGGATGAACCTACCACTATCCATCATGGGCAGAATATCAGTAACTAAAATGTCTATACTCCCAAAAATAAACTATTTATTTTCAATGATTCCAACACAGCCCACTCATACCTGGTTCAAATCTCTAGATTCATTTATCACAAAATTTTACTGGAAAAACAAGACCCCAAGAATTAAATTGACAACCCTACAGAAACCAAAACCGCAAGGAGGATTAGAAGCACCACATTTTTACAACTATTTTCTGGCAATTCAGCTTCAAAACATACACAAATGGATTAAACCTAACTCATCAGAATACGCATGGCAAGATATTGAACAATCAATCTGCAAAGACATTAACATTTCAGAATTACCTTTTCACAGTCAAACAATCAAAAAACATCACTGTTTTAAAATGCCAACAATAGAAGCAACTCTGACAGCCTGGTGGAAATTCCATCAGATCACAAATTCTCCACTCACACCATCTAAATACACTCCAATCTGGAATAACCCTGATTTCCTAACTAACAAAAAGCCACTTAACTTTCGCACATGGGCAGATAAGGGAATCACACAACTTCAGCATATCTTTAATAATAATAACCTGGCACCATTTTCCCATATAGCCCAGACATACAGCATTGGGAGTAATTGCTTTTTGGAATATTTACAAATCAAATCGTCAATTAAATCAAAATTACTTAACCAATCAATCAATCTAGACCTTTCCCCTCAAATTTCAGAGTTTATCAGTATATCTTCCTCCAAAAAATTGCTCTCCCAAATATACAAAATGATCTCAAAATCAGACAACGCATTAGTTCTACCAACCGCTAAATGGGAAACAGACTTATCCATTACTCCCAATGCTGCATTCTGGACTCAAATTTGCAAAAACACATTCTCCATGACTAAAAATGCTAACTTGCAACTTATACAGTATAAAGTTCTTCACAGATCTCATTTAACTGGGCAGAAATTATTTAAAATGGGTTTCACGTCAGAAATATGTTCACATTGCACACAAAACACACCAGACACGTATCTTCACGCCTTATGGCATTGCACTTCAATTAAATCATTTTGGGAAAAGGTTACTGACTCACTCTCCAACTTAATGGGATGTCACATCCCACTGTCTCCTTCCCTCTGCATATTAGGTGACATATCCACAATCAATATAAATAATACAAATGGTCAGTTACTGCTGGTGGCCCTAGCTATCGCCAAGAAAACTATCCTCATGAACTGGAAATCAAGAAATACCATTCACATTTCATCCTGGAAAAACTTATTAACAGAATACATCTTCATTGAAGATCCTCTTTGCCTGAAGCCACTCCCCAATAACACCTTCATCAATACACATACAGGAGAGGAGGGGGGAGAGGGGGTCTGGTAGAGGTAAAACTGTCTCTCATATTACATCTAATTTAAAATAATATGGATCAAAAGGGGGAAAATGAGAGAGGGGGGAAGAGGGAGGAGAGAAGGGAAAAAAAAAAAAAACATTTATTATAAATTTCATAAATTCTTTCCCACATTAAAATTCGGTCTTTACATACTTCTCCCTCTTTTGTACTAATTGTTTTTCTTTTCTGTCTCTTTCAAATCTATTTATTCATTTTATTATTATTATTTATTATCATTAATTATTATTTTATTATTTATTATTATTATTTATTTTTTTCCCTCTCCCTCAAGAGGTGGGAGAGAAAGGGATCGGGAGGTGGGTGGGAGGGCGTGGTGACAGGTGCACTCGCGCTGATAATAGTAATAGCATTGATAATCCCCTGGCTAACAACTGATTAAAAAGACAACACGCATTAAGAGAAAGGGGGAAGAAAGAAAAAAAAAAAAAAGAGAAAAAATAATAAAAAATAAAATACAATAAATAATAACCTACTTGCACATACTTACATATACTACACTCACAGGGTAAGTGTGACGTGGGCATGGCAGCCTGGGCATTGCACTGGACTGGTCCATGCTCCACGTCATACTTTTTTAATGCATCAAAAAAACAACTGACAAACACTGTATACTACAAGGTAAAACTGATCACATAACATTCACCCCATTAAATCATTGTTAAAGTGTTTTTTTTTTTTTTTTTTTTTTTTGTTACTTTTTATTACTATTGTTGGTGCTGTTGTTGTTGTCGGCGCGAGTGTATTGTGGTTATCCCGTTTCCCTGCCCACCTCTTGATCTTTTATTATTATTAATATTATTACTACTATTCTTATCACTATTATTATCATTATATTATTATTAATATTCATCATATTGGTAGTTAAATTCTCCTTTTTATTCTTTACTTTTGGTGTTTATTATTTGTATATTATTATTAATATAGTAAGTTTTTTTTTTTTTTTTTCTCTTATTATTCTCACTGTTCTGATTGCAGCACTTTCACATTTTATTTTTTTTTTTCTCCTCCACTTTCCCCCTTCCCTTTTCCCTTCCTGTTTTATTTGATTAAATTTATTTATGTATTTATTTTTTCTCCCTTTATGTCATCTACTTATTATTATTATTATTATTATTATTATTATTATCATTATTTATTATTATAATTTTTTTGTCCTCTTCCTGATTTCCCAACCTCCCCTCTCCTCCTCAATATTATCATTAATAGTATTACTTTTACTTTTGTTACCATTACTATTATTATTGCTATTCTGACCTGTCCTCCCGTTATCTCCTCATTATCATTATTACAAGTATTTCTACCCTTGTCATTATTCAGGTTGCTGTAGTTGTTGTAGTAGAAGTAGTAGTAGTCACTGTGGAAGTAACAATTGTATTTGTAGTTGGGATTGTTGAAGTAGTAGTTTCTGTAGAAGTAGATGTCGTTGGAATAGTGGTACCAGAAATTGTAAGGGTGTTGTAGTAGTAGTAGTAGTAGTAGTGGGTGTAGTAGTATCAGAAGTAGTGGATGTTGTTGATGTAGATATTATAGTAGTAGTGATTACTGTAATAGTACCAGTAGTAGTAGGATACGTGGTTGTAGTTGTATCAGAAGTAGTAGATGTTGTCGATGTAGATGTTGTGGTAGCAGCGATTGCTGTAGTAGTATCAGTAGTAGACATTGTTGTAGTAGTATAAGTTGTAGAAGATGTAGTAGTATCAGTAGTAGACGTTGTTGTAGTAGTATCAGTTGTAGAAGATGTTGTAGTAATATAAGTTGTAGAAGATGTAGTAGTATCAGTAGTAGACGTTGTTGTAGTAGTATCAGTTGTAGAAGATGTTGTAGTAATATAAGTTGTAGAAGATGTAGTAGTATCAGTAGTAGACGTTGTTGTAGTAGTATCAGTTGTAGAAGATGTTGTAGTAGTATCAGTTGTAGAAGATGTTGTAGTAGTATCAGTTGTAGAAGATGTTGTAGTAGTATCAGTTGTAGAAGATGTTGTAGTAGTATCAGTTGTAGAAGATGTTGTAGTAGTATCAGTTGTAGAAGATGTTGTAGTAGTATCAGTTGTAGATTTTGTTGTAGTAGTATCAGTTGTAGTAGATGTCGTAGTAGTATCAGTGGTAGACGTTATTGTAGTAGTATCAGTTGTAGTGGATGTTGTAGTAGTATCAGTAGTAGTAGACACTAGTAGTAGTAGTAGAGGTTGTGGCTGTAGTAGCAGCTGCAGTAGTAGTCGTAATATTAATAACTCTCTGTAGTAGTAGTTGGTGTAGTGGTGATTTTCTTTTTTTATTATTATTATTATTATTATTATTATTATTGTTGTCAGTTATTACTATTGTCCTTTCTCTTTTCTGTCATTATTATTATCATGCATTACTAGCATTGTTGTCACTTCTTACCACTGACTGATCTCTTTCTATTTGTGTAGTTATATCCATGATACTTGCTTCATTTATTGATTGTTATTGACCCGTATATATGTACCCTGATTTGTTCACCATGTTACCTTTACACACACACACACACACACACACACACACACACACACACACACACACACACATACACGCACATGCCAGTACCCTACTGTATTGTTGTTGTTTTCTGTTTTTGTTGTTGTTTTTTTTCAATTTTTTTGTATTTGTATGATCCCAATTTGTGTACGATTTTGCATATTCTAATAAAAAAAAAAAAAAAAAAAAAAAAAAAAAAACAAAAAATGCATTTCAGCATGGTCGAAAATGGAGCAGGATGAAGCACAAGCTTATTATTTTCCCACCCCATTACTACTCACATTATTCGTCTATTACTTAAACTCACTTCTTTTTTTACTTATCTTTTATTTTTACATGAGTTTTGCATGAGACATATTTGATCCTTTTGGCATCTTTAACATATTATATGTTTGATTTCGGCGGTTCATTCCGCTGTGGCGACCCCGCAAGGGACAAAGCCGACAAGAAAATGAATGAATGAATGAATGTTTGATTTCATTTATAAATTTACATTTTATAACATAGACCCAAAAAAATACATAGTATTGCAAACAGCCAATAATTGAAATTTCATCATACCTTTCTCATTTTTTCCTTTTTCAATCACCTTCATCATTATATTCCTTTAATAATATATACAGTTGAAGTCAGAATTATTAGCCCCCCTGAATTATTCATCCCCGTTTATTTTTTCCCCCAATTTCTGACTAACGGAAAGAAGATTTTCTCAACACATTTCTAATCATCATAGTTTTAATAACTCATCTCTAATAACTGATTTATTTTATCTTTGCCATGATGACAGTAAATAATATTTGACTAGATATTTTTCAGGACACTTCTATACAGCTTAAAGTGACATTTAAAGGCTTAACTAGGTTAATTAGGTTAACTAGGCAGGTTAGAGTAATTAAGCAAGTTATTGTATAATGATGGTTTGTTCTGTAGTCTATCGGAAAAAAATATAGCTTAAAGGGGCTAATAATTTTGTCCTTAAAATGGTGTTAAACTGCTTTTATTCTAGTTGAAATAAAACAAATAGGACTTTCTCCAGAAGAAAAAATATTATCAGACATACTGTGAAAATTTCCTTGCTCTGTTAAACATCATTTGGGAAATATTTAAACAAGAAAAAAATTGAAAAAAATGAAAGGGGGCTAATAATTCTGACTTCAACTGTTTATATTTATACAACTTTTCAAATTCATGAATATCCTGACATTGTTTGAGACTCTGTTCTAGACTGTTCCATAATTTCACACCACAGACAGACAGACAGACATACACAACCTTTTTTATAAAGTTGTCCTTGTTTTCAACCTCCTAAAAGTTTGTTCCTCTCTCAAATTTTATCCCTCTTGTCTTTCTTCAAAAAACTGTAGTAACACTTTATTTTGATGGTCCATTTGAGTATTAGTAGACTGTCTGCTTAATATCTGTTGATACTGACATTTAACAGTCCTTCAACAGACATTTAACTGACTATAAGAAACTTTGCAAGTACATGTCAACTTACACTAACCCTAACCCTAACCCCAACCTAACAGTCTACTTATAATCTAATGAGAATTAATTGACATGTAGATGCAATGTAACTTATATTCAACAAACGGACCATCGAAAAAAAAATGTGTGACCAAAAACTGTTGTATGCACTTTGGAAGTAATTTATTCCTAGCCTTACACATAAATTGTGCTGTTTTAAATTTAACCAAATCATTGAACTTAAGTATCATTCATTTATTCATTCATTCATTTTCTTTTCGGCTTAGTCCCTTTATTAATCCGGGGTCGCCACAGCAGAATGAACCACCAACTTCCTTCCAGCTGCAACCCATCTCTGGGAAACATCCATGCACACTCATTCACCCACACGGACAATTTAGCCTACCCAATTCACCTGTACCGCATGTCTTTGGACTGTGGGGGAAACCGGAGCACCCGGAGGAAACCCATGCGAACGTAGGTAGAACATGCAAACTCCACACAGAAACGCCAACTGACCCAGCTGAGGCTAGAACCAGCGACCTTCTTGCTGTGAGGCGACAGCACTACCTACTGCACCACTGCGTCCCCAACTTAAGTATCTTTAATTTAAAATTAAAGTCTAATTACTTTTTTTCTGCATTGTACATAAGGATCGTAAATTAGATGTATTCCCCCAAATTCCAACACAATAACTCATATATGGCAACATAAGTGTGTTATATAATACATACATTGATTTATTGTCCAGGATAAATCTTGCTTTATACACTATTGCAACGGTTTTTACTAATTTTGATATCACATTATTTATTTGCGGTTTGTATTTGTACAAAATGTCAAGCTAAATGAGAATCAGAAATGTTCCAGATGGTATATAAAAAGCTTTTAATACTCTGTTTCAGTAAAGTTTTTTCTAATCCAAGTGATGAAAATTCTGCAGCACTTTGTCAAAGACTCATCCTGCGTGACAGTAGACATGGTGTGTTTGACCTAGAAACTGTGAATTGGTAATTAACCCCCAAATGAAAACGGGTTAGAATGCATTAATTAGACTCTCCTCTGCCCGTCGCACGCCGAAGAAGCGCTCTGAAAGCTTTCTGTGTAATTGATATTGAGAGAGATCATAAAGTCAGTCTAAATCAAATGAAAACGGCTAATTGGCAGAGTTATTACATTCAGAGTCCATCATTACCAACTACATTCAATAAAAACTCTTTACACTTTCCCTTTCTCACGGTAATTGGATTCTTGATGAAGAATGAAGTTTGCAGAAATAGTCTTTTTTTTCAATCAGAGCCTTTTAATTGAAAGTAAATCTTTTTTTCCCCAATCGAAAAGGGAGCGTTATGTACATCAGCGCGAGGAGAAATGAGACAGACGTGACATAAAGAGCTGACACGTGTCAAACAGAGAATTACTGCTGTTATACAATCAGTGAGTGTGTTCATCTATTGTGTAGGATTTGATATAGGACAGATGTGAGGCTGTCGAACTTTTAAACAGCATTAAGATAAAGCTACTGTAAAACAATGTGTACAATTTACAGTGATAAACCTGCAGCTGTGGTTGCCAGATCTTACTATAGTAATTGCAATGAATTATGCATAAATACATGCAACTAAACCTAACCCTCATCCTGAGTCTAACCATATAGTAAGTACCATATACACTGACAAAAGTCTTGTCGTGGATCCCAGTTGTAAGAGCAACAATATTAACTTGACTTCTAGTTGATCATTGTTCATCTATTGTGTAGGATTTGATATAGGACAAAAGTGAGGCTGTCGAATTTTTAGGCATTAAGATAAAGCTACTGTACAAAAAATTTGTACAATTTACAGTGATAAACCTGCAGCTGTGGTTGCCAGATCTTACTATAGTAATTGCAATGAATTATGCATAATTACATGCAACTAAACCTAACCCTCATCCTGAGTCTAACCATATAGTAAGTACCATATACACTGACAGAAGTTTTATCGTGGATCCCAATTGTAAGAGCAACAATAATAACTTGACTTCTAGCGGATCATTGTCCATCTATTGTGTAGGATTTGATAGGACAGATGTGAGGCTGTTGAACTTTTAAACAGCATTAAGATGAAGCTGAAATGTGTAAAATTTACAGCATAAAACCTGCAGCTGTGGTTGCCAAATCTTTACTGTTAAATTTTTTTATTCAAATATTAACACTTTATTTTGAGGTGTTTTTATTACGTTCCATGTACTTACTAAAGAAATTGCAATTAATTATGCATAATTACATGCAACTAAACCTAACCCTCATCCTGAGTCTAACCGTATAGTAAGACAAAAAGTCTTTTCGTGGATCCCAGTTGTAAGAGCAACAATAATAACTTGACTTCTAGTTGATCATTTTCCATCTATTGTGTAGGATTTGATAGGACAGATGTGGACTTTTAAACAGCATTAAGATGAAGCTACTGTAAAAATAAAAATGTGTAAAATTTACAGTATAAAACCTGCAGCTGTGGTTGCCAGATCTTTACTGTTAAAATTACGGTAGAAGCTAGGGCTGCACAATATATCGAAAAAGTATCGTTATTGTGATAATTGTATATGCAAGACAGGTGAAATAAATTACTTTTTTTTTTATAGATGCATCGAACATATATCAAAACTCAATTTCCGATTGGTAATATGCATTGCTAGCACTTTATTTAAACAATTTTAAAGGTGATTTTCTTAATATTTACATTTTTTAACCTTCAGATTCCATATTTTCGAATAGTTAATAAAACAAATTTTTATTTAATTTAATGTATTTTTTAAATATTGTCTTTTTTTGTCCAAATATTGTCCTATTTTAACAAACCAAATATATTTATGGCTTTTTTAATTTAGAATTAAGATCACAATGTTGAAAAATGTACATTTATGACTGGTTTTGTGGTCCAGGGTGACATTATATGAGGCTTTTATTATTATTATTGTTATTAATGACATTTTATTGTATTTTTGCAGTATTTTACTGGCAGCACTGTTCAAGTCAAGTCAAGTCGGCTTTATTGTCATTTCAACAATATACAGTGCAGTACACAATGAAACGAAACAATGTTCCTCAAGGACCAAGGGCTTTATCAAACAACATAAATTGACAACATAACGCAGGACTGTGCACTACTATAAACATTAAGAGAATGAAATAAAAATAAGATAGGATAAACTTAAATAAAAATAAATAAAATAAGAATAAGAGCGCAAAGTGTGGTTTGTGCAATATTTAGTGCAAGTAAGACAGGACAGACAAGACAGGACAAGAAACAGTAACGCTGACGAGTACACAACGGATGTTGTGCAAATATTGTACATGTAAACATTTGTCATTGTTGACAGCAACTGCCCCTTTACAGTAACTTACCTGTATAAAGCAATGGCAGGGCCCTACTGCAATTTCATTTTACCGTAAAATAGCCTTACCACAACTTCATTTAATAGTAAAATGCCATTTACTGCATTTAAATTTTACAATTTTTACAGCATTTTTACTGTATTTGTTTTACATTTTACACTAGCAGCACAAAACCTTTATTTTATGAAATATATATTATAATATTATCTATTAGTATTTACTGTTAAATTTAATGAATGGGCTATATGCAGACAGACTTTTAATTTTCAGCCAGGCAGCCCGAGGGCTTCTGGTGAACTGTCCTTCCATTACAGGTTACGTTTAAGATCTGATTTCTTCAAAAATCAGCAATCTTCACTGCCTGTTAGATTTACGATATGAAGTGAGTGTCAGATCGGACAAGAAGCACTGCATTAAATTCCATTTCCCCCCGCCATGTCTTTAAAATATGAGTTCATTTAAGTATTTTCAATGGAATTTCAGAATTGTGTCTGACATTGCATCTCTGAGTGATGCAATCTCAGCTTGCATCATAAAGGCTGCCTCCAGATACTATTGGGAATTTCTGCGCTAACCTGTTGCTACTGATGGCATTAGTGGTCACACTGGTCTTTCATCTTGTTTTACGCTTGAACAACTAAATAAATGCTGAAGTCTATTAACTGAATGTATGGTAATTACATTACAACAACATTACAGGGGTGCTCAACCCTATTCCTGGCGATCGACCTTCCTGCAGTTTTCAGTTGCAGCCCTTATCAAACACACCTGCCTGTAATTATTAAGTGCTCCTCACGTTCTAAATAATTGGTTCAGGTGTGTTTGATCAGGGTTGGAGCTGAAATCAGCTGGAAGGTGAGCACCCCTGCATTACAACATCGATGCTGTAAAAACAACCTGGCGAAATTAAAAATAGTCACATTAAGCTTTCACCAGACGTTTATCGTTGGCTTTAAAACTCTAGCTGTGCATAGAGCCCATTCCGAACAAGTGACTCATTTTTCATTATCATCTTCAACTACAGTAGCAGTGCTTGATTGCTTTGATTACAGTAGAATACCGCAAATTCAATATGCAGTAAGTTGCTGTAAAAGTTTGAAAATGACCCACAATGCACTGCATATTACAGTAGTGAACTGTAAAGAATTTACTGAGCATTTTTGCAGTAAATCACTGTAAAATTGCGGCAGGTTTTCATTTATTCATAGTGTCTGAATGTTGCGGGACGGTGGCTCAGTGGTTAGCACTGTCGCATTATAGCAAGAAGGTCGCTGGTTCGGGTCCTGGCCGGGTCAGTTGGCATTTCTGTGTGGAGTTTGCATGTTCTCTCTGGAAGGGCATCTGCTGTGTGAAGCATTTGCTGGAATATAGTTGGTGGTTCATTCTGTTATGGCAACCCCTGATAAATAAGACACTAAGGGTGCTTTCACACATGCATTATTTAGTTCGGTTGAATCGCACTAGATTTCGTTTTCCCTCTTGGTGCGGTTCATTTAGCCAGGTGTGAATGTAGCAATCGCACTCTAGTGCGCACCAAAAGTGGACCAAAAAAGCGTACCGAGACCTCCTTGAAGAGGTGGTCTCGGTACGCTTTCATACGAACCCTGGAGCGGATCGTTTGTGGTGAGAACATGCTCCGAACTAAAACAGACCCAACCGCAAAAAGTACTGCGCCTTTTTGGACTAATCCAGCTGCCGTAGGCCGATGTGCTGTGCATTATGGAATGTGGAGGAAAAGTATTTGTTGACAGCGCTTTACCAAAAGAGAGAGAGAGGGGAAAAGCATTACCTGATGGATCGTTAATAATAATTCCGGAGGATGACCATGTTGCAGTTTAGCTAAATTAATTCACGCCTCCTCCTAAAGTGACGTACACACCTTCGCCGTTTGCAATGCCTTAAAACATTGTTTTCCAACCACAGCCGCGCTTCATTCTCGAAATGTATAGTTTGTCTAAAGTGATGTATACAAACTATATAGTATACTATGAGCAGGGATACAATCAGCCAGCGCAGTCGTAGCTCAATAGTCAAAAGTGACATTTTGTGTCTGCCGGTTTGTTTATTTGCGGGAGTTCCATTGACATTTTCCCACACGTGAATTCTGACCAATCGAAAAGCAGTTTAGGAAATATGTTCAACAACATCTGGCCAATGAGTGCTGTGGGTTTTGTCACATAAATGCATTTTGGTTCTTTTTAACTGGTTTGGACCAAAGCAATCAGTGTGGTGTAAAAACGACCCAAATACGGCAGAAAATGCTACAATGTATCATTTTTTTCCCTTCGTCCGGACCAAATGAAGCGAACTACAGGTGTGAAAGCACACTTAGCCGAAGGAAATGTCTAAATGTTTGCACCTTGCAAGCTTTTTAGATCAGAAACTTTATTAGATCAAAAAAAAAATCTTATTTATTTTATTATTAATTATTTTAGTATGATGATTGCATAAACTTATATTTTTAAATCTAACAAAAATAGAAATCTTATATTGCAAGAAATATTGTTATCACAACACTCAATATTGTATATCGCATATATTTTCCAAGTATCGTGCAGCCCTAGTAGAAACCGTAAAATAATAATTACAGTAAACTACCACATTCATTCATTTATAGTATTATACATTGGTGTTTTAATTTACTAACACATCATATCTACACAGACTAAAACACAACCCTAAGCATGTGTGGTGATGAGAAAATCATACAGGCCTAATAAACCAATGCTCATACCAAACAACTTTTCCCACAAGCAGAGAAACTCTCACACAACTACTAAATACCATCATGGTAACAGACATACTGTTAAACTAATGCAATAAACTTTATTTATCAACATTAGATGTAACATAAAACCTCAATTTACATTAACGTTGAGAAAAGAAAACTAAAAATGTCACCGGGGCTCTTTCCCGTTTGCAGGGTGAGAGGGGAGTTTGAGCTCAGGTCTCGAGAACTCCCCCGCGTATTTATGACTTTATGTCTTTGGACTGTGGGGGGAAACCGTAGAACCTGGGCAAAACCCACACAAGCACGTGGAGAACATGCAAACTCCACACAGAAACGTCGACTGGCCTGGTAAGGACTTAAACCAGGGATGTTCTTGCTGTGAGGCAATAGTGCTAACCACTGGGCCGCCATGCCACCCTATTAGAGGAAAGGGAGTAGCGATGGAAGGGGGGATTCTTAAAGAGGAAGATGACTGAGGTAAGAAACTCTGGTTATTTATAGTGTGTTAGGAATCATCTGATTGGTGAATTATGTATTAGCTAATGCGGCACCAGAAATGGTCAATCATACTGCATTTCGTTTCCTTGTACTTGTACATGTGTAATGACAATAAAGTTGAATCTAATCTAATCTAATCTAATAAGTATGTGCTACTCTCGAAATTAGCTTATAAATAAACTTCACTTAAAATACATTAATACATTACAGATATGCTCACTGAATACAAACCAACACATTCTCACTCCCAACTCGTCATATATTGACGCTTGGTCAGAAACCCTCAGCGTCAGTTTTTGACGAACAGGGTACCCCTTCAGCGTCATATTTAGACGTGCAGGGATTCCCTATAGAATCTACCAGAGCCTGAAGCGTCATATGGAGACGCTTCAAGCCTAGTATAATTACCAATAGATGTCAACGCAATTTTTAAAACCTGATTTACGCCTATTATGGCAGTTTTCTTATTTAAAAAATATGTAATTTTTGTTTTGTTCATGAAAAGCGTCTATAAACTGGGTCGAGACAACTGTATATAAGAATAAGAATAAACTTCGGTCAACGTGACTTCCATTCAACGGTGAGTTTAATATCGCTCAGCTATTGGTCAAATTGCATCACCGGTGAGTTCACCGATGAGTTCAACTGTTCTCTACGAGGCGAGTGGTAGGTTAATGCTGCATACTGTTTTTTTTAATTATTATTGGAGATTAGCTGGTGTTGATAAATATGTTATCATTTACTTTATCTTTAATGAGTGAAATTATAATCGATTGCCAAGTTTAAGGTAATTATGCCTAATAAAACTTTCAATCATTCATTATATATTTTTATTTTACTTAAAAAAATATTAAATTTAAAGTACTAAGTTTAAAAAATATTTTTAGCTGATCTTTTTATTATTAAATTATTCATTTAAGTTGGGGTCATTGTATGTCGCGATCTATTTTTTTACAAACCTGTAGATCACTCAGATGTTTAGGATCATATAAACTTGTATATATACTCGTCTCCTTTATTCCGGTTTATGTAAAGAACTTTGAATTGCCACAGTGTATGAAATGTCTATATAAATAAACTTGCCTTGCCAAAATTATATTTAAAGAAAAAGTGCCATGCAGGGACTTACGCAAAAGTCAATTTACAGTTATTAACCGTATAAATATTAAGAAAACTAAACACACACACTGCCTCTCTGTGTCTGTCTTTCTATGTGTGTCGGAAGTCTTTGTGTCCTTGGCAGTGATGAGGAAAATCACATCTCAGACCCTCTAAAAAACGCTCGGAGGCTAATATCTGCTCGCGGACAAGGCCAGGTGTCAAAGTGAACACAAAAAACACGAGCTGAAGACTCATGATGGAAAGAGACAGGCAAACACACGGTACGGCTCGATCACTCAAAACCTATTCCTCATTCATATACAGTTAAAGACATACTTATTCGCCCTCCTGTGATTTTCTTTTTCAAATACTTCCTAAATAATGTTTAACAGAGCAAGGAATTTTTCACAGTATTTCCTATAATATTTTTTCTTCTGGAGAAAGTCTCATTTGTTTGATTTCGGCTAGAACAAAAGCAGTTTTCATTTTTTAAAGCCATTTTAAGGTCAATATTATTAGCCCCCTTAAGTAATATTTGTTTGATTGTGTACAGAACAAACTATTTTCACTTTTAAACAGAAATGGGGGGGGGGGGGGGTTCAAATTTAACAGGAGGGCTAATAATTCTGATTTCATATATGTGTCCCTGTACCACAAAATAAGTCTTATGTTGCATAGGTATATTTTTGACACAAAACAGAAATGCAATGATCGATTTTTCTTTTATGCTAAAAATAACTGGGATATTAAGTAAAGATCACATTCCTTTAAGGTTTTTTTTTTGTAAATTTCCTACTTTAAATCTCAATATCTAATTAGTAATATGCATTGCTAGCATTTTTTTCTTTACTATTTTCATTTTTTAACCCTCAGATTCTAAATTTTAGCCAAATATTCTCCTGTATTAACAAACCATTCATTAATGGAAAGCTTGTTTATTCAGATAAAAATTTTTATTGATATTTATGACTGGTTTTGTAGTACAGGGTCACATATGAGGCTTTATTTTTGTATTCTGATATTCATGGTGTAATCACTGAAATGTGGCTTTGAGGAGTATGTAGTCAAATACACTTGTGTCTGTTCTTCACACAAATGTAAGCTGTTTTTTTTTCATCCTTAGAGCTGAAAAAAAAAATACCATAAACGTTTCTCAGATCATCTTTACAAAAAAAAACTCTGGTTTGGAGCAACATGAGGGTCGACTGTCAAAAAAAAAAAAATTCCATAACATTTACGGTGAAAAAATGTGTTTGCCAGAATTTTACCATTAAAAATACAGCACAAGTCGACAATATATGGTGCAATAGCACGTCAGGGCGTCCCGAGTTCGAATCCCGGCTCGAATACATTTCCCTACCCTACCCCCCTCTCTCTCTCCAACTTCGCTTCCTGTCTAAATACTGTCCTATCTAATAAAGGCCAAAAATAAATCTTTAAAAAAATTTAAAAAAAATAAAAAATACAGCACAAACCATAAAAGAAAACTCACAATTTTACAATAAACTACGATACTATACAGCATGGAATAACACTAGCCATTTGTAGTAAACACAAAAGTGTATTAGAACTACTTCAGTAAGGTTTAGATAATCTGTTGTGGTTTATTCTATATAGTTGCTATGTAAACACAAGAACTATAGTAATATATTCAAATTATCCAATAATGTAGTTTACTTCAACTAGGGTAATGTCATTAACAGATATATATATATATATATATATATATATATATATATATATATATATATATATATATATATATATATATATATATATATATACACACACACATACATACATTTATATATACAAACATATATATATATATATATATATATATACACATACATATATATACATACATATATATACATACATATATACATATACATATATACATATACATATACACACACACACATATATATATATATATATATATATGCTATAATATCTACTTTATGATTCAAAAACACTAAGGTATTTCTATACAGTTGAAGTCAGAACTATTAGTTGGTCACACACTATAAAGCAGTTTTAAAATCAGCTGAATCACTTTATAAACAGGCACTTAAAGTATTTGATCAGAAGTCTATTAGGTATCATCATTGTAATCTAATACAAAAACATTATTTATTGAGCTTTGATAATATGCAATATTTGGCTGATGCTTGTATGATTTTTAAAATTTTAAAAGGATATGCTCCACCCCCATTATGTGAGTTTGTAACACACAAGAATAATAATGGTCAAGCAACACGATCTGTTACCAGAGGAGACTGTGCTGTGCAGTTTAGGCGTACAACTTTTGCACGATCAGTCTTCTCAGTTAGAGCCAGTCATTTCTGGAACACACTTCCTATCGATTTAAGGGGTGTTACAAATTATTTAACATTTAAATACAAGTTAAAGAAATGGCTAATAGCAAAACAAGTTTGTAATCATGTGTAATTCTTTTGTCTAACATTTTAAGAAATTTTTATTAGATGTTTTATTCTTTTGTCGTATGTAACTTTACTGTTAGGCAACCCAGTGGCGCAGTAGGTAGTGCTGTTGCCTCACAGCAAGAACGTCGCTGGGTCGCAGGTTCGAGCCTCGGCTGGGCTGGGTCAGTTGGCGTTTCTGTGTGGAGTTTGCATGTTCTCCCTGCGTTCGCGTGGGTTTCCTCCGGGTGCTCCGGTTTCCCCCACAGTCCAAAGACATGCGGTCCAGGTGAATTGGGTAAGCTAAATTGTCCATAGTGTATGAGTGTGAATGTGTGTGTGGAAGTTCCCAGAGATGGGTTGCGGCTGGAAGGGCATCCGCTGCGTAAAATCGTGCTGGATAAGTTGGCGGTTCATTCCGCTGTGGCGACCCCGCAAGGGACAAAGCCGACAAGAAAATGAATGAATGAACTTTACTGTTATTGTATATGTGATGATGTGCTTTTGATTTTAGGTTGCCTTTTAAAATCTGGCAGAGGACAACAGATGAAAATTAGCCCTTGTGGCGAACTCTGGCTTGTTTACAGTTTTACTGTTGATTAATGAGCATTGTCCCTGTTAAATAAATAAAGTATAAAGTATTAGCCCCCCTTTTGAATTTTTTTTTCTTTTTTAAATATTTCCCAAATGATGTTTAACAGAGCAAGGAAATTTTCACAGTATGTCTGATAATATTTTTTCTTCTTGATAAAGTCTTATTTGTTTTATTTTGGCTAGAATAAAAGCAGTTTAAAAATTTTTAAAAGCCATTTTAAGGACAAAATTATTAGCCCCTTTAAGCAATATTTTTTTCAATAGTATACAGAACAAACCATCATTATACAATAACTTGCCTAATTCCCCTAACCTGCCTAGTTACCCTAATTAACCTAGTTAAACCTTTAAATGTCACTTTAAGCTGTATAGAAGTGTCTTGAAAAATATCTAGTCAAATATTATTTACTGTCATCATGGCAAAGATAAAATAAATCAGTTATTAGAGATGAGTTATTAAAACTATTATGTTTAGAAATGTGTTGAAGAAATCTTCTCTCCGATAAACAGAAATTGGGGAAAAAATAAACAGGGCGACTAATAATTCAGGGGGGCTAATAATTCTGACTTCAACTGTATTTTGATATTCATTTTGGAACAAATAAATGCAAATCTGAAAACTTTAAACGTCATACATACACTTAAAAAATGATGTTTGCTATTTAAGCATTTAAAACGAGCTGAAAACTAAATTCTTAAGGGGTTATTTTGACAATTTAATAGTTTTATGTTCAATCCGCTTACTGTAAATTTGTAAAAACTAATAAGTTGACTTAATTCCTTTATGTTGTCCCAACACAAATCAATTGTGTGAAACCCAGCATTTTTTTTTACAGTGTATTAACATTGTATTGACAAGATTTTGCTCTCAAAATTTAATCTGCTAAAAAGATTTGATGTTCCTGTTAAACATGGCCAAAGTAAGTCATCCTAAAAGGCAGCACAATCATGCTGTCTGTCTACCTTTAGGAATTTGTGCTTTAATTTATTCAATGAAGCTAAGACACATTTCTCAGAAGGACACCGATATGAAACAAGAAGAGATGTCTCCACTGCACAATAAGCGCAGAGTCCGCGGGGAGCAGCGCTGGAACAGAATCACTTTAATAAAGGGTCCAGGATCGGGGCCCCTCCGCGGGATTATGTCAACCTGAGGGCCAAAACTGCGACAGCATGCAAACGGCCGCAGATAATCACTGCGGGAGGGGGAGAAGAGCTGCAGTTCAGCCCCCAAACAGGCGTCTGATGCATGCGACATGACTTCTGCTATTCTTAACCGCACGCTCCTGCGGTGCCGTGATGAAGGCCTGTCTGACATGGCCGTGTTTTTCTCTCTGCTGCTTCTGGCTGTGTGAAAGCAGATCTGAGCAGCTTCTTCACCCACAGCTGCTCGGAGAGACGGAGCCGCCGTAAACAACAGCTTCACATGGCCAGCAGCGCCAACACGTGCAATTCTGGTCTTCACTAACATTAGCACTGCTGGACTACATAGTTGGTGAATGTAGTGTGCGTTTGTGTGTGTGCTTGTTTTTATATCCCAGTGGGGACGTAAATCTGATACACACAAGCTCAAGCCACATCCACATTAAGGGTGCTTTCACATATGTGGTTCGGTTTATTTGGTCCAGACCAAAGACAACAAATGATACATTGTAGCATTTTTCTGCCGTTTTGGGTCCCTTTCACACCACACTGATTGCTTTGGTCCAAACCAGGTGAAACGAACCAAAATGCAGTCATGTGACAAAATCTACATCACTCACTGGCCAGATGTTATTCAACGTATTTCCTAAACTGCTTTTCAATTGGTCAGAATTCACGTGGAACTACCGCAAATAAACAAACCGGCAGACACACAATGTCGCTGCGCTGGCTGATTGTATCCCTGGTCATAGTATACTATGTAGTTTGTATGCATCACTTAAGACAAACTATACATTTCGAGAATGAAGGGCGGCTGGGGCTGGAAAACAATGTTTTAATGCATTGCAATCGGCGAAAGCATTAGGAGAAGGCGTGAAATAATTTAGCTAAACTGCGACATGGTCATCTTTCGGAAATATCACCAATGATTTATCAGGTAATGTTTCTCCCTCTCTCTCTCTCTCTCTGTTTAAAACTGTTGGTAAAGCGCTGTCAACAAATATTTTTCCTCCAAACCCCATAAGATAGACAGCGCATCGGCCTACGGCAGCTGGATTAGTCCAAAAAGGCGCAGTACTTTTTGCGGTTGGGTCTATTTTAGTTCGGATCACGTTCTCACCACAAACGAACCGCTCCAGGGTTCGTATGAAAGCGTACCGAGACCACCTCTTCAAGCAGGTCTCGGTACGCTTTTTTGGTCCACTGTTGGCGCACACTATGTACGATTGCTACATTCACACCTGCCCAAATGAACCGCACCAAGAGGGAAAATGAACTCTACTGCGATTCAACCGAACTAAATAAGGCAGGTGTGAAAGCACCCTAATACTCTTCATTTTATAATGCATTTATCTCTCCGTTCCAACCTTTCGTCTACTCTGAGATGGCGTTTTTTTGGAAACAAAAGCGCATGTTTTTTAGTAATTATTTTTAGGGGGTTTTCACCTTTAATGGTAAAGTCTAGATCGGATATGCGGCCGGCTGGAAGTGCGATATGCACATCAATATAGCAGCATTTTTATGACACTGTATAACAATAATTAATATTTTTACAGTACTGTGACGGTTGGGTTTAGGGTTGGGGTAGGTGTTAAAAAATACAATTTATTGGGTCATTTAATAGATAACATAAATAATAATCGGTACAACTACTGTTTTTACGTTACTGTGACGGTTGGATTTAGGGTTGGGGTGGGGTTAGACGTTAATAAAATACAATTTATTGGGTCATTTAATAGATAACATAAATAATACTCGGTACAACTATTGTTTTTACAGTACTGTGACGGTTGGGTTTTGGGTTGGGGTGGAGGTAGACGTTAATAAAATACAATTTATTGGGTCATTTAAAAGATAACATAAATAATACTCGGTACAACTACTGTTTTTACGTTACTGTGACCATACCTGCCAACATTTGCTTCTAAAATTCCGGTAGCCCCAAACTGAAAGGGGGGGGGGCGGGGTGTTGCGTGAACTGAAGGGGGAGGGGGGTGCTCGCGAAATGAAGAGCGGGGGGTGGGGGTAAGATGAGGGGGGCGCGTACTGTAGAGGGGGGAGGCTGCGCACGAAATGAAGAGCGCGCGAGCGCACATGCACCAGGTTTCACGCTGGACTGTACCAAAACGCTGAGGAGCGGGGGGATTACGGGAGTTTTCCGGGAGACAGAACAATATGGGAGATGGGTATGAAATACGAGAGACTCCCGAGAAAAACGGGAGTGTTGGCAGGTATGACTGTGACGGTTGGGTTTAGGGTTGGGGTAGAGGTAGACGTTAATAAAATACAATTTATTGGGTCATTTAATAGATAACATAAATAATACTCATTACAACTACTGTTTTTACATTACTGTGATGGTTGGGTTTAGGGTTGGGGTGGGGGTAGATGTTAATAAAATACAATTTATTGGGTCATTTAATAGATAAGATAAATAATACTCGGTACAACTACTGTTTTTACGTTACTGTGACCATACCTGCCAACATTTGCTTCAAAAATTCCGGTAGCCCCAAACTGAAAGGGGGGGGGGGGGGGGGGGGGGGGTGTTGCGCGAACTGAAGAGCGGGGGGTGGGGGTGAGATGGGGGGAGGGGCGCGTACTGTAGAGGGGGGAGGCTAAGCGAAATGAAGAGCGCGCGCGCACATGCACCAGGTTTCACGCTGGACTGTACCAAAACGCTGAGGAGCGGGGGGATTACGGGAGTTTTCCAGGAGACAGAACAATATGGGAGATGGGTATGAAATACGGGAGACTCCCGAGAAAAACGGGAGTGTTGGCAGGTATGACTGTGACGGTTGGGGTGGGGGTAGACGTTAATAAAATACAATTTATTGGGTCATTTAATAGATAACATAAATAATACTCGGTACAACTACTGTTTTTACAGTACTGTGACAGTTGGGTTTAGGGTTGGGGTGGGGGTAGACGTTAATAAAATACAATTAATGAGAAATTTAATTAATGATATAAATAATTATCATTAACTTCCGGGCGCAACCGTATCCGATCAACAACCACCTTTAATAGACCCTTTTCACATTTCCAGGTTTCTCAGTAGCGGAAGTCGTCATAGTTGGGACAAATTATAGCGCAGTAAATGGGAGAGAACAATAAATAATTTTTTTACAATCTAATTTGCTGAAATAATAAAAGAAAAACTCCATGATAATGTTATAAAGACATACAGAAAAAAGAAAGAAATTGTGTGAGACTGATGACGGCAACCAGAGGAGAGAATAACATCAAATTTACTGTCCTGTCCCATAGACGCTGCATTAGAAACCCCTCGCACAAGCAAAGCATTATATACTACATACATAAATACATATAAATGTTCATCAAAATATTTAAAACTTTCTAGTATTTGAGATGCTGATGACCGTTAAACGCGTCATAACAGGCTTGTGAAAGGGGTCAGGTTACAGGTAGGAAAGTATTGGGAGCAGAGAGAAGGAAAGGGTCGGCAAAGGACCTCGAGCCGGGAATCTAACTCAGGTCACTGTGAGCACCACGGTGCTATATGACGGCGTACTTAACCAATACGCTATTGGCGCCGATGATGAAAGCGCATCTTTTTGAAAATGCTGTCCAAAGCCTGTCCACACAAATCTAAGTATTTTCAAAACCGCACTTTTTTCTATGTGGTTTTGCTGTTTGTCCATTAAAATGCAGTATCGGAAAGGGCTGCACAAATAATCACAAAAAGATTGCGAAGAGCAAACATACTACATGTTTAGCATCTTTCATCCAGTGGTAAAGTAATCCGCCTCTGTTCTCATGTTTGCATTGACCTGTGCACAATTTACTCGGGAAAATAATGTAAGAAACTAAGTCTGCTGGGTGACGCACTGGGTAGCGCTGTCGCCTCACAGCAAGAAGGTCGCTGGTTGGAGTCCCAGCTGGGTCATTTGGCGTTTCTGTGTGGAGTTTGGGTTTAGGGAAGTGGGTGGATGGGTCAGTCAGTCAGTGAATCAGTCAGTCGACAGCGGCCTCTGGTGGATTTGAAAGAGAACAGCAGATGCGAATGGCACTCGCGAAAGAAATTTGAGATCTGAAAAAGCATACACAATTCAATTCACCTTTATTTCTATAGCGCTTTTACAATGTAGATTGTGTCAAAGCAGCTTCACATAGAAGATTATAGTAAATTGAAACAGAGTCAGTTAAGATTTTAAGTGTTTAAGTTCAGTTCAGTTTAGCTCAGTTCAGTGTGGGTTAATAATCACTACTGAGAGTCCAAACACTGAAGAGCAAATCCATCGATGCGCAGCTCTACAGATCCCGAACCATGCAAGCCAGCGGCCTCTGGTGGATTCGCGAAAACAAAAACTACAAAAAAAAGTACCTCCTGGGATGTATTTGGCGCTCTCTATAAATATATATAGGGGTACGTTTTCAGAATAAGTCTGGGTTGGTTTTTAGAAAAAAAATGATCCAGATTAGTGTAGCCGTAGCCTCATGGGGACTTGTGTCACTGTGGTGACCAAAATTGGAAACTTATATAAAATCACACAGAATGAAGTATTTTGATGTAAAAAAAAAAAACAGACTGTTTCTTGCGAGGGTTGGGTTATGGGGTAGGAGGAGAGAATATACGTTTTTTTTTTTATAGTAAATACATAATTATGTCTATGAGAGTCCTCACAGGGATATAGAAATAAGTCTGTGTATGTGTGTGAGAGAGTGCATGTGTGTGTGTGTGTTTATGGTGACAGACAGCTGGAGGTTCCTGAGGGTCACTGGTGCATCTTGAAATGTGACAAAACCTCAGGCTTCGCTGCTAATGTGAGAGAAACCTTATAAAAAACACTGATCTAAGACTAAAGTTGTTGTTAAGTAAGCTGAAATGAAGTAAAATACAATAATATGTAAAATAAAAAATAGTGGCAACCCAGTGGCGCAGTAGGTAGTGCTGTTGCCTCACAGCAAGAACGTCGCTGGGTCGCAGGTTCGAACCTCGGCTGGGCTGGGTCAGTTGGTGTTTCTGTGTGGAGTTTGCATGTTCTCCCTGGGTTCGCGTGGGTTTCCTCCGGGTGCTCCGGTTTCCCCCACAGTCCAAAGACATGCAGTACAGGTGAATTGGGTAAGCTAAATTGTCCATAGTGTATGAGTGTCAATGTGTGTGTGGATGTTCCCAGAGATGGGTTGCGGCTGGAAGGGCATCCGCTGCGTAAAATCGTGCTGGATAAGTTGGCGGTTCATTCCGCTGTGGCGACCCCGCAAGGGACAAAGCCGACAAGAAAATGAATGAATGAATGAATAAAAAATAGTATGGTAGTATTACATGGCAGTTTTGCACTAAAAACTGTTTATTTATGCTGGCCATTCATTTAATGGTGTTTTCGTAGCTGCGATCTTTTGAAAACAGGTTTGAAAGTGTTAGTTTGCAAAAACAATACCATTATTGTCTCCATGTAAACTACTAAAACATGAGTTTATCTCATAGCCAGTTGTTTTCAAAATTGCCAGTATACATTTTAAAAACATAAATTAGTTTCAGATAAAACTGAGGTCTTGCTTATTGGACAAAAAACCTCACACGCAAAAACCTAGAACACTGTCAAACCCTTGATGGATTCTTAGTTAAAGGGCCACGAAACCCCCTGTCTCAGCAGGGTGTTTTCACACCTCTGTTTTGAAAAAAGTCAGGAAAGTTGGGCGTGTCCAGCTCTGGGAGTGTGGGAGTGTCGGGGGAGGGAAAGAGGGTAAGATTTTGCATAGAAGGGAGTTAACATTTGGGCACGCGCTAAGTTTGACAGGAAAAACAAACACACAGAGGCTGATATGATACCGCATGGCGAATGAGAGAAAAAAAAAATCCTCTGCATTTCTCTGTAACTTATGTACTCGGTAGGTAGCGTCAGAAAGCCGTGTGTGTATAGACTATCCCGTCACAAAATGCAGCGAAAATCCTGCACGACGGGAATAGTTTGTGTTTACATGTTTACACTCGGAGAGCAGCTTTTAAACAAAGGGCACTGCACTGCAAACACTTACCAAATCTGTAGACAGACAATCAAACTGGAGCTGTGTCTTTTTATTAAAAGGAGACGAGCAGCAAATCCGGATTTCACCATTTCCAGATGAGAAAAAGCTCTCGGGTAAAAATGTTCCTCACAAACGCGTTTCTGTCGCGTGTCGCGTGCACTGTAATCCACACGTGAGTCCAGCTGCTCTCTCATAGAGGGACAATGAAAACAAAACCTTCGTTGCAGCACACTAATAACACCTACGACTCTTGTCTTGAAATTCTTGTACTTTCACTTGTTTTGGCAACACAACGTGGCGTCTCTCTGCCGTATGAACAGCATAAACTGGTAAACAGTCTCCGGAGCTATCATGCATATTAATGAAGTTTCGCGTCATACACAATAGAGCGCGCTGATTGGTTTGGAGCACGTCTTTCTCATGAATTAATGCCGCACACTCAGAGACGTCGCTATGTCCTCGAAAAGACAGACAGCCATTCTCCACTCTGGATTTACCCCTATGTATCTCATGGCCGTGACGCAGCTTCAAAAATTAGTTTCAAACCGGAAGAACGAATTTGCTCAAAATAACGCAAAAACAACCAATTTTCACTTTTTAGTGCAATATATGTGTCCTAATAGTGTTTATAGCAGCGTGGGACACATATATGACTGTCAACAGCTCAAAACATGTGTTTTGGTGTTTCGTGACCCTTTAAGTCCTCATCTTCAGTCCCAATTTGGGGGTGATTTTTGATAACAACCGGAAGGCCAGATTTCAAGCATCTGTAAAACTGCATTTTTTTCATCTTAAAAATGTTGCCAAACTTCAACATATGCTATTAATGTCTGATGCAGAAAAGCTTATTCATGCTTTCATGACCTCTTGATTAGATTATTGTAATGAGTTACTAGTTGGTTGCCCTTCTGGCCTAATTAACAAACTTCAGCTGGTTCAAAATGCAGTTGCTAGAGTGCTTTCTAGAACAAAGAAATATGATCATATTACTCCAGTTCTTTCATCATTGCATTGGCTCCCTAATAATATCGTATACATTTAAACATTTTATTGACTTCCTACAAAGCCCCGAACGGCTTAGCTCCCCAGTATTTGAGGGAGCTCCTGGTGTATTATAGCCCCTCACGTCCACTACGCTCAATTAATTCTGCACAATTGATTATTCCCAGAATATCAAAATCAACTGTAGGCGGTAGATCTTTCTTATATCTGGCACCTAAACACTGGAACAGCCTTCCTAGCACAGTTCTGGAAGGAGACACACTCTGTCAGATTAAAGACACATCTCTTTGCATTAGCATACACATAAAAGCTGTTGAAATCCAAATCCTCGAAAGGATTGTTAGGGTGCTTTCACACTTGGTTCAATTGCCTGGACCGTACCCAAGTTCGATTGTCCCCCCTTGCCACCTTCTCGGTTGGTTTGTGTTCACACTGTCTTTTTTCCTTCTGAACCCCGGTACGCTTGCGTCATAGAGCTGCTGTTTTGTTTACGGCTGTTGCTAGGTGACAGTCACGAAAGCAAAGCGCCAAAATGGAGACTTCCGCACATCGCGGTCGATTTGCTTTTACTGAATCATAAGTTTTGGACATACAGAAAGCGACTCGCGTCTGTCTGCTGCAAAAATATTATAAACATTCAGAACATCACACAGTGTCTGCAGAAGCTGTTTCTGGAGGAGACAAGCAGACATCACTGTGTATCACTGTGCTTGGCTCAGTCCCGCTAAAGGTACAATACGTGGCGCACATACACACACACACACACACACACACACACGAATGAACGTTATGAAAACGATAGTTTGTTGTACAGTTGCCGGTTCACTTCCGCTATTTGGTACGATTGCATTCATACTAGAAGTGAACCGTACCAGAGTTCGCATGAACCGTACCCCAGACCACCTCTTTCAGGCGGACTTGGGTACGGTTCACGGGTGCGCACCCGAGTTCAGAAGACACATTCACACTAGCTAAACGTACCGTACTATGACGTCAAACGAACCCGGGTGCGGACCAAAAGTGCTAGTGTGAAAGCACCCTTAAATACACCTATGAAAAAAAACTACCTCAAAATACTAAAATGACAAAACCTGACATTACTTAAAAATATGAAAAACTAAAACTTAAATCACAAAGTCAAATTTAATTAAAACTCATTTATTTTATTTTCGGCTTAGTTCCTTTTTCAATCTAGGGTCGCCACAGCGGAATGAACCGCCAACTTATCCAGTATATGTTTTACGCAGCGGATGCCCTTCCAGCCGCAACCCAATACTGGGAAACATCCACACACACTCCTACGGACAATTTAGTTCATCAATTCCCCCATAGCGCATGTGTTTGGACTGTGGGGGAAACCGGAGCACCCCGAGGAAACCCACGCGAACGAGAGGAGAACATGCAAACTCCATACAGAAATGCCAACTGACCCAGCTGGGGCTCGAACCAGTGACCTTCTTGCTGTGAGGTGATTGTGCTACCCACTGTGCTGCTCTAAATTAAAAATAAAAATCGAAAAAGAAACTAATTCAAAACAAATATAATAATAATAAAAATATTTATAATATAATTTAATAATAATAAATAATTTGACAAAATTAATAACAAATAAGTAATAATAAATCACTAATTTTGATGCAATAATGCATCCTAAGTATTAAATAAAAGACAATACTCCTGTTATTAATACATTTTATACAAATACATTATTCCTTTACAAATGAATAATGAGTATTTTACAGTAATGAGAATTTGATGTGCTTAAATGTCATGAAATTAATGTCACAGTGTGCAAAATGTTATTAAAACTGGTTCATTATGAGTTGTACAATATTATTTAATAGCTATAACAACCATCATATTATACCCCCTTCACACACACACACAAAATATATATATCAAAGTGTGTGCCTTCTGTTGTAAAGAATGTGTCTGTGCATATTTATTATTTTATTTGAGCTTCAGCATGTTCAAAGGGCACTTTAACACATGATTAATTCTCACTTCATTATTCATTGGTAGCATTTAAACACTTATTGACATCTGTTTATTATGCTTGATTTGAAAGTTCATTAAGGGTTGTGTGCACGTGTGTGAAATCAAAAATGAAAGGAATTCCCTGGAAAACTCAAAAATATGAGTCGCAGAGAGGCCTTTTTGTGTGATTCTGTGGAGAAAAGTGATGTAAAGGGTCACATATGTCAGACAGATGTTAACCAGATACAGTAAAAGTCTGATTAAAGTCTGATTCAGTGGCTTTTAAAGGGACAGTTCACCCAAAAATGATCATTTACTCACCCTTCCCTTGTTTAAAGGGCACCTATGTTACCCCTTTTTTAAGATTTAATATTAATATTCTGGTTCTTCTGAGTGCGCCAGTTTAGGTTCAGTTCAAAACACAATTCAGATTTTTTATTATAATGTGTTAAAAAGTGTGATTTTGGGGGTGTGTACACAGCTCGTTGTTTTAGGGGCGTGTTGCTTCACATGAAAATTAGTTTCGACTTCCCGCCAAACTTAACAAGGGGGCGGAGCCAAGAGCTCCCCCGCTTTATGTATGGCAACAGACAGGCAGACAGAGAGAAGCAACATGAGTGAGAGGACCAGCATTCAGCCGTACATGTACTACTCAGACACAGACCAAGCAGAGAGTACCAAATCATTTGTGTCTTTGTATAGTTTTACAGCCAACTGTGTGCTAGTTTAAAGCTCCGAGCTTGTACACCGAGACTAATAGCCTAGCACACTGAATTATCTTTGACTGAAGGGCGTCATACACCGAATGCGCCGCTCAGAGCCGCGACACGGCACACCAGACGTGCACATTCACATGTTATTTAAAATGAAACTATTCAGATAACGCTCTGTGGCGCGGCAGAAATATGAAGTGTTCTGAGTCGTGGCTGGGCGCCGCGGACAGCCGCCAACTTGCGGCGCCATTGTGTGTACCCTGATAGAAACCTATGTTTAGAATTCTGAAATGCATGGCGCTGCGCGTCGCCGAGCGGCGCTTCTGGTGTGCGACCTGCTTAAGGCAAGTTCGTTATTTCCAATGGAGGGACACACACGTGAGGCAACGCGCTCGCACTTTCCAGCTGCACCTAGTTAAGATGACAGGGAGCTTCTGTGACCTCGGGAAATGCAAACCGCTGAAGTTTAAGGAAGACGCAATGAAAAGTACACATGTATGCAAACCCACCTCAAGTTACAAACACTGGCGCCGAGGAGAGCGATAACGAGGTGAATGTTGATCTTGTGTTGAGCTCAATGAGCCTTACATCTAAAAATAGAGCAAGGGTGTGTCTTTGGTGACATCGCTTTGACTCACACGCTGAAAATGGCGGACGTGAAACAACAAAATGAGCATATGGTAATGCGTGCCTGTCAATCAATATTGGTGGGCGGGGGGACCGCACTCCTACATAAAGTAGCGGTCGGTCTCAAAACCGCTCTAATTGGTCCACAATTTTTATGCTGTTAAATTGAAAAAAAAAAAGGACTGGAAGTGTTTATATCACCCTAATATGACGGTCTATACACTATACCCACACATATGTCTGTCCAAACAGCTTTAAAAGTAGATTTTTCCCCGTAGGTGCCCTTTAAAACCTGTTTGAGAATCGTTCCTGTAGTTAAACAACAAACATATATATATATATATATATAGAAGGAAAATGGTGGCACGGTGGCTCAGTGGTTAGCACTGTTGCCTCACGACAAGAAGGTCACCGGTTCAAGTCCCAGCTGGGCCAGTTGGCATTTCTGTGTGGAGTTTGCATGTTCTCCCCGTGTTGGTGTGGGTTTCCTCCGGGTGCTCCGGTTTCCTCCACAGTCCAAACACATGCGCTATAGGGGAATTGGATTAACAAAATTAGCCGTAGTGTATGAGTGTGTTTGTGAATGAGTGTGTATGGGTGTTTCCCATTACTGGGTTTTGGCTGCAAGGGCATCCTCTGCGAAAAACATATGCTGGAATAGGTGGCGGTTCATTCCGCTGTGGCGACCTCTGACAAATCAGAGACTTAGCTGAAGGAAAATGAATATGATTTAAAATGCTGAGTTCCAGTGTATTAAGATATAAAATGAATGCACTGCAAATGAGCAAGACATCTATGTGTTATATATACGTCTGTAAATGATAATTTGTTCATTTTTGATTGTGATTAAAAGTAAAAACTCAGTTAAAAGCAGTAAAACACCTCTGAACTGTGTGTGCGTGTGTGTGAAAGAGGTGGGTTAACCCGCGGCTCTGTGAACAGTAATGAACTCCTCCACATGTGGGAATTCTGACACTAGTTCTCGCTCACCATTTTTCAGGACCATTTGTTTAATTAAAAGAGCACTTTTTCCAGAAATTAATTGTGTCTGCTGCCGCTGGCTCCGCTCTCACAAGGGCTGAGCTGTGATGACATTCAGCTGACGGCGGTGAGAGTGTGCGTGTGCGTGTGTGTGAGTAAAGAGCAGCTCGTTCCTGCAGTCAGACACAGTGCTGCTGATGCAGACTCTTACATGTGCTGTATGGAATTTTTTACACTCATATTATGGCAGAAAATCACCATAATATGTTTGCAGAAATTTAAGAAACATACAAGTGAACATGCTTGCTTATCTGAGAAATTATGCTAAAGTCAGTTACTTTCCTTTGAAAATGTGCCTTTCGTGTCAGAAAGGTGACTTTGTTGGTCTCTATAACCAGCCCACTGCCAGTTTACATATATTTATTTACAATTGAAGTCAGAATTATTAGCCCCCTGAATTATTAGCCCCCTGTTTATTTTTTTCCCAATTTCTGTTTAACAGAGAGAAGATTTCTTCAACACATTTCTAATCACAATAGTTTAATAACTCATTTCTAATAACTGATTTATTTTATCTTTGTCATGATGACAGTAAATAATATTTGACTAGATATTCTTCAAGACACTTCTATACAGCTTAAAGTGACATTTAAAGGCTTAACTAGGTTAATTAGGTTAACTAGGCAGGTTAGAGTAATTAGGCAAGTTATTGTATAATGATGGTTTGTTCTGTAGACTATCGAAAAAAATATAGATTAAAGGGGCTGATAATTTTGACCTTAAAATGGTTTTTAAAAAATTAAAAACTGCTTTTATTTTAGCCCAAATAAAACATATAAGACTTTTTCCAGAAGAAAAAATATTATCAGACATACTGTGAAAATCTCCTTACTCTGTTTAACATCATTTGGGAAATATTTAAAAAAGAAAAGAAAATTTCAAGGGGGCTAATAATTCTGATTGCAATTGTAATACTTTTTATTCAATGTATATTTTTTCATATTTAACAGTTGCACTTTTTACAGCACATTACAGCAAAAAATAATAATAAATAATCATAAATGCAAGTTAAAAATCATTGACACATAATATTTTCTTATTTTCTCTTGACTTTGTTCTGAAATGTGGCCTGTAAATGTTCCCCTCGTGCATCTGAGCTCTTTCATTGAGTGGGTGAAGGACAGAAAACTCTCTCCTTCATGTTAATTGCTTCCGCCGTGTTTCACAATAGAGTAATTTGCGAATGAACCACAAACCGTCCTCCACTGACCTGTCCCACTTATCCTGCGTTACAGAAAGCTGAATTCAAATTACCCGTGTAAATTAATTTTTTGATATGTAAAGCATTGCCCTGCATAATAATATGGCACCATCTTTATACTGTACAATAAAGAAAGTTCATAACATGACCATTAAATGGTATGTTGTACATGTAATCATGATTTCAGTACAACAAAGAATCCTCAGAAACTAAACCGCTTTACATGTGGCACAATTTTAACCATTATTCACTCATAATAATAATAATAATAATAATAATAATAATAATAATAATAATAATAATAATATAGATTTTTTGCTGCTTGTTCAAGCTACTTATTTAAAATGGGCTGAAAACACAATTCTTGAGATTTTTTAGGGGAAAACTTAATTGTTTTATGTTCAATCCACTTAAATTTGTCAAAATCAATTAACTTAATTGATATGTGTTGGGACAACATGAATAAATTGTATGGAAATCTGCATTTTTTTAGTGTTCATTAATATAATAAAATAAGCTTTACTGGTGTAATATTTTATGCACATTATATTCATTCATTCATTTTCTTTTCGGCATAATACCTTTATTAATCCGGGGTCGCCACAGCGGAATGAACCGTCAACTATTCCAGCATATGTTTTACGCAGCGGATGCCCTTCCAGCTGCAACCCAGTACTGGGAAACATTCATACACACTCATTCACACACACACTCATACACTACGGCCAATTTAGTTCATCCAATTCACCTATAGCACATGTGTTTGGACTGTGGGGGAAACCGGAGCACCCAGAGGAAACCCACGCCAACACGGGGAGAACATGCAAACTCCACACAGAAACACTAACAGACCCAGGCGGGACTCAAACCAGCGACCTTCTTGCTGTGAGGCGACAGTGCTTACCGCATGCGCATTATGCAATTTGTGGAATTTTACATGCACAAATTTTTATTTTTTGCATATATCAGATTATTTATATATTCGCCAGAGATTTTGGATCATTTTAACTGTTTGTTTTTCCATCATATACAGTTGAAGTCAGAATTATTTGCCCCCCTTTGAATTCTTTTTCTTTTTTAAATATTTCCCAAATTATGTTTAACAGAGCAAGGAAATTTTCACAGTATGTCTGATAATATTTTTTAAAGTCTTATTTGTTTTATTTCACCTAGAATAAAAGCAGTTTTTAATTTTTTAAAAGCCATTTTAAGGTCAATATTATTAGCCCCTTTAAGCAAATTTTTTTTCCGATAGTCTACAGAACAAACCATCATTATACAATAACTTGCCTAATTACCCTAACCTGCCTAGTTAACCTAATTAACCTAGTTAAGCCTTTAAATGTCACTTTAAGCTGTATAGAAGTGTCTTGAAAAATATCTAGTCAAATATTATTTACTGTCATCATGGCAAAGAGAAAAGAAATCAGCCATTAGAAATGAGTTATTAAAACTATTATGTTTAGAAATGTGTTGAAAAAATCGTTTCTTCGTTAAACAGAAATTGGGGAAAAAAATAAACAGGGGGGCTAATAATTCTGACTTCAACTGTATATGATTAATGCATGTAATGTGCAAAATGTTGTTTTGAGATAAACTTACTTCCATGATAAGTTCATTAATTTATATCAGACAATAATTAGTAATGCTGTCAAACTAAAAATAAGTCAAAATAAAATTTTGTATATACATAATAATTGTGTAATTTGCATATTTATTATGCATATGTAAATACACACATGCATGTATAAATTTAATTTTTAAAATGTTTATTTATATTAATATATCAAATATTTATTTCTGATAAATATGATTTATAAATATAAATACATAAGCAAATATTTTTGTTTTCAGTTTTTTTTTTTTTTTTTATAATTCAGCATTTTATGCTTGCCTGTATTTATAAACTGCACAAAAAATAAAGGGAACGCCTAAACAACACAATTCCAGGTGAGTGTCCCCTTTATTTTTTTTGAGCAGTATATATAAATACGCACAGGACAGACTGAACATTTTATGTAGGCTAAATACGAGAGGCAAGAGATGAATATATCAAACTCTTTTCTCCTAAAAGAATTTCTTCATTATTTCAACATTTATAAAAAAAAGGCTGTGTTTTCTTCACTCTCGAGTTTCACACGTTAATCACAGGTGAAAGCATGAAAATGATGTGAAAACACCAGCAGTTTTTTTTAAGTTTAGCGAAACTATTATGATGATACGCTGACATCTAGTGGAAGAACAAAGAACTGTCATATTTTGACGCATTATTCACTTTTCTATTGCTTGCAGCAAACCAAACATTGAGTGTTTATTTCCTTATTGAGAGGGAGGAAATTGTCACAGTTTTTTTAGCACACTAGCTTATACTGTAGATATTAATTTAACAATACTGATATTAACATGGCAACGCAGTGGCGCAGTAGGTAGTGCTGTCGCCTCACAGCAAGAACGTCGCTGGGTCGCAGGTTCGAACCTCGGCTGGGCTGGGTCAGTTGGCGTTTCTGTGTGGAGTTTGCATGTTCTCCCTGCGTTCGCGTGGGTTTCCTCCGGGTGCTCCGGTTTCCCCCACAGTCCAAAGACATGCAGTACAGGTGAATTGGGTAAGCTAAAATTGTCCATAGTGTATGAGTGTGAATGTGTGTGTGGAAGTTCCCAGAGATGGGTTGCGGCTGGAAGGGCATCCGCTGCGTAAAATCGTGCTGGATAAGTTGGCGGTTCATTCCGCTGTGGCGACCCCGCAAGGGACAAAGCCGACAAGAAAATGAATGAATGATATTAACATCTAAAAAACATTACTTTAATTTCACATGACCTTTATCTGAATGAGAATAAGAAAGAAGTGTTGCCTTGTTTTTTATTGAGAGTTGCTTTGTCTCGACTCCTCGTCTGTTATCATGTGTCCTCAGTGTGTTAGTTTGTTTGCGGGAGCAGCAGAACCAGGCCATGTTGACTGGAGAAACGCAGCGTGGCTTCTTTAACTAGTGAAAAACATCAATAAATCTGTGGGTAAAATGCTGACAGATCATGGTTTACTGCACAGTACAAAGTGAAGCATTGGATCACCTTACAAGGGACCTAATATTACAGGATGTCAAATAAGTCTCTGATGTCTCTAAAGCAAGGGTGGGCAAACTCGGTCCTGGACAGTTTAGCTCCAACTCTAATCAAACACACCTGCTTATAGATTTATATACTAGTGCTCTTGAAGACACTGATTAGCATGTTTAGGTGTGTTTGATTAGTGTTGGAGCTAAACTGTGCAGGACACCGGCCCTCCAGGACTGGGTTTGCCCACCCCTGCCCTAAAGTGTGACATCTCAAAATACCACACAAATAATGCTTTATAACTCTCTGAAACTGCCCCTTTTAGGCTTTTATCCTAATTGTGCCGCTTTGGTGACTGTCACTTTAAATTCAAATGAGATTGTGCTCTTTTCAAAAGAGGGCGGAGCTACAAATGCCTGTGTCAGCATAGTGGCAGATTTACGTAAAAAGTGCTTCTCCCTCAGGGCTGTTTATGCTAATGAATGAGAGATGGTCACTAGTGGGCGGGGCTTTCGCCCTCTCATGACACGTACAAAAGGAGAATGTCAATCAAAGTGTTTCAGCAGACTGTTTTTATTAAGTCTGATTATAAAAAATACAATTAATACATTTTTTATCATTAGAGGCTGGTTATATTCACACACTGTTGCCACACAACTGTGTTTAAAACCCTTATAAAAGTGATTCGTGCATAATAGGTCCCCTTTAAATGGTTAATTCACCAAAATATCACCTTTGAATGATCTCTATGAGGAGGATCTGCTCACCTTCAGTGGATCTGATGATCTGGATCTCCTGCCGGAGGTTTGAGGGCCGCAGTGTTTTTGCACCAGAGCATGTCATCATCAGTGCTTTACTGGGGTAAAGACGCCGCATCACCTTCAGACAGCAAAACCTGCCACAGCGAACAAACACAAACACAACAGCCTAATATAATCTGCTATAGGGGGAAAAGCATAATAGTCTAACTCAGGGGTGGGCAAACTTGATCCTGGAGGGCCGGTGTCCTGCGTAGTTTAGCTCCAACACTAATCAAAAACACCTGAACATGCTAATCAGTGTCTTCATGATCACTAGAAATCTATAAGCAGGTGTGTTTGATTAAAGTTGGAGCTAAACTGTGCAGGACATTGGCCCTCCAGGACCGAGTTTGCCCACCCCTGGTCTAACTTCATTATAAATAGTGTTTGAGATGCAATTTAAACTAATGTGTATAATTGTTTACATTAAAAAATAATAATATAAACTAAAAAATTTATCTTTTTCTGATTTGTTTTGGGGTTATTTTTCCTACAATTTTTAAATGTGTACAATAAAATGTTTCGTTTTTAAATGTTTAAATCTTAAAAGTAATATTTATGCAGGATATTTTTTAAATTATCTTTATGTTCTTGTCTCAGTTTGATTATTTTTAATATCTTTTTATTATTAATCTACGTTTTGTTTGTTTGATTTATTATTTGTATTATTTTTGGGGGGTATTTATGCAATTATAAAATGTATATTATGTTACTATTAAACTTGTAATCCTTAAACTAGCACGCTAATATTAACTAATATTATCACTTACAGTTGCAATCAGAATTATTATTAGCCCCCCTGTTTATTTTTTTCCCCAATTTCTGTTAAACGAAGAGAAAATTTTTTCAACACATTTCTAAACATAATAGTTTTAATAACTCATTTCTAATAACTGATTTATTTTATCTTTGCCATGATGACAGTAAATAATATTTGACTAGATATTTTTCAAGACACTTCTATACAGCTTAAAGTGACATTTAAAAGCTTAACTAGGTTAATTAGGTTAACTAGGCAGGTTAGGGTAATAAGGCAAGTTATTGTATAACGATGGTTTGTTCTGTAGACTATTGAAAAAATATATAGCTTAAAGGGGCTAATAATTTTGACCTTAAAATGGGTTTTAAAAAGTTAAAAACTGCTTTTATTCTAGCCGAAATAAAACAAATAAGACTTTCTCCAGAAGAAAAAATATTATCAGACATACTGTGAAAATTTCCTTGTTCTGTTTAACATCATTTGGGAAATATTTAAAAAAGAAAAAAAATTCAAAGGGGGGCTAATAATTCTGATTGCAACTGTATATTATCTTTCTCTCCATGTTTCATTTAACATTATTGATAATGCTTACTTTTTTGTATACATTTTTAAATATTTATTATAAAACACAAATTATAATCCTAACACTAGCAAGATTATATTCTAAGCGTGATTTTTCTTTCAGATTTTGTGGTTTCAGTTCAGTTGGATTATCATTTTGGTAACACTTTAGAATAATGGCCCATTATTTATTGCTAATTAAATATAACTAAGTATGAATAATCTTGTAAAGCATTTATTAATCATGATTCAACGATTTTTTCAAACGAATGCATTAATAAAATACATAGTTGTGCTTGTGAACATTAATTAATACACTGAGTTAACATGAACTAACGTTATTTAACTTAAATAGCCTTACATTAACAAAGATGAATAAAAAAAACATAAGAAAAAAATTATTAATTGTTTGTTCATGTTAGTAAATAGATTAACTAAAATTAAATAATGGACCACTATTTTATATCACATCAGTATTATTATTATATTATCTTATTTATAATGCTACTTTTGTACTTCACGTTTGGCCTTAAACTGTTACTATTATTTTATAAACAATTCATATTTTTGAGCTTGGAGAGGCTGTATGTAAATAAAGTATAAACTTGTGTGAGATTGTAAATTGTGATCACTTTCTCCAGCAGAAGATGAGCACTGGAAACACGTCCACCACTGGCTGATAGAAGAGCGTTCGGTCCACTTTTCCAGAGGCAAAACGCTGCAGGACGACTTCTTTTTGGGCCTCGCTGCTGTTTATCTGACACACACACACACACACACACACACACACACACATGATGACAGTAAATAATATTTGACTAGATATTTTTCACGACACTTCTATACAGCTTAAAATGACTTTAAGGTTTAACTAGGTTAATTAGGTTAACCAGGCAAGTTAGGGTAATTAGGCAAGTTGTATAACAATGGTTTGTTCTGTAGACTATCGAAAAAAGAAATTGCTTAAAGGGAATAATAATTTTTACCCTAAAATGGTTTTAAAAAAATGATAAACTGCTTTTATTCTAGACGAAATAAAACATATAAGACTTTCTCCAGAATAAAAAAATATTATCAGACATACTGTGAAAATTTCTTTGCTCTGTTAAACATCATTTAGGAAAAATTTTAAATAGAAAAAAAAAAATCAAAGGGGGGCTAATAATTCTGACTTCAACTGTAATATATACACACAGTATATATTAACAATAACATAGATAAACATAAATATGTGTCTGTCATTCCACTAACGTTCTTAAAAAATTGAATGTTAAATATTTTCTTAACATTTTCTACATACATTTTTATCTTAGGAAACATTTTTCTTGGATATGCAAACATTTATGGATCATTCCATATCATTTTGAATAAATTTTTGTAACGTGGAGTCGGGGACAACAGAGGTGAGGATCCACATGCAGGTTATAGAAGACAACAGTCAGACAGGTAACAGTCAAAACAGATATAAACTGGAGCATATAGACCAGGGGTGCTCAACCCTATTCCTGGCGATCGACCTTCCTGCAGTTTTCAGTTGCAGCCCTTATCAAACACACCTGCCTGTAATTATCAAGTGCTCCTCACGTTCTAAATAATTGGTTCAGGTGTGTTTGATCAGGGTTGGAGCTGAAATCAGCTGGAAGGTCGATCGCCAGGAACAGGGTTGAGCACCCCTGATATAGACAATCCAGAGCATGGTCAAAAGCAGGTGATAAAGTGAGGTGTATAAATAGTCCTGGTCATTAGTCCTTACGAGCATCAGCTATGTGTAATTAGGGAGAGAACTTGAACTGGTGTGTGTGTGAGGTGCATGATGTGATCTGTAGTTCATACCAGTGGGAGATGTGTAGTAGAGAGAACGAATGAGTTTTCTAGTGATCTGCACAGGCTAGATCGGTGATGATCGTAACAATTATGATGACAATATTTCTTTTTTAAGATTTAACCAACATTTAAAATTATTTGGAAAACCTATTATAATATTAAGAACTTGGTTACACAAATGTTAAAGAGCCATTTTATTACATAAATGATAATTTTATTTCCAAATGTTGAAAAAATAAATAAATAAATAAATAAATAAAATAATAATTATTATTATTATTATTTTTAATTATTATTATTATATTAATAATGATAAAAATCAGCCCAGGTAAGATGCAGAACAGATGTAATACAGAAACAGTCATACCAGTAGTTTTGGCGAGATCTGTGAGGTCAGAAATATGTTGATGATCAGCTCAGCTTTATGATGAAGCATGGCATAATCGCTCTCGCTGTACAAACCCTCTGATACCATCTTATCGCCAGCTTCTGCCATACGCCTGAATCTGTAATCTCACAAAACACCAGTCAGTCATTTATAATTATATCTTAGGGCATGTAGAGCGCCCTCTGCTGGACGGTCCTGACCTCTCACACTCCAGGTAAAAACACAGGTCATTCACCAGAAAGTCCACTGTTACAAGTTTGTCCATGATTCTCCGTATCTTGGGTTTGTACTTTTCTCCATCAGTGCTTAATTCAGAGCCCTGATTGGCTTTGGATCGAACCACATGAGCTGCAGAAAAACAACAGAGGGTTTAACTATTATCAGCCCTTAATAAAGATATGTTAACTATCAATATATTGCATTATATATACATAATATATACTGTACATAAGAAATTCACCATTTTAAATGAAAAAAAAAATGTGAAAAAAAAAAATACATATGAATCCATATATTTGCATTTACATTCATTTTCGGAAAATCTTTTATATTAAAAAAATAATAATCTGACATTTGTTACAAATATTGTGAGATTAATGCATATATTTGTATTTATATTTATTTTTGAAAGAGAATTCATACTCTCTTTGTCTGGTTATATATATTATTTGGCTTATTTTTGATAATAAATTTTCACTTTTCTTCCTCACAACTGATTTGTTTTTGTTGTTTATGTTAGAAACACATTTTGGGTACACTAACATAAATTGGGGGCTCGTCCGGGATGAACAAGTGATCTCTCCTTTTAAAATAGCAACCAATGATTAATGCCATAGTCCAAAATCTTTATTTATATATGGAAATTCGAATTTGCATATATTGACATTAAAAAGGTACCCAACAATGCAAAAACTATTAAAACCTTTATAATGGGGGCTTTAATTTGGAGGGCTCGTCCGGGATGAACCCAGGACCTCTCCTTTTGAAATAGCAACCACTGATTAATACCATATCCCCAAATCTCTATTTATATATGGAAATTATAGTATGCATTTTGATCTGACATTAAAAAGGCACCCAACAATGCAAAAATATTAAAATCTTTATGAAAAAAAAAATTGGGGGGCTCGTCCAGGATAAACCCAGGACCTCTCCTTTTGAAATGGCACACTGAGTAATACAGTTTTACAAAAGCTTTACTTGTATTTATATTTGGAACATCTAATGTGCATGTTGATTTGACATTAAAAAGGCACCCATCAATGCAAAAATATTGTGTATTTTATATGTAGTAATTTTTATATGTATTATATAAAATACTTGGGTATATTAACATAAACTGGGGGCTCGTCCAGGATAAACCCAGGACATCTTTTCTCCTTGTTGCTTTGAGCAATACTGTTTTACAAAAGCTTGTATTTATATTTGGAACAATGTGCATGTTGACATTAAAAACACACCTATCAATGCCAAAATATTATGCAGTATTCATTTTTATATGTATGTATTTATATGTATGTTGCATGTGCATATTGATTTGACATTAAAAAGGTACCCATCAACGCAAAAATAATATGCAGTATTCATTTTTATATGCATGTATTTATATGCTTGTTGCATGTGCATGTTGATTTGACATTAAAAAGGCACCATCAATGCAAAAATATTATGTATTTTATATGTATTAATTTTTACATGTATTATATAAAATATTTGGGTATATTAACATAAACTGGGGGCTCGTCCGGGATGAACCCAGGAACTCTTATTTTGAAAAATATCTTAAAATGTAAATATTCATTATATCTAAATCATATAAGAAATCTACTACTATGCAAACAATGAAATAATGTGAAAAGTATGTGTTCGGCATGTAAACATTTGCACAATCAAGAACAATTCTGATTTGATAACTTTCTGAAAAGACATGTTTTGTCAGCTGGTAGTCCTTAATATAAAACATTTATAATGTAATTTATTTCAGTGTATTCCCACATAATATGTATGTTTATTAGTAGACTCACATGTCGAGTAGTGCTCGTAGTTTTGTACCAGATAGTCTTCAAACTCAGTTCTGATCTCACGATTCGCCATGCCGGACTGAAACTTGATCACACTGCGAATGAAGTTCATGAAAACCTCCCATGCGTTTGCTTTCTAAAGAAATCAAGTCAGATGAGCTCAATACGTGTTCATAATGGTCTGAAATGTACAGATGCTTTAGGAAATTATAATATTTCACCAGTTTTCCCATTAGCAGAGGTCCTTTAATTTCCTCATCAGACTCAGAAGCATGAGGACAAACGAAAAATGTGTCCTGATACAGTTTGAACCTGTTAAAGAAAAAAAAGAAAAAGCTATTTGTTCTGTATGTTCAATGTAACACTAAAAATGAGCACAGAGCATCTATAATATCTGTAATATCTTCCACAAAGCAGTGACTTTATTATAAAGAGCAGGTTAATCTCTGGCTTTTAAGATATTTCTCCTAAAGAACCGGTAATCTCAAATGTTTCAAAAAATATCTTAAAATCTCTTTAAAAAGCCAACATCCACAATAATATACTTTAGTGTTTATAATAATATAAATAATATAAATATAAATAATTTTAAAAAAATCTATTTTTAAAGATTTTTAATAAATATATTTCTTAAGGGACCACTTTATTTATGCAATATTTTATTTATGAAAGACCTTAATTTTAATTTATGAATTTTGATGACCTCACATAGATGTTTTTTCCACATTTTTCTCCTGATTTTTTAATGAATTATGGCATTTGTATGGCATTCTGATGCGTATGCAGCCATGCACTATGTTAGAGATGACACATTCAATCAGCACATTATTTAGATTAAGATTAGTTTAAATTTTGATTTATTTAGATTACTAAGTACTAAATATATTGATATGTTAAATGTGGCGGTGACACAGTGGCTCAGTGGTTAGCACTGTGGCCTCACAGCAAGAAGGTCACTGGTTCAAGTCCCGGCTAGGTCAGTTGGCATTTCTATGTGGAGTTTGCATGTTCTCCCCGAGTTGGCGTGGGTTTCCTCAGGTTTCCCCCACAGTCCAAACATTTGCACTAAAGGTGAATTGAGTAAACTAATATGTGTGTGTGTGAATGAGTGTTTAACAGTACGGGTTGCAGCCTGAAAGGGCATCTGCTGTGTAAAACATATGCTGGAATAGTTGGTGGTTCATTCCGCTGTGGCAACCCCTGAAAAAATAAGGGACTAAGCCAAACGAAAATTAATGAATGGGACCAAATAAACAAAATATGCGGGGGCTCGTCCGGGATAAACCCAGGATCTCTTGTTTTAAAATGGCAATCTCTGAGTAAAACTAATTTCCCAAAGTTGAATCACTATACCATGTGGCCTCCAGGGATTTGGCAACCAGATGCTGGATGGTATAGATGAGCTCTGGAGAAACTTTGTCCATCTGACTGACTCTGGTGATGATGTCAGCGTTGCACTGCAGGTAATCAGCTGCAGGGGGAGACATTGGCATGCTTTTGTTTATTTATTTATTTTTATTTTTTTGGAGCATTCAAAACCATTTTTAATGTAAAGTGAAGAGAATCTTTCAGTCACCCTCGAGTCATTTCAATGCTATGTTATTTATTTATTTAACTACTTATTTAATTTCTTTTTTTTTACTCTCCTCAATTGTACAGTAAGTCACCTTGGACAAAAGCGTCTGCTAAATGACTAAATGTAAATGAGCATAAGCAGTACCAGGATCATCTCTGCGGAAGTATTTGTCAACAATGAGACGTATTTTGGCTTTCTGCCGCTTGTGTTCGATGCTGCGCAAAGCTTCTGCGTCCTGGATAAAGAGCAGGGCTCCGTCCGCACCGTGAGTCTGCAGAAACTGCCGGAAGTGATTGAAGTATGTATACGATGTTATGACCTCTTCGATCGACCTGCGGAAAATACAGACAGTATAGACTCTACTCAAAAAAAGTCTAATTTATTTTCTTTTTCAAATATTTCCCAAATGATGTTTCACAGAGCAAGGAATTTTTCACAGTATTTCCTATAATATTTTTTCTTCTGGAGAAAGTCTTATTTGCTTTATTTTGGCTAGAATAAAATCAGTATTTAGTTTTTTTTTTTTTACAACCATTTTAAGGTCAATATTATTGGCCCCCTTAAGCAATGTTTTCTTTCAATTAGCTACAGAACAAACCACTGCAGGAATGGAAATTATATGCATTTGTTTATATGGCAAAACATGTCTTTTTCACCAAAGAAGGTCCATACTGACTCCAAAGGCAGATACTGATAAGATCAGGGCCTGGTGTGTGGACTTTGGGGGTTTTACGATGTGGTCACATGTTGATTGGCCAGTTTGTATGTCTCAGCATTTGGGCTTTGGTCTCATGGTCAAGAAAGATACAACATAGTTGGTAAACTTTGCTCTGCCTCTTTTCCTACTCTGCTCCTCTCCTGCTCTGGAGGCTGTCTTCTCTGACTCTAATGCTATCAGGCTATCTTCTGGACCTACTCTCTTTCTCTCTCTCCCTCCCCTGGTCTCTCCCTCTCTCTCTCTGGTAACTTTATTTTACATTTAAGCTGAGTACAATTAATATCATATGCTTTTATCATTTCATGCTTAATCATTTTATACAGTTATTTATAACTAATTCAGTTGTAAACACAAAGAATTATTGTCATTAATTCATTTCATTTTCAAGTGTTCTGTGAATTACTTTTGATTTAACATCAACACGTAATTGCTCCATATTGCAATACAATACAATCACATAATAGCAACAATCTCTCACATTTTTAGCTATTAATGCTGCCCTTATTCCCGTATTAGATTGCAGAAGGATGGTTTGACTAGAAATGTAGAGTTTTTCACCATTATACTGATAACCTTGTAATTCGGCAGAACCGTTTGAACCGCTGTAGTTAAAAAACCATTCCTTACACCACTGCTATACAGTGACTTGCCTAATTACCCTAATTAAGCCTTTAAATGTCACTTTAAGCTGAATGCATAATATTTTACTAGATATGTTTCAAGATACTGGTCATCATGGCAAAGATAAAATAAATCTGTTATAAGAAATTAATTACTAAAACTATCATGTTTAGAAATGTGTTGAAAAAAATCTTCATATGAAGAGTTCAGATGCAAAAACCTCTAGGTGCCTCTGAAATTTCCATCGAAAATAAACATTTGTCTCAGCCTCCTTTGTTTATGTTGAGATATTTTATTTTAAAGACCAGAAAAGGGACTTATTCTTTGCCATAAAAGTGATATTACTGAACATACACAAAGGAGACTGATTAAAATTCTCATTTTAGAGGAAACCTTCAGATGGCATTTAGTGGTTTTTGCATATAAACTCTTCATATATACAGGGCTAACAATAATTCAGACTTCAACTGTTCATCCTGAGATCATTAATATGAATTTAGAAATATTTTGTCCACAAATTTGGCTTTACTCATCTCTCCAAATGACAATCTCCACTTATACTTAAAGTCAGGGAATGGTGATAAACCTGGGTTTTGTGGTTGGCTTTTCATAAATAATGTTGTCCTTCTTATAAGTTTTGATCTGGACCTCAGGAACTGTGGCTTTTGATACGGGAAGATCTGGATGAGGAGAATACAGTAAAGTACATGACTCAAAGATGAAACAATGAATTGTAATACAGCTTTATATTTTGCATTATTTTCCTTCGACTTAGTCTCTGATTTATCAGAGGTCGCCACAGCGGAATGAACTGCCAACTATTCTTTTTTACGCAGCAGATGCCATTCCAGCCACAACCCAGTACTGGGAAACACCCATACACACTCATTCACACACACACACACACACTCATACACTACGGCCAATTTAGTTCATCCAATTCCCCTATAGTGCATGTGTTTGGACTGTGGGGGAAACCGGAGCACCCGGAAGAAACCTACGCCAACACGAGAAGAACATGCAAACTCCACACAGTAATGCCAACTGGCCCACCCGGGACTTGAACCAGCGACCTTGCTGTGAGGGGACAGTGCTAACCACTGAGCCACTGTAATAATACTATTTCAAAATTGTAAATAAAACAAATATTATTAGAGAACGTTTTAGGCTTCACGGTGGCGGAGTGGGCAGCATGATCGACTCACAATAAGAAGGTCGCTGGTTCAAGCCTCGTGAGGGTCAATTGACATTTCTGTGTGGAGTTTGCATATTCTCCTGTGCTAAATTGTCCGTAGTGTGTGTGTGAATGAGTGTGTATGGATATTTCCCAGTGATGGTTTGCGGCTGGAAGGGCATCCGCTGCGTCAAACATATGCTTGATAAGTTGGTGGTTCATTCCGCTGTGGTGATCCCAGAATAATAAAGGGACTAAGGCGAAAAGAAATTGAATGAATAAATGTTTTACAAGAACATTATGTTAAATTGGGTGTGCCAGTTAGAGTGCCAGTGTGCCACTCTACCATGAGCCGGTGGTGTTGTGTCAGGCAGTGTTGAGGGTTTGGGCTCCTCGGGTGCATCTGCTGAATAAAAACACAGTCATTATTTTGAGACAGTCAAAAGAGGCCTGTTTTCTGTGTGTGTTTTCTCACCGGTTGTGTTGTACTTGTGCAAAAGAGATCCTCCGCTCTGCAGATCCTGAAGAGCCACTAAAGTCCAGCTGTCGTGATTCAGATCTGCAGGTTCGAGATGAGCACAGCATCCTTCACACAACATTAGCGCCTCGGCTTGAGCCAACAGAGCATCTGTTTCTGTCCCGAAACCAGAAAACAGCAGCGGCACAGAGTCTTCAAGCCCATTGCCATTTGAACTCTGAGAAACGACACACACATGATGATGAGAACTGGAGAAAATATTCTTAAAAAAACACCCGCAAATTAGCAGTTATCCATATTTTGTTATTCATGTTTTTATTTTTCCCTGTTTATTTATGCTTTTGAGTTGCATTATGAGACTTTGATCTTTCATCTAACAACTTTTAACCTTGAAAACTTCAAAAAAAGTGACTTTTGTTAACTTTATTAATAGTTTGCAGTGTTGTATATTATGTTACAAAAACCTTGTAATAAATTGCCAGTACATTTTCTGCTATTTTACAGACTTATTTCTCTATATATTATCTCTTATACATTACTAGTACTAAAATGTGGCAAACAAGTTACTATGTAGTATTGTAGCATTACAAGTGTAGTATTACAAGTACTAAAATGTAGTAAAACCATAGACTGTAAAAGATATGGACGTAGTATCCGTGACGTCACCCATAGGTTTATGAAGAACCCAAAAGAAGCTACCAGTAGGCGTGGCCAACCGTCGCCATTTTGTTCGCGCGTCATGGCACCAACCGGGGCAAACCAAACAAGGGCAAAGAGGCGGAGCGTGAGCGGAGCTACAGACGCATCCTGGCATTTGGCTTAGACTGGCTTTTCTATGGGAGAAACGCTTAATACTTCATTACTCGTTTGATTTCTGACCACATGTGCTTGGTTGTACACTATATCAATAAAGTGTTTGTAATAAACACTGTTGTAATACATTGAGCCACTAAACATTGTTCTTATGACGTTTTTCAACAGGAGGAAAGTGCGAATTACCTCCAAACACTTCAGATATAGTCTGTGTTAGTAAATGCTGGGCTATTGATAAAATCCAGGCAGAACACTGTATGACAACGCTTCAGATGACTGTTCTAGAGGCTACAGCTAATCAATCTGTCAGATTCTGGAGGCATTACAGCTCTAAAGAAAAATATAAATGATCTTAAATAAAACAAATACATTCATAGAGATGGTATATAAGTATAGAATTTCACTCACCTGGGAAACGGAGGCCACGTGAATGGTTTGTGAGCACAATTAAGTGCACACAGCATGCCATATCATCTGATAATTGTAGGAAATAACTCCAAAAGGCAAATGACTGTGTAAAGCCACATAAAACAACACAATATGCCGAGATCAGCGGCTAATTAGCCGGAATCAGCTGAGGTGAAGTGACGGCGACCAGAGAGACCTAGCTGTCACTCAAGTGGCCACGCCCTTAATTATGCAAACTTAATATAACTTAATATAAGCTAAATGGAAACGCAGTGGCGCAGTAGGTAGTGCTGTTGCCTCACAGCAAGAACGTCGCTGGGTCACAGGTTCGAACCTCGGCTGGGCTGGGGCAGTTGGCGTTTCTGTGTGGAGTTTGCATGTTCTCTCTGCGTTCGCGTGGGTTTCCTCCGGGTGCTCCGGTTTCCCCCACAGTCCAAAGACATGCAGTACAGGTGAATTGGGTAAGCTAAATTGTCCGTAGTGTATGAGTGTGAATGTGTGTGTGTGGAAATTCCCAGAGATGGGTTGCGGCTGGAAGGGCATCCGCTGCGTAAAATCGTGCTGGATAAGTTGGTGGTTCATTCCACTGTGGTGACCCCGCAAGGGACAAAGCCGACAAGAAAATGAATGAATGAATGAATATGCTAAATGGATGAGTTATAAAAAGATTCACCCCCTCACAGTTGTCATGAAAGGTAATATTAGCTATATGAACCAAAATCGTTCTTTGTACCAGGCTGTAAACACCTTTTTTTCTGCTGTAAAGTCGGCCATTCTAACAGTGGGCTCAATAGAAATCTGTTCTATTATGGAGCCAGGACTAGCGGAATTTCGATGAATTGTAGTTTCAGTTACTTCCGTTTTGGCTTCCCGAGGGAGAGCGGGAGATTGCCGCTTGAGTAAAACATGAGATAATTTACATTTCTGTGTGAACTAACCTATTCATGAGCATCACTTACCAGCAGAGACAGCAGAGCCTCATCATCCGCATCTAAAAAGGAGTTATAAACATCCTGGAGCTCCTGTGAACAGAACATATAACACATCTGTACAGAGTACATTTACAGAGTACACTACTGTTTACCTTTTGTAAATATTATGATTTAAATGTTTTCCGTGTACATATACTGTAAGATGTAACTTATTCATGTGATTAAAAGCTACATTTTTACCATCATTTCTCCAGTTTTTAGTATCGCAAGGAAATATTCTGATAATGTTGAAAACAGCAGTGCTGCTTCACATCTTTAATCAAATCCTTAAAAGAGTATGTATTTTATCCGGGGTCGCCACAGCGGAATGAACCGCCAACTTATCCAGCACATGTTTTACGCAGCGGATGCCCTTCCAGCTGCAACCCATCTCTGGGAAACATCCATACACACTCATTCACACTCATACACTACGGACAATTTAGCCTACCCAATTCACCTGGACATCATGTCTTTGGACTGTGGGGGAATCGGGAGCACCCGGAGGCTCGAACCAGCGACCTTCTTGCTGTGAGGCGACAGCACTACCTACTGCGCCACTGCGCCGCCGGTTTATGTTTCAGTTTTATGAAATATTTATACTTTCTTATCAGTTAGATTTTTAGTATCAAGATATTAATGTAGTTTTTTTAATTTGCTTTTATTGTTATTTTCTAATTGCATTTAATGTAAGTTCAAAATACTAATCTTTTACTTTATTATTATTATTACTTTTAATTATCTCTATAGTTTTTAATAACTGTTTGATACCATTTTTAGTTATTTAAGCACATCAAGTGAAACAAAATAGGAAATAAAAAGCAATATTTCCTAGGCAATTTTTTTTAAAGTAAATTTCCCCCACAAGACATGCGGTAAAGGTGTGTGTAAAACATGTGCCAGAGTAATTGATGGTTCGTTCCACAGTGGCTACAAAAAATTATTTTAGAAGAAAAGTTTTTTATCAGAATTTTATGCAAACTTCATTTCAGCATGAGGTATTTACAACTTAAATGCATTATTATTAGTTTCATTTAGTATTGCTGAGATACTTTTGTAATTTAAGGTAACGTCTTTTGTAATTTTGTTGTTTGTTTGTTTACATCAACATTAATTCATTCATTTTCCTTCCCTTACTTATCAGAGGTCGCCACAGTGGAATGAACAACCAACTATTCCTGTATATGTTTTTACGCAGCAGATGTCCTTCCACTACGGCCAGTTTAGTCTAGTCAATTCACTTATACTGCATGTGTTTGGACTGTGTGGGAAACAGGAGCACCAGGAGAAAACCCACCCCAACACGGGGAGAACATGCAAACTCCACACAGAAACAACAACTGACCCAGCCGGGACTCGAACCAGTGACCTTCTTGCTGTGAGGCGACAGTGCTACCCACTGAGCCACCGTGTCGCCAGTATGACATATTTACAACTTATTTATTGAGTTTTATTTGAGGATGGCTGAGATACATTTGTAACTTAAGGTGAAGTTCTCTATATAGTTTGTAATGATATTTATTTTCATAAACGTCATGAAAATGATAAATACGTCATTGTCTGCTAGCCAAAAAAGTATTTAGTCTTTTACCTTGCATATGTGATATTTGGCCTTGTAAATCCACGGCAGAGCTGCACTGGAAGGCAGAAGCGAGCACAGATTCTGTCTGATCTCTGCATCCAGACGTATAATAAAGCGTGGCTTGTTTTCTTTCAGGTACGTCTCTGTGAGCCGCAGAGCTGCTGTCTGTCTCTGTGCACAGGCCGGATCTTCACCCTGTGCTTTCAGAAGCAGCAGAAGAAAGAAATCCAGATCCTCCAACAAATCCAGCATCTCCCGCTCCTCCAGAAGCTCCCGGGCTCTCAGAAAATACCTAAAGGGCCCTCCGGAAAGACCCTCGGCGGATAGAGCTGGCTGGAGAAACTGGATATCCGATGGAGGTGAATTAATATCAACACAAAAGGGAATCTGACAGGACGGAGTCTGGATGCATGTGTGACGAATATCAGCATCGTCATTACTCTCTACAACTACTTTCTTTTTAGTCTCCTCTGGAAGATGTGCTACATTTGAACACTGTAAATTCTTCTGAGTGGATGGTGGAAGCCATAAACAGATGCTTTTAGACTGGTGTGTGTTTTTGGGTTTGTGTTGTGAACTCCATAGATGTTGCTTGCTGCGTATGCTATTGTAGGATCTCGCTGGAGCGACTGTAATATCTGGATCTTTCTGTTTACGCTCTGTTGAGGAAGATGATCGAGATGATGGAGAGCAAATGGAGATGTATTTGTCTACAACGGGTCGACATTCGGGTATTCGCCACATGCTGGATTTACAGCAGTGTAAGAAGTGAGGAAGCCAATAGGACTGGAGCTGATTCAAAGCGTTCGTTCTCATCTCTGCCAAAACTCTCTTCTGGGAAATCAGAGGACAGTCTCTGGATAGGAGAGCAGTCACGTCATCTAAAAGAAAAGAAATACATTTAAATTTATTATTAGAAGAAGAAAAAAAATGCTCACCAAATGTCAATTTCTACAAGCAGAACAGCTGAAATAGTGTATTTAAGGGAAGAGAAGAGAAACATACACCGTCTGATCGCTGTGTAAAGTGCTTGATGATTCAAAGTCTGAAACGCTTCTTCAGTTTCTTCTTCTTTCATCCTCAAGATCATGGACGCTCTCACACAGAACAGAAGAAGCTCCTCTTCTGCTCCAAAACACATACAGCACAGTTCATTTTTATTTAATTTATTAAAATGTATAAGATTTATTTCAGCATTATTTCAGGCAAAGTCAATACAAGAACTGTAAATATGAGTCCAATTTAAAAGGTCCTGTGAAGTGCTTTGAAATGTGACGTAATTTAAACTGAAACATGAAGACAAGAATGGCGGGACATAGAGTTTTTATACTAACATCTGAAAAATGTTAATCCAAAAAATAAACAAAAAGCGCTCAGGGGTAGCTCAAATATTTGGTCGGTGCTCTTTGGGTGTGGGATTAATCAAAACAACAACAGAAATCAGTCCAAGACACTCGAAAAATGTGGAAAAATTAAAAAGCCTTTATTCACATAGCTATATCTTAAAAAACCTATGCGTTTCGGCAAAAAAATGCCTTCATCAGGGCAACAGTGATCAGGTGCGTTTAGCGTCTCTTTTAAAGGGCCACAAAGGGTCTCAGCAGGGTGTTTTCACACCTCTAGTTTGGAAAAAGTCAGGAAAGTGGGCGTGTCCAGCTCTGTTTAGGTGGGAGTGTCGGGGGAGGGAAAGAGGGAAGGTTTTGCAAATATGGGAGTTTCCGTTTGGGCCCGCGCTGATTTTCAGAGGCGAGGCAAAACAAAAACACAGACGCAGGGGAGAAAGACAGTGACTGTGTTTATGGACATCAGTGTAGTAAAGTTCGTTGTTGTGTGGGAAGAAGGAGGCGGAGAACCGACAAACTTATAAATATTTATTAGTAAAAGGGACGGCAGCTCCTCACGGAGACTGCTGTCTAAACCAGTGGTTCTCAACTGGTTTGGCCATGGGACCCACATTTTTACATGGTCATCAAGCCGCGACCCAAACTTTTAGGAACTATAATATAATTTTAGGAATTATAATTAATTTGTATTTATTTGTTAACATACACAAATAGTGACAGATAAATCACAAGTCACCAATATTTACAAATAAACAATATTTTATTGCTGTCATTTAACAAAATGTATCAAATTATAGAAATATTACAAAGTAAGGGTAAGAAAAGGTTCAGTTACCATGAACTAAACTGAACTGTTAATAAAACATTAACACTGATCCTGTTGAACAGAACAAATCAGCAAATGATTAAAACAATCATAACCATTTTTACATCTAATATGACAGCAATTACAAACATCTGTTTCACTTAACAGTAATTTGGGAAGCTAATGAGATAACTGAGTATGTGCTTTACTCTTGATAAGAGTTTCAAAGTCTGGGGTGATGGTAGACCCGAAGATCGTGCTCTATGTCCAACCTGTTCCTTTGCTTTGACTTAAGCTGCACCAAGGAAGAGAAGCCACTTTCACACAAATACGTAGTGCTGAATGGTAGGATGGATTTGATCGCACGAATGGCAAGGGACGAATACTCAGAAAGCACTTTGCGGCACCAAAACTGGGAGAGGCTTTACTTCACTGAATTTCTTTTTCAGCGTCTTATCACATGACGGCTCCACAAGCTGATTCTCTTTGTTGCTCGGCAACGTGACGCTTTCTTTCCACGTCGATTCCAAAGGGATTGCTCATCCACGGATCATCATAATGTTTATCGGGAAGTAGTCGGTTCGGTTGTCGCGCGCGCATTTCAAAATAAAAGTCCGGTATAAGCAAAATAAGTTAAAAAATGAAACTTTTGTTGTTTTTTTGACCACACACTCCGCGACCCACTGAAAATGTTCCCGCGACCCACTTTTGGGTCGCGACCCACCAGTTGAGAAACACTGGTCTAAACCAAAACAAACGGAAAAGCAAAAGTAAAATAATGTGTCCGGGCCCGGTCCTCTCTCTCTCTCCTCTGCCATCGTTCCTCCTCTTATAGTCCAGAGCTCCTTCCGTGGGAGTGGAGGCAGGTGGGCGCCACAGGTGTTTCTCACAGCACCCGCGAGCACCCGCGAGACCTATATGAGACGGGCCGAGAGAAAAGGAGATGGAGAAAAAAGGAGGAAAGACAGAGTAGACAGAGAGGGGAGAGAAAAAAAAAAAAAAAAATTGGGGTTCGGTTCTCCAGACACGCTGCCACTCGGTCCTCAACCAGCCGAGAGATGCGACGACGTGTTGGGAGCCCTGTGGAGGAATCTATCCACCCGTCCGTCTTCTGGTGTCCGGCGGCGGTTCTCCTGGCTGGCGGCATTTCTGGTCTCCTGCTCCGCTCCCCGCTTCGGTGGAGGACGCAGGCTTCGGCATCATGGCGGATCACGGCGACTCCCCCCGGGCTCTCTGGGATGGCTCCCTTCAGCTCTTTCCCATCCGGTGGGGAGCCCTGCATCCCCTGCTCCTCCCCATGCTGGGAGATGGCAGCAGGCAGATCCTTCCTCGCCAGCCTCAGGCCGCCCCGGCACTCTGGCAGACGAACGGGTTTCTCCCCCACTCGGGTTAACTCCCGAACACTCGCCCTCCCTCTCAGCGGCGAGGGCAACTGGACAACGTGTCCCTCCCTCTCCCGGGTTTTCGGCACCACTGTAGTAAAGTTCGTTGTTGTGTGGGAAGAAGGAGGCGGAGAACCGACGAACTTTTAAATATTTATTAGTAAAAGGGACGGCAGCTCCTCACGGAGACTGCCGTCTAAACCAAAACAAACAGACGGCAGCTCCTCACGGAGACTGCCGTCAAACTGAAAGCAAAAGTAAAACAATGTGTCCGGGCCCGGTCCTCTCTCCCTCTCCTCTGCCATCGTTCCTCCTCTTATAGTCCAGAGCTCCTTCCGTGGGATTGGAGGCAGGTGCGCGCCACAGGTGTTTCTCATCTGTGGCGGGCCTCGTTTCGCTCCCACGGCTCTCGGCCACGCCCCCTCGCCACAATCAGTAATCGAAATATTTGCCAAATTCTTAATTTGTCTTTTAGTCTATAATATTGTACTATAATATTGCAGTGATATTAACATACTGTAAACTGAGTAACTAAATCATTTTGACTAAGGTATGTCTTTAAAAACTGAAAGAGCACTGCTGACCATACGAACTAACTTTGCCATCTGAATGAACAAACAAAAGGCACTGATCTCACACACACTTACCAAATCTGTAGACACAGGACAATCAATACAAACTGGAGCCGTGTCTTTTTGAAAAGGAGACGAGCGGCAAATCCGGATTTCATCATTTCCAGATGCGAAAAGCTCTCAGGTAAAATGTTCCTTACAAACGCATTTCTATCGCGCGCAATGTAATCCACACGTGAGTCCAGCTGCGCTCTCATAGCGGGGAAATTCAAACAAAACCTTCTTTGCTGCACAATAATAAATGCAACACTGACGACCCGTGTCTCCAAATTCTTGTTCTTTCACTTGTTTTGGCAACACAACGTGGCGTCTCTCTGCCGTCTGAACACTGTAACGGGTAAAACAGTCTTCGAAGCTATCATGCATATTAATGAAGTTGCACCGCATACACAATAGAGCGCGCTGATTGGTTTGAACCAAGTCTTTCTCATGAATTAATGTCGCACCCTCAGAGACGTCACTATATAATCGCAGGTACAGACATCCAGTCTCCACGCTGGATTATACACAAGTATGTAATCGCCGTGATGCAGCTTCAAAAATTCGTTTCAAACCGGAAGAACAAATTTGCTCAAAATAACGCAAAAACAACCAATTTTCACTTTTTAGTGATATATATGTGTCCTAATAGTGTTTATAGCAGCGTGGGACACATATATGACTGTCAAAAGCTCAACAAATGTGTTTTGGTGTTTCGTGACCCTTTAAGTACTACGGTCGCATGCCTCATTTAAATATCTCAACAACACTCAAATAATATAACAAACAAGGTCAACTATCATCATCATAAATTCAGCATCTAAAAAATGTTATTTCGATTTCACAGGGACTTCAATAATGCCAAATGAATGTATGAATTAAGTCTCACACCTAATCTAATTTAATTGTCCCATGAAGTGCTTTGAAAGGTTTGTTCAATAAGTGTTTAAAAAAATAACAATTAAAAAAGCCAATAGCATTTTGTTTTTATCAAAGCTCTGCCAGTGAGAGTGCTTGAGATCAAGCACATACAGTTGAAGTCAGAATTATTCGCACCCCCCCCTTTGAATTTATTTATTTATTTATTTTTATATTTTCCAAATGATGTTTAACAGAGCAAGGAAATTTTCACAGTATGTCTGATAATGTTTTTTCTTCTGGAGAAAGTCTTATTTGATTTATTTTGGCTAGAATAAAAGCAGTTTTAAAATTTTTAAACACCATTTTAAGGTCAAAATTATTAGCCCCTTTAAGCTACATTTTTTTTGTTCGATAGTCTACAGAATAAACCATCGTTATACGATAACTTGCCTAATTACCCTAACCTGCCTAGTTAACCTAATTAACCTAGTTAAGCCTTTAAGTGTCACTTTAAGCTGTATAGAAGTGTCTTAAAAAATATCTAGTCAAATATTATTTACTGTCATCATGACAAAGATAAAACAAATCAGTTATTAGAAATGAGTTATTAAAACTATTATGTTTAGAAATGTGCTGAAAAAATCTTCTCTTCGTTAAACAGAAATTGGAGAAAAAAATAAACAGGGGGGCTAATAATTCTGACTTCAACTGTATACCAATAGGGACAGGGCATGTCAGATACTAGAGAGCATTTGATTGGTCAGAAGACTTGATAAGAAACTGAAATATCCGGTGATTAAAGAAAAATCATTGATTTATTTAGGCGGAAGTGACAAACTGCAAGAATTGGATGTTTATTTCTTCTAACTGCTAATTTTGTCATTGTTTTGGAGCACACTAGCATATAGATATCCTTACGACTAACATACTGATCTAACATCTAAAAAAACAACTTTATTTTGATTTCACAGGGACTTTAAAGGGTCACGAAACCCTAAAACACATGACATTGGATTTAACATCGGAGTCATTTAATGTAAAATGAATGTATGAATTCAGTCACACACCATCAGAGCTCTTGAGAAATGAGCGAAGTCTCTGGATTCCCCTCACACTGCCCAGACATTTCCTCATAAGCCACTGATCTGCTGGAGTCCATTTTAAATCCCCTGAAAGACAAGAAATGTGTATTATGCAGCACATTAAAGGGCTAGTTCACCCAAAAATGACAATTCTGCCATTGTTCATTAACCCTCAGTTTGATCCAATCCTGAAACTATACCTTTAATGCACATTAATACATGCAGAGTCCAATTACACCCACAATAAAAATGACTAGAGTGATTTATAGTGTTTTTAAAGCTTACTATAGTAAAGTGTTGTATACTGTATAGTCACAGTATATATTACAACACTGTTAAAGGCCACATATACAGAAAGTAGCTGAGAATTTATTACAGTATGTTAATGTACATCCAACTGAAACTGAATATTGAGTAGGGGGCGGGGCTTTCTTTAGCACATAATTTCCTCATAGCAAACTAACGGTAAAGAGCTTAGAATGACCAAGAGGCGACACTCAATAGAACGTTCCATTGCAACAGCAGCGCTCAGCAACAGCCCCGGATTCCGCCATTTTGGAGTGAAAGCGGTCGGCTGTCCATTGGATCTTATTGCTGTCGCGATGGCAAGCAGCTGCTTTATTTTTTAATTTATTTATTTATTTATTTAAAAAGCGCATTAAAGCTGAGATACAACCTGAAAGACGACAATACAACACTTACTATCACAATCATCAGCACTTTTAATAGTTTAATTAACAGACTAATAATATGCTGTTTTTCTATTGGAATTTTCATTCCAAAATGGCCGCCCCACCATCTAGTGGCTGTTTCCCAAATCGCACTAGAGTGTCGCCTGTTGGTGATTCTATGCTCTTTGCTAACGGTAAGAGGAGCACGGTTATGAATATTAAAGGGCACCTATGGTGAAAAATCTACTTTTCAAGCTGTTTGGACAGGCATATGTAGACCGTCATATTGGGGTGATATAAACACACCCAGTCCTTTTTTTTCAGTTTAACAACATAAAAACGGTGGACCAATTGGAGCGGTTTTGAGATCGACCGCAACTTGACGTAGGAGTGCGATCCCCCCGCCCACCGAATTGATTGACAGCTGCGTATTAACATGTCTCTGTAGTAGTAACGCGTATATTCATACCAACCACAGGACGTGCGCAAACTAAGCAACCGTAAATAAAAGTCTGTTCAGTTTGCTAGGATGATCAATCATCATCAAATGTGATCAAGCGTGAGTTTTACAAGTTTAAAATGCTTTAAAACAGTGCATGTCTGTATAAAAAATTACAGCGATTTACTTCAGCTCTACTACATCAGCACAGCCACGTGTCAGAACAATTATAAAAGACGCTTCAATCCCGGTTTGTGGACGTTAAATCAGGTTTATTTGTACATCAACATAACAGATATCCACACAGCAGTGGATATTAATGTGTATCCTATCACATTTGCATGCAAAAACAGTGCAAAGCTAAACGCGCGCTGTGTGTGTGGATGGGTGTTTTGAGCTGAAACTTTACAGACACATTCTGGAGGCACAAAAGACTTATATTAAATCTGGAAAAAGGGGTAACCTAAGTGCCCTTTAATATATTGGAAGCTATCAAGTTGACATCAAGAGCCATAATTTGATTGAAGATTAACAATTTTTTTTAATGGTTTAATTTACATGGATTTACCTTAAGAATAACAATATGAGATACCAAAATGCAGATTGTAAATTTTAATATCACTTGAACACATTTAATGAATGCTACGGCATATTAGTATTATCTATTGTGAACTGATAAACTGTAATAGGGTATATGTTGAAGGACATTTTCAGTCACCCAGTTTACGTGCTTCCGATGTCCTGTATGCCGTGTTGAGCTCTGAGGTCTGTTTTCTTTAAAAATCATTGATCTTCACTGCCTGATTGATATACGATATAAAGTGAGCATCAGAATGTACAAGAAGCACTGCGCTAAATACAATTTTCCCCTGCCATGTCTTTAAAATATGGACATTTATTTTACTCCAGTATTTTCAATGAATTTCTGTGCTAGCCTGCTGCTCCTGACGGCGCTTGCGTGTAAAAGGCTTTTCATCTCTTTTTACACTTGAACAACTAAATGAATGTTTAAGTCTATTTAACTGATTATATTTTAATTATATTACAGCATCGATGCTTTAAAAGGAACCGTATAAGATTGAAAAGAAAGTCACATTAACCTTTCACCGGAAATTTATCGGTAGGGGAAGAAACACTAGCTGAGCATTTACCCTATAAATAATGAAGGATACTTTTGTTTTTACTACAGTAAACTGTGGTGCATTGTAGCATAACCTATCGTGAAAAACAGTATTTAGTCATTTGTTTGTTAGTGTAGTTGTTGTTGTGTTACCATAAAAAACTACAGAGTCACCACAGCAGACCAATTAAAGTACTTCACTGTAGTATGGTTTAAAAGCACTGTAGTATTTACTATTACTATAGTTAGTCCACATGAACTGGAAGCTGTGACCGTTTGTTTTTCTGTATCACGATGCAGTTCCAAGAGAAACGAAATATTAAATGAGAAAACAGTGGGCGTGGCTTGTTTTTCTCTACTGCGAGCTGATTGGATGTAGTAAAGTAGGCGTTTCATTCAGAAAGATATGGAAAAGGGGGTGAGTTATTACAACCTAACAGGCTCCTCCTCCTCACCATTTCTGTTTGTTGTCAAAACTGACAGCTGCAGGGGAGTGGTTACGTATGTTAGCCACGCCCACTACCTCAGACAGACATAATCTGACAATTTAACCGAAAAAAACTGTGTATTTTCAGATTTCAATTAAAGAATACAAGGGCAAATTTTTTTTCCCCTCAATAACATGCACAGATGAATTGTTCACCGCATAACTAGCAATGTGAGCTAGCAAAAGCATACGGTTAGCGTTGATTTCATAGTAGGTTGCTTTAATAAAGTGAACGTGTCAAAAAATCATTTAACATTATCATATTTAACACTTCTGTATTATCATAAGAATGTATGTAGCATTACCTGTAGATTTACAGGACACAAAGTCAAGGATCTCTGTACAGAGAAGGAAACAGTGATAGAGCTCAGTTCGTCTGAAGAAAACCATCCGTTGCGTCTCTAACCATTTCAGAAACTCTTCAGTGTGCACCTGGCAGCAAATATATCACAGATATTACATATTTTTGTCCATAAACTGTAGTAAACATTCTGAAATAACCTCCTACCTGAGTGAAGGGCACATTTGGCCACATTAACCACTTGTTTTGGTTCATCATGTAGAGCGGAGTTTGACCAAACACCTGAAAACACCACAAAATACAAGATCAGTCCAGGATCATCAGAGTGGACATGAGTAAACATGAGGTTTTATCTTACTGGAAGGCTTAAATATGTATTGAAGAAATCCACAAACACTTCATCCTTCAGGACAATCTTGAGTTCCATCTTCTGAATTTTCTCTGCAAATGAGTTTATAAATCAATTAATGACAACTATGATATAGACTTGCAAGATTTACGTTGCTTGTAACTCAAATATATATTGTATTGTACTGTTTTAAACGAGTTGGGCCTACAAGTAAGGTTTAATTAATGTTACAACTCTGTTCCTATGATCTTTTATTTTCATTTCTGTTTTTTGTTGCCTTGACAACGCAATTATTTACTTTTATTATGTGAGGAATTGTTTATTTATCTTATATGCTGTATACAAATACAACTCGATATACTTTTATATTAATTATTTATGTGTCCCTTCGGCACTTTGTCATTACTGTTGTCGACTGTTTTAGTTATGCTAACGTTAATTATAATACTTTTATAGCATTGTTATTATTAATAGTCATGTTTAAATATTTTTAAAACTAGTTAATAATAAAGATTAATACTATTATTTATCGATTATAATGATGAGGAGGATGGTGGTGGTGGAGAAGCGCGTACACGTGTGTGTCGTCATATCCGGTCGCGGCCTCCGCAGAGTCTTCCTCATCCTCGGAGGAGTCTGTCAGCAAGCAGCGGGACGAGGAGCGAATTAAACGTAATTTTTGCAACCGGAGACCGAATTAAACTCAATTACCGCATTTAGAAATCGAAGGGAACGTCTTCACACTGTGAATGGATCATGGAGTGTGTAAGTAGTGCAAGTTTAAACTGACTTCAGGAGACAGAAGAGTTGATCTGACAGACAGCCGGAGACGTTTAAACTAATGGCGGTTCATGTTTAACGTTACCTGTGTTATGATATGCAAAAAATGGCTAATATCTGATCAAATGTTGATAGCATGAGCTCTAAATGTCATTAGTAGGGTGACTGCTGTGACCTGTAGTGTTTCCCATTCAAATGAAGCCAGTTGTACTTTGCCTTCGGTTACGATCAGTGTTCTGCTAGTTAACGTAATAATAATAATAATAATAATTCCTTACATTTATATAGCGCTTTTCTAGACACTCAAAGCGCTTTACATATTGGGGGGAATCTCCTCCTTAACGTAAGTTAACTGCATTGAGGTGACCTTAAAGTTGGTTTTACATTCACACATTCTGACTTTCTCCTTAATACAATTTCAGAAAGGTATTCTTTACTAATTCTAAATAGTGAAATCATATTAGCAGCCAGCGACTATCAAAGTAGTCAAATAAATAGTGCTAATGTTGTTTTGAAGTCATACTTGCATGAGATTTCAAACCGAATATTTAAAGTACCATGGTAAACAATATAGTCAGCATGCCACAAGTTGTCGCTGAAAAAATGTGCAAATATAAAACCAACTTTACCTCAATGTTGACTGCCTTTACACTAGTATTACATATTGTGCGTAAGTGTGCTTTGTGTATAAGTTTACTGCTTTACGCAACTATATGAAACCTCAAATTTACTCTAGCACTTGGTTATTACACTGTTGTTACGCTCGTACCATGTTAATAAGCTTACTGCATTATTCTACTAAATATATTGTAACATTTGCATAACTTTAGTGTTGTACTTCGTTAGTTTACTGCAGTTACACGAATACTGTAAACAGATTCACTGCTGTAATACTGCCTAAATGTACTCTAACGTTAGTACCTTGTTGACTGCCGTTACACTAGTACTGTTATTGTTACATTCACTGCTATACTGTGATATTAGTTTTAGTATTTTTACTGCTGTTATACTAGTACTAGTACTGTCAAAATTACTGCTGTATTGTAATATTTAATAAATTCACAATAGGGATGGGAAGATTGTCAATTTGTCCTACCTTGTCAGATTGTCCTACCTCCCATTCAAAAAGTAGGTAGCACATTTTGATGATGCAATATGCCACCCATCAGATTTTGCTACCAGTGTAAATTTAAATGTGGAGTAGTGTGATATGAAGTTGTAATATCGGCCTAATCTACATAATCCCTAACCCCAACACTAGAACCATTCAAATACAGTGTTGGTACCATAATATGATGGGTAGGATAAAATGTCAGGACACCGGTATAAGATTCTGATGGTATGATAACCTTGGATAAAAATGTCACGGTTTCACGGTATCATGGTATTGTAATTACTTCACTAAAATATGTTCTTTTTAAATGTCTGGGTAAAAACAACAACTTTTTTCCCTATTGAACACAATATATTTTATTTTAAGAAACGTTTAAAATATTTTGGAGCAGTAGCTTTTGATGTGGAGGGTCCTTTTTTGCTTGAGATACTGTTGCCCTAACAAACTAAATAAAATAGTCATAAAATACACGTAACCCCCCTGCCGTAGGAACGGTATAACAGCAAATGTTGGCGGTTTTAAAACTTTGACTTTTCCAAACTGCGGTAAACCTTGAAAACGGTCCCATGCCTAATTCACACTAGTACTTTGTTTACTGCTGTTACCTCTAGTACTGTTATTAAATTTATTGCTATACTGTAATATTAAATAATATTTAGTATTTTACTGCTGTTACACTAGTACTGTTATCAATCACTGCTATACTGTAATAATTAACAAATTCACATTAGTACTTTGTTTAATGATGTTACCTCTAGTACTGTTATTAAATTTATTGCTATACCTTTAATATTAAATGACATCACATAAGTATTTTTACTGCTGTTACACTAGTACGGTTATCAAAATTACTGCTATACTGTAATAATTAAGAAATTCACTCATACTTTGTTTACTGCTGTTACCTCTAGTACTGTTAATAATTGTATTGCTATACTGTAATATTACATAATGTTAATTTAGTATTTTTACTGCTGTTACAGTAGTACAGTTATCAAATTTACACTAGTACTTTGTTGACTGCTGTTACACTAGTTATTACATTTACTGCTATACTGTGATATTTAATACATTTACACTAGTACTTTGTTGACTGTTACACTAGTTGTTATTAAATTTACTACTATACTGTAATGTTAAATATTACTTTAGTATTTTTACTGCTTTTACACTAGTACTGTTATCAAAATTACTGATATACAGTAATATTTAATACATTTACACTAGTATTTTTTTACTGCTTTTACAGTAGTACTGTTGTCGAATTTACACTAGTACTTTGATCACTTCTGTTACACTAGTACAGTTATAAAATTTACTGCTATACCGTAATATTAAAATTCATTACTATGTTTTTACTGCTGTTACAATAGTACTGTTATCAAATTTACTGCTATACTGTAATATGTAATACATTTACACTAGTACTTTGTTTACTGCTGTTACACTATTGTTAAGATATATACAGGTAGCCTGTAATATTAAGTAAATGTACTTAGTTTACAGCTGTTACACTATTACTGTTAACAAGCTTACTCCAAGAACTTTAAAGTGGCACAGCTTTACTCTAGTATTTTGTTAGTTTACTGCTGTTATACTATTACAATGTAACAGATTTACTGCTATAAGCTGTAATATTGAATACATTAACACCATTACCTTGTTCACTGCTGTTACACTATTACTATGTTAACAGATTTACTTATATCATCAAACTTACACCATTAGTTTGTTTACTGCTGTTATATTATTACTATGTTAATATATTTACTGCTATACTGTAAAATTACACAAATTAACACTAGTATTTTGTTTGTTTGCTGCCGTTACACTACTATTGTTAACAGATTTACTTGTATCTTATAATATTGCATACATTTACTTAGTTTACACAACGGTTACATTAGTACTGTTAACAAATAAACTGTAACGTTGCACAGATTTACTCTAGTACTTCATTAGTTTTTAACTACTGTCAACAAATTTACTGCTACTGTATACCATAATTTTGGCCTTATTTACACTATTATTTCATTTAATGCTGTTACACTTCATCTATCCTGTAAATTGCACCTAGTTTGCTCTAGTATATTTTATACTGTTTAAAACAAGTACAGTGGCAACTAATTATCTGCATCTAATTAATTGTTTAACAGATTTATTCTAGTGCTTAATTGGTTTAATGTTATTTCTTTTTGTCACTGTAGTAATTTTCTGTTATTTTTAGTAGTGTAATTATTAAATAAGTTCACTGGTGATTCGCTTGATTTGCAGAGTTATTGTTTATTGGTTCTCAGTTATTAATTAATAGTGAAAGCAAAGCAGAAAGTAAATCTAAAAAGAAACATTAACATTTAATGCAGTCATGCAGCTAGATATATATGATAACACATAATGTATTCAAATTTGATTTAGTCAGGATTATCACATTTATATGATAAAAACACAAGCAAGTTTTTAATGTTTTCTTCTTGACATCTGTTTTTCAGGTTCCTGCTGTTCTAGATGATTTGGATTGTAAAAAGGAGGCGCACATAGAGGGTAAGAATGTGAATAAATAAAGACGAGACTGTAGTTCTGCAATGACCTGCAGCTCATGTGTGTGAGATATGAAGGCTGAGCGAAGCAGTGTTTTGATTTCAGTGTTTGCTATGAAATCTGAGACTAAAGGGACAACAGAAATATTATCCCATGCCAGCATGTTCCATGACACTTTTTGTCTCATATTTTTTATTGGTTATGTTTTTAATGCTTGTTCATCTGATGTTTTACCAGGGTGTCCACATGGTCTTAAAATGATTCAAATTCACTGAAATATTGTCTTGTAGGTCTTAAATCATTTTAAAGGTTCTTAAATTCCATATATCCATGTAAAGCTACCCAATCAAGCCCAAACCCATCCAATCGCCAATGATACATCATAAAAAAACTTTTAACAAACTCCATTTATAACTAATACTTATTAATATGGTTAAATTAGATTCCTTACAACAACATTTGTTTAAAAGTTCTCCATGTATTTATAGACCATATATGTTTTGTTTTTTACCTTAAGAGAAAGTATGTTGAAAAAAATGTCTATGATACATAATTTAAAGTTTGGGGTTAAGAAATAACTAATTAAAATGTTTTTTAATGTTTTTAAAATGAACAAACCATCGTTATAAAATGACTTGCCTAATTACTCTAACCTGCCTAGTTAACCTAATTAACCTAGTTAAGCCTTTAAAATGTCACTTTAAGATGTATAGAAGTGTCTTGGAAAATATCTAGTCAAATATTATTTACTGTCATTATGGCAAAGATAAAATAAATCAGTTATCAGAGATGAGTTATTAAAACTATTATGATTAGAAATGTGCTGAAAAAAAAATCTTCTCTCCGTTAAACAAATTGGGGAAAAAAATAAACAGAAGGGCTAATAATTCTGACTTCAACTGTATGTTAGAGCAATAAAATTCTTTTTTTTATGTCTCTCAAACTAGATCCTGAATTTAATGTGTACACACGCTTCATGAAGTCCCACCGCTGCTATGATCTGGTACCAACTAGCTCCAAATTAGTGGTGTTTGACACGTCTCTCCAGGTAGGTGCACAAAAGATGACCAAATGTTACATGTGCAACTTCGTTTTATAAATATATGTGATATGTTTCTGTGCAACACAAGAACAATGTAGGACACAACTTGATTTTGCACATCATTTTGCACATTATTAATCCGGTGGCTGTTCCATACCAAAATACAGCCAGACAGAATGTGCATTTGAAAATAAAGGAAAACTAAAAATAAATCACTTTTGCCTGTTCACTTCTTTATTTGTATAAGCAGTGTTAACAGCTTGGTTATGATTAACTAAAACCATAAAACTTATGCTATTTGAAATAAAACAGTGGTGATTGAAATTAAATAAAATAGAGACTGAAATTATATAATGCATTTAAAATTAATGTTTTATTTAGTAATTAAATATATAATTATATGATAAAAACATAATTATATGCATATTTTTGTTTATTTTTTAGTTGCAAATGAAATTTTATTTTAAAACTACAGACATAAAAGAAAGTTATTTAAGATGACGAACGATATGTTTGATCATATTATTATATTACATATAATATTTATTTGCAATAATGTAAACTCGTGAGCCTTATTTTTTTTAGCAGACGCATGCGTTAAGAAATGTGACTTTATGTTGACTTTAGGGGCTGGCTATATTTGCTCTGTATTTGTGTTAACATTTATGACGTTTAAATGCTTGCTGGTTGACTGGTGGTTGTATGGTTGCCAGGTGAAGAAAGCATTCTTTGCTCTCGTGTCTAATGGTGTGAGAGCAGCGCCGCTCTGGGACAGCAAGAAACAATGCTTCGTTGGTAAGCAAGCTCTAATTTGTTGAATGTATTGTGGATGTTTAATTACATAAACGGGCTTTTGTGATATATTTAACTAGTGTGATGCAATATATCAAGGCTTGAGCATTGAGTTTCATTATTATTATTATTATTATTACAGTGTTTCTTGCACTCAAATCAGCATGTTAAACTGACTTCTAAAGAATCATGTGACTCTGAAGACTGGAGTAACAATGCTAGAATGTTCTGTAATCACAGGAATAAATTATATTACTAATTATTAAATTGTAATGTTAAATTGTAATCATGTTCCCAATATTACTGTTGTTTAATTTTGGTGAGCTTAAGAGACTCTCCAAGAGTAAAAGAAATTATCATTGTACAGACCACAAACTGTGGATCATAATAAACAATAGCAGATAATTATGATTAAAAATATATATATTTAAACTTAATTTACACTTGTTAGTTGTTAATTGTACTAGTAGTTCTGATTTAAATTATATTTATCTCTTATTTTATCAATTGTAGGTATGCTGACCATCACCGATTTCATCAATATACTTCATCGCTATTACAAATCTCCACTGGTAAAATCCTCTCCTTGCTGTCCACTGTATTTATCTCATGTTAAAGGGAATATTGAATGCATTTTTCTATATTTTAGGTCCAGATATATGAGTTAGAAGAGCACAAAATAGAGACTTGGAGAGGTGAGAATGTTAATGTGTGTATTATTGATGTAAATGGTCTGATGTGTGCATCTATGACTGATCTGATTCCTTTTCTCTTGTAGAGGTTTACTTACAAGATTCCTTTAAGCCTCTAGTGAGCATATCACCCAATGCCAGGTAGGAGTTTCATTGGTGCAGATCAGATGGTTTAGTTAAAAACCCATCTACAGTTGAAGTCAGAATTATTTGCCCCCCTGAACTATTAGTCTCCTGTATATTTTTCCTCAATTTCTGTTTAAAGGAAATATTTATTTCAACACATTTCTAAACACAATAGTTTTAATAACTCATTGCTAATAACTGATTTCTTTTCTCTTTGTCATGATGACAGCACATAATATTTAACTAGATATTTTTCAAGATACTAGTATTCAGCTTAAAGTGATATTTAATGGCTTAACTAGGTTAATTAGGTTAACTAGGCAGGTTAGGGTAATTAGGCAAGTCATTGTATAACGATGGTTTGTTCTGTAGACAATCGAAAACAAATATTGCTTAAGGGGGTTAATAATATTGACCTTAAAATGGTTTTTAAAAATGTGAAAACTGCTTTTATTCTAGCCGAAATAAAACAAATAAGACTTTCTCCAGAAGAAAAAATATTATAGGAAATACTGTGAAAAATTCCTTGCTCTGTTAAACATTATTTGGGAAATATTAAAAAAAAAACATAACATTAACATGAGGGCGAATAATTTTGACTTCAACTGTATTTGTTTATAATTATTATTATTACTATTAGTAGTAGTAGTAGTATTTATTTTTGAAATCAGATGTTTTATTTCTCTCTCAGCCTATATGATGCAGTTTCATCTCTACTAAAGCATAAGATCCACAGATTACCCGTCATCGACCCTCTAACGGGAAATGCTCTCTACATCCTTACGCACAAGAGGATCCTCAAATTCCTCAAACTCTTTGTAAGTTTCCTTCTTTGTAATCATCCAATGAACACCGTTTCCTGTCACGCCAGAAATTACATTTGGCATGAAATGTAGTCATTTTTTCTTCTTTATTGTGATGCATGTCTAAGTGCATTGTGGCGGGGAAATGTAGTGGAACTTAGTTTTTATACATAAGAAATTGATTAGATGGTTGTGGCTTGCTATTGGTGGAGCTCATGTAAGTGACAGGTTTATCCCGCCCACTTTTAATGGAAAATATGAGCTAAAGAAGTTGTTTTGATTTAAGATTATGAGGACACATTAATAAAAAGCATGTGCATGGGTAAATAGTTTAACTTTGTTTTTGCTAATTTTTGATTTCATAGTGACTTTGAGCAGTGTTTCTCAACCACATTCCTTGAGGACCACCAGTTCTGCACATTTTACATGTCTCCAAACACACCTGATTCAGATCATCAGCTCATTAGCAGAGACTGAAAGACCTGTAATGGGTGTGACAAAGATGACATCCAAAACATGCAGTGCTGGTGGTCCTCCAGGAACATGGTTGAGAAACACTGACCTTGAGATTATACATTTTTCTTTAATGCTAATGGTTTGTTCCAGAGCTGCTGCTGGTGTAATTATGTCTCAACTTCCTAAGCACTTATTGCTAAATATCCTTTTACGTGTGTATTAGTACAACTTGGATTTTTTTGTTTTCCTTCCTGAAAATAGGTCTTTGGGTTTATTTTTTGATGTTAATTGCTAATATAAATGTTTTCTCTAGATATCTGAGATCCCCAAACCTGCGTTTCTGTCTCAAACACTGGTGGAGCTGAACATCGGGACGTTTGACAACATCGCAGTAGTTCACTCCGATACGCCGCTGTACGCTGCGCTCGGCATCTTCGTGGAGCAGAGAGTGTCTGCTCTTCCTGTGGTGGATGAAAATGGTCAGAAGAAATTAATTCATTGGATTTTAATTTCAGAATTTACCTGGGTTTTTTTGTTTTATTGTACTTTTTCATTATTTCTCCATAGTTATAATTTAATTTTTTGCTGTAGTGTACATACAGTTTAAGTCAGAATTATTAGACTGTTAAATTTATAACACAAGAGTTTAAATTCGTTTATATTTTGTCCCCAATTTCTGTTTAATGGGAAGAAGATTTCTTCAACACATTTCTAAACATAATAGTTTTAAAAACTCATTTCTAATAACTGATTTATTTTATCTTTCCCATGATGACAGTAAATAATATTTGACTAGTTATTTTTCAACACACTAGTATTCAGCTTAAAGTGACATTTAAAGGCTTAACTAGGTTAATTTGGTAAAGTTAGGGTAATCAGGCAAGTCATTGTATAACAGTGGCTTGTTCTGTAGACAATCGAAAACAAATATTGCTTAAGGGGGTTAATAATATTGACCTAAAAATGGTTTAAAAAATTTTTATTCTGAAATAAAACAAATAAGACTTTCTCCAGAAGAAAAAATATTATAGGAAATACTGTGAAAAATTCCTTGCTCCATTTAATATCACTTGAGAAATATTTGAAAAACAATAAATATTTCACAGCTAATACTTTTGCCCTCAACTGTCCATCTACTGTATAATTTAAATTGTATATTATATTCATAGTAAGTCTATCTGTATATTATGATAATCATGCTTGTATAATCTTAGTAGTTATCAACCCACCTTAAAATGATGGCTGAGAGATCACAATACAAGTCATCTCATATCCAGATAACAATATTTAACACAATATAGTACCATTTTTGTAAGTTCAATCAATTAATAGTTTATATACATTGAGCACATTCATTAATTTCTTTTCGGCTTTGTCCCTTTATTAATCCGGGGTCGCCACAGCGGAATGAATAGCCAACTTATCCAGCACATGTTTTACGCAGCGGATGCCCTTCCAGCTGCAACCCATCTCTGGGAAACATCCACACACTCATTCACACTCATACACTACGGACAATTTTAGCTTACCTAATTCACCTGTACCGCATGTCTTTGGACTGTGGGGGAAACCGGAGCACCCGGAGGAAACCCACTCCAACACGGGGAGAACAAGCAAACTCCTCACAGAAACGCCAACTGACCCAGCCGAGGCTTGAACCAGCGACCTTCTTTTCCAAAGAAGAAAAAGAAAAAGGAATAGGCTGCATATTGTGTTCATTAATGCTAGCCTACATAGAGAGGAAGGAGAGTTCTCCTTTTCAAAGAGCTGCGCTATAATTATCCCCGAAATACAAAGTTTATTTTAGGAAATCAGTGGAATCGATCGAAATCAAATCGATCAAAATCTGTCTTAAAGCGGTGCATACTGGTTAGAAATTTTGTCCGGATTGACGCTGCGCCGACGCCACATGACTGTCACATGTGGCATCAAAGTACCGCGACAGTGCTCCGAGATCAGACGACTGATTCAGCCGGTGCAGCATCTGAAGAGCAACTGCTGGAACTGCGATGACGACACCCATTATAACACAATTGGCCGAGTTCACCGCATGACAACAACCACGTGTGTTTCGGGTTTATTATTGGACAACTTCCGATTCACAAATTTTAAAACAAACAATTCACTTTTCATACCCTCTCTATCTTGTATATATCATGCTTATTAAAAGACTACAAATATTTTACTGCAGTAATCATTCTTTGTTAAATAATCTGGTTATAAAGGCTAGATTGTTTGCACAGGTTTATTTTCAGCCTTTTTTATACAGACTATTTACTTCAGCTTCATGAACAATTTAAATTATACATTTTAGTAAATAACCTAAATATCAACTCAAATAAGTCTTACAGACTTAAAATAAAATAATTATCATCATTGATCCTGACACCCTAAAGGTTTCTAAACAAATTAAGTTAAATAACTATTTTATTAAATAATTATAAAATGATTTATATGATTATAAAATATATATTTCCTTCCTATCTAACCGTTTATGCACAAGCTTTAAAAGTGACAATGATGTACCCTTGTTTTTTTCTGCGAAACTTCTACTTAAAGTGTAGCTCACTTACTTTAGGAATGTCCTTTTGTTCAATCTTTTTGGATTAAAGTGCTTTTTTGAAAGTGCTTTCATTATCCAAAATAATCTTAATCATTGTTTAACACCTTGTTTTGGGTTTTACATTATTATATATTGGAAAGTTTTATATATATATAAATGTAAACCTCTTTTTAGCATATTCAAACAAGAAGTATTAGCCTAAAGAGGGATGCTTAAACTCCTAAAATTTGTGCTTATTGCTTTGTATTTAATAGGCCTATTCATTTTTATGTTTATATTACCCTCTAGTTTCCCCTTATTTCTCTCATACTATATATAATTCATAATTCCCTTATTGTTTAAAAATGAGCTATAGCTTGTAGAGACTGTATTCTGTTTTATTTGTACTGTAAATATTTTGTTATAAATAAAAAAAAATGAAGATGACGCCATGCGATCGGTCATCATGACTGCCGCAACTTTGAGCCCCGAAGTGTCTGGCTTGACGGCTCTCTTTTCAACTCCACCCCTGCCTGCGCTTAGCTAATCTTGTTGATCACTGACTGCAGCCATAGTTCATGTCGAATGCACCTTTTCTCATCCACTGCTGCATGCCCCAGCCACTTAATTACCAGCACACAACAGGTGTGTAACATCATGATTGGGAAAGAGAGAGAGAGAGAGAGACAGAAAACGAAAATAACAAACCCCCCACAGGGTGCCAGTGTAAAACATTGAGGCCACAAACATTAAATGCATAAATAGAAATAAACATTTTTACAACCTTAATAGGGCAACACGGTGGCTCAGTGGTTAGCACTGTCGCCTCACAACAAGAAGGTCCAGCTGGGTCAGTTGGCATTTCTGTGTGGAGTTTGCATGTTCTCCCCATGTTGGCGTGGGTTTCCCTATGGTGCTCTGGTTTCCCCCACAGTACAAACACGTGCTATAGGTGAATTGATTAACTAAATTGACCATAGTGTATGAGAAGTGTGTGAAAGCGAGAGTGTATGGGTGTTTCCCAGTACTGGAAGGGCATCCGCTGTGTAAAACATAAGCTGGAATAGTTGGTGGTTCAATACGCTGTAACGACCTCTGATAAATCAGATCAGGGACTAAGCTGAATGAAAATAAATGAATGACAACCTTTATATGCAACACACACACTAATGATTACAGGCCCAACATATAATATCACTAAACAAAATGTAAACATTCAAGATTGTGACTTTGTCATGATGCTTTTATTCGTGTTTCTCTCTGTATCCCCATAATGGTGTGTGATATTACGTTCATATAAATTATGAAAAATGCCCGGGCAACTTGATAAGATCTTTACTTTTTGGAGTGACAAAGGACTGCGTTCAGTGAAGGATTTTTATGTAGATGACAAACTGGCCACATTTGAATACTTATATAAAACTTTTGGCCTCTCACAATCACGCTTTTTTCGTTATTTACAGGTGCGTCATTTTATCAAACACAATTTTCCTCAGTGCGAGGAAGTCTCTCTTGATCATGCTCTATACAAGCTTTTGAGCCAGTGCCCAATGGAGAAACATTTAGTGACCAAATTCATACATCTGTTTGCTTCTCACGTTTCGGTCTCTACTGCACACCTTAAAGTTTCTTGGGAGAGGGAATTAGGAATTGACATTTCATCCTCTACTTGGGAGGAGGGTCTGATACAGCTCATACAATTTAAAGTGATGCATAGATTACACTATACTAAAGCCAAACTTAATAAGCTGTATCCTTCATCATCTACCCTTTGTGTGATAAATGTAAAGGTGCAGTCGGGACCTATGGTCATATATTCTGGTCCTGTCCAGAAGTATCTGAATTTTGGAAAAGTATCTTCGGACTTGACTCCCAGGCTTTTCAAATGGACATTAAAATTGATGTGGAAATAGCAGTTTATTGGAAATAGAAATACAGTGGAAAGTAACCACAATTACCCTAGTTTATCTGAATAATGTAAACTTAGTCGGAACTACTTGTTCTTCCGCCTGCCAAGTCATGTGCGTAATATATAACTGTGCAACTGCAGAGCACGCTAGCTATATTCTGGTCCTGTCCAGAAGTATCTGAATTTTGGAAAAGTATCTTCGGACTTGACTCCCATGCTTTTCAAATGGACATTAAAATTGATGTGGAAATAGCCCTGTTTGGATGTTCAGACCAGGCTCTAACTTGGCCTAAACATCAACAACTCTCCCTTATGTTTGGCATGGTGCTGGCCAAGAGAGTGATTCTGATGGAGTGGAAATCCACAACACCTCCAAATTTTTTTAAATGGTTAGCTGAAATGGTTTCTGCCCTCAAGCTGGAAAGGTTACGTTTCTCTAGATTTGGCAAACAGAAGTTGTATGACAAAATATGGGCCCCTTTCCTTAGATGTATAGGTTAATAATGTTTCTGTAATAATTTTCTCCTTCCTTTTTACATGTTATTCTGTTTTGTTTCTTATTCCATTACTCAGGCTGAAATTTTTTTTTATTGTTTTCTTTTTCTTTTTTTGATGGTGCTGTATATTTGCTGTATTTTTTGCTAGTGTTTTGGTGCATGTTCTAGTTAGTATTAGGTGATAACACCGAGATAATTTTGTTAACATATATACATGATGTACAATATTTGGTGTTATGTTTTTACAAAAACTTAATAAAGTAAAAAAAAAAATTATGAAAAATAATAACCATACTCTATGTTATGACACTACGATTTCAAAGATAGAATAATAATTATTATTAGAGTAATAATCATATGAAACGGTAAACTTTTTATTTTGTCCATATGATATACACCATTATATCCCTATATCTCTGTACATTGTGTCATATGTCAATACTATTTATCTGTGTGAATACAAAATATCTGTGCTTACTAGTAATATATGTTAATTCTGGTATCTCTCTTGCACTTACTGCTTATATTTGCACCCTGGTTAGATACTAACTGCATTTTATTATTACCATGTGCTCTACAAGTGTAATGACAATGAAGTTGAATCTAATCTACTTTTATTCATGCAGGACGTGTGGTTGACATCTATTCCAAGTTTGATGTCATAGTAAGTTGGTTTTCTGTCTGTTTTTGTATCTAGAATGGTGGACACTGAGTTGCGCTGGTGGAGAAAGATTGTGTGTGTGTGTGTGTGTTAGTGATGTGCGGATCGATACTAAAATATCAATATCTCCGATACCAGCTTTGTATTTTCTAGAATCGATTATCTTATCAAAGTATCGATATTTCAGTAATTTGGAGCAAATATGTAGTTTATTGGAAATAGCAATACAGCTGAAAGTAACCACAATTACCCTAGTTTATCTGAATAATGTAAACTTAGTCGGAACTACTTGTTCTTCCGCCTGCCAAGTCATGTGCGTAATATATAACTGTACAACTGCAGAGCACGCTAGCTAGCTAGTCAGTCTGCTGGCCTGGCACATGTTGTTCAGTCACGCTGTCATTGGATATGGGTCACCGCAAGCGAGGATATATGTGGAGCTACTTCACTTCCATAAACTCAAACGATGCAATTTGTGACACGTATAACAAAACAGTGAGGTACTGTGGTAATACCACAAACCTAATCAAACATGTAAATTACAAGACAGAATATGACAACGTCATGACTAGGCGGTCAGAAGAGGAGGAAATGTGAGGTACAGGTGCTGCTGGGGCGAGACAGACATCGCTTTCAGAGTCCTTAGGTGCAGCAGGCACAGGCACTATCCAGGTACAGAGGGTGAAAATGTGGCTATGTGGCTGTATTTTGGGGGCTTGGGTTTTTGTGACAATGATCAAACAAAAGAAAAAGGTTAAAAATATTTAAGGGGACCGGATTAACATGTCACTAAACTAAAAGGTGTGAATGTTTAGTGTTTTATGTTAAGATGTTCAGGCAGGCGTTTTAAGATACATGCTCAGATGCTGTCAATAAATATGCAAGTTGGCTCTTTTTTTGTATGACAATTCTTCATCAATAATCAAGAATAACCCGTAATATGTCTCGAATTCAGTATAAAGTGACACTTTTAAGTACACTACTTGTTACTTTAATTTTACAAACAGTAATTTTTGGACAAAGTAACGGTATCGGATCGGTAATGCCGATACTCTCTTTTATTTTACTTGGTATCGGATTGGATAGGAAACCAGTGGTATCGCACATCACTAGTGTGTGTGTGTGTGAGAGAGAGAGATAGTGATAGTGTTTCTGGTTCGATTTGACTGCTAGTGTGTGTTTAATGCCTCTGGTGTGTCTTATTGATCAGCTTTAGTCAATTTAGCAATTACAGTACATGACGGTACACTTAATCAGGGTGTCCATGGTGTCTTAAAAAGTATCAAGAGCTGATAGATTAATTTAGAGTAGGGTAGGGTTAATTTTAGGGTAAAATTAACAAAAAAATTAAAAATAAAATAAAAATAGTCTTTTAAGATACATTCTCCAAGAACTCCCACTGAGCATTGCAGATGCAAGTCACAAGTCAGTTTTTCTAAGAATAAGAAAATGGCAATCTGATTTATCCACATATTGGCCGAAGGAATGTTAGGAGAGGACCACAGCAAAAGAATACATTTTCTTGCTAGATATGTACAAAAGTGTAACAGATTCTAGTCCATGACTAAGGTGTAGAGCAGTTTTACACTTCAGAAGATAAATAGCTGGAGATGGGGCAAAAGGTTTACCTATAATCTTCTGAACTAATTTGTGGATTTCTTTCCAGTATGTCTCATTGTATTTATTTTTGTATAATTTTTGATTATACAATGTCTAGTTATATCCTGAAGTTTGTCTGAATTCAATCTGCGAATATTGAGTGAAATTTTATTTTATGAAATTGATAAAATTCTGCTAGGTTTGACATCACGTCGCATTGTATGATGGTTTAAGCTTAAAAGTTGATGTGCACATACATATACAGTTGAAGTCAGAATTGTTAGGCCCCCCCCCCCTGAATTATTATTATTTTTTCCCCCAATTTCTGTTTAATGGAGAGAAGATTTTTTTTCAACACATTTCTAAACATAACAGTTTTAATAACTCATTTCTAATAACTGATTTATTTTATCTTTGTCATGATGACAGTAAATAATTTTACTAGATATTTTTCAAGACACTTCTATACAGCTTAAAGTGACATTTAAAGGCTTAACCAGGTTAATTAGGTTAACTAGGCAGGATAGGGTAATTAGGCAAGTTGTTGTATAACAATGGTTTGTTCTGTAGACAGTCGGGGGGGAAATTAGCTTAAAGGGGCTAATAATTTTGACCTTAAAATGGTTCATAAAAAATTAAAAACTTCTTTTATTCTAGCCGAAATAAAACAAAATAAGACTTTCCCCAGAAGAAAAAATATTATCAGACATACTGTGGAAATTTCCTTGCTCTGTTAAACATCATTTGGGAAATATTTGAAAAAGAAAAAAAAAATTCAAAGGGGGGCTAATAATTCTGACTTCAACTGTATACATATCCCATTATTTTGTAAAACACTATACAAATAAACTTGTTAAATCTCACACTCATGATGATGTGCTGTCCCAAACGTGAAGGTGCTAGGTTTTGGTTTACTTTGGGTTTTGGTTTACATGCTTGTGTCTCATACTGGTTTTGATGTGATCACAGAATCTGGCAGCTGAAAAGACCTACAATAACCTGGACATCACCGTGACTAAAGCACTCCAGCATCGCTCGCAGTATTTCGAGGGTGTGCTGACCTGCAGAGCCAGCGAGACACTCCAGGCCATCATCAACAGACTGGTGGAGGCTGAGGTTGGACAGAAGTCTTTATAACATTATAAATGACATTATTACTGTCACTTTTAATCTTTTTAATACATCATTGCTGAGTAAATGTATCAGTTTAAAAAAAAAACAAAAAAAAAACACTTTATTTATTTAAATGTTTATGCTTTTGAACCTAAATATAAAAAATAAGATCAGATTTATATATTTTTTATTGGTTTAAAGTAGTTTAAGTAGCTTTAAAACTTAAAGGTTGAGGTTTTTGAAGACTATAGTCAACTCTTTGCTAGAATGTTTTAGCATGAATTAGCACGTTTTAACATCTACACTGCAATAGTGCTTTTCTTACTTAGTTTTTGTCTTGTTTCTAGTTCAAATATCTACTATTTCTTAAATCAAGAAGCATGTTCTAGACAAGTAGAAAATATTGTCTTTTTTCAGATATAATATGTCAAAATTAAGCGAGTTTTTCTTTTATTTAAAGGAAATATCTTAGCTAAATAATTGGGGTATGGGGTAAGCGAAAAGGTAACACTTTAGTTTAGGTCAGTGGATCCCAAAGTGGGGGTTGAGACCCCCTGGGAGGTCGCTTGGTGATTTCCAAAAGTCAAATAAATTTTATTAAACTATTAGAATTACCATATTTTATCCATAACCCAGAGAAGATAAAAAATAGTTGTTAATAATTGCAAATAAAATGCAAATAAAATTTTTTTTTTTCATAGGATCGGTGTGTTTATGTTAGATTAACACAGGGTGTCCGCGGGGTCTTAAAAAGTATTAAAAGTTGATAAATCAATTATAAGAAAATTAAGGCCCTTAAAAGATATTAAAAAGTCTTAATCACGATTTTACGAGGTCTTAAATTTTGTTCAAGCGGTGTCCAAAGTGTTTGACTCCAAAAAAGCATAAATATATTTAATTTCCTCCTAATATTAACAATGGCATGCTCGATCCACTCGATTAGTTTGGGCTGGGGCACGTCCGGCCAAGCTCCTCCATCCGGGTGATGTCACGTAATTTGCAACGCTCTCCACATGTAGCAAAACCATAGAGCGAAAATTGTAAAATGGCAAAATTGTAAAATGTAAGTTTGTGTACTGCTGGTTGGAGAAAGATGAGTTTAAACAGTGGCTGAAGCCTGTCGCTGAAAACAACCGCGCAATTTATTCTTTCAAGCTTTGTTTCTTCTGAGCTTATTTGAGTTCTGTTGCATGGTTGTGCTTCATTGAAATATTTAACTACAACTGTTTATTAAGTTAAAGGTTTGATACTGATTAGAACTTGAAGTATCGATGAGGACTTAAAATATTCCGAGAAGGTCTTAAAAAAGTCTTTAAAAGGTATTGAAATTACCTTTAGGATTCCTGCATATAGCTTGTAACAACACAGCAATACCGTCAGCCCGCGCAGATTGATTTTATAGCACCAGGTTAAACTTTCTATCACCTTTATTGCAATTATTTACATTAAAAATAAATACAGGCCACAACTGAACATTTGAGGATGATCTCTGAGTGGCGGTCTCCAAAATTAAACCAAGAATAGACTTGTTCTGAAAACATTGTGCCCACTGGTCTCATTAGATGAGGTTAATATTAAATTAAACAAATTAATCAATGACTATAAAAATTATAGCCTATGGCTGTTAGACTGTTGCACTTGTCAATATGCTCCTGTTTATATAGGCCTATTATTTTGTCTGCAGCATTTGTATATTTATAACCACCTCTGAGGAATGCGGGGGTCGCGAGTCACTGGCATTGTTATATTGGGATTCGCAGGCTTCAAAGTTTTGGAACCCCTGTATTATCACAACTCATGCTATTAACTACTGGCTTATTACTTGCCTATTATTAAGATATTAACTGTTCAGTAGTTATAATAGTATGATCTTATTCTGCATCCCTAATCCTACCCAAAATCTAAACCCAACTTCTACCTTACTATCTATTAATAAATAACTAGTTTATTAAGCTAGTAGTGTTAATTAATAGTTTGTTAATAACGTGAATTGTGACCTAAAGTGTTACCAGCGAAAATAATCTTGTTTTTGCTTTGAAATAAAAGTATTTAGCTTGTTTTAAGGAAAAACTCACTTAATTTTAACTCATTATTTCGTAAAACAAGACAATAACGTTTGCTTCTCCAGAAAACGCTTCTTGATTTAAGAATCTTTAGATATTTGGACTAGAAACAAGAGAAAATCTTACTAAAAAAGCGTTTTATTTGCAGTGCAGAGGTAGTAGTAATGTAATTAGCATCAAAATATATTGGTTTTGTGGTGTAATGAGTAAATGCAGATGTACTGACGGCTCTGTGTGATTTTCAGGTTCACAGGTTAGTGATCGTGGATGAACAGGAGGTTGTGAAGGGCATCGTGTCTTTGTCTGATATCTTACAGGCCTTAGTTCTCACCAGTGGAGATGACGGTAAGATGAATGTTTTCTATATGTCTTCATACATACATGAGCCTTTTCACATTGATTTCTGCAGTTATTTTATGTAAAGGTCTAGTGAAGTGCTTTGAAATGTGCATTTCTTTATTGGATATTTGACGTAATCTCATCTGAAACATGAAGAGAGGGCGAGACATTGAATAGCCCCTACCCTTTTTAAAAAAATCAGCCATTAGTGTTTTGTTGTGAGAGTGGTTGAGCTCAAGCGCATCAAATGAAAAGCAAATGAGAAGAAAGGGGCGGGGCATGTCAGATACTAGAGAGCATTTGATTGGTCAAGGGAGTATAATTAACTGATCAGTTCTGGTTATATAAGTTAGGGCTGTTCGATTATAGATAAAATTATCATCCACAGTCCAGAGTCATATTGGGGTGATAGAAAAAGTCTCTTTTTTTAAATTTCCTGATGTTAAAATAAATCCCTGCTATTTTGAGGCCGACCGCAACGTGATGTAGGAGTGTGGTTTTCCCCGCCCACCGATTTGATTGACAGCCTATTAACATATCTCCATAGTATAATCATATCAACAAGACAGGACTTTCGCAAAGCAACTGGGATTAAAGATCTGTTCGGCTCTCTGTGATCATCTGCACCTCGAGAATGAGTTTCACAAGTTTAAAACGCTTCTAAATCAGTTCATGTTTGTAATAAAGAAAAGACAGTAAAATCACTGTAATTCATCACCACAGCCGCATAGTGTCAGTACAATTATAAAAGAAGACTCATCAATCCTGTCACATTCGCCGTGCAAACAGTTCAAAGCTAAATGTGTGTGTGTGTGTGTGTGTGTGTGTGTGTGTGTGTGTGTGTGTGTGTGTGTGTGTGTGTGTGTGTGTGTGTGTGTGTGTGTGTGTGTGTGTGTGTGTGTGTGTGTGTGTGTGTGTGTGTGACTCATCATTGCAGAAAGGCTTGAATTAACTCCACAACAAATACATCAAATAATCATTGGGAAAGTTCTACTGTAGTAAGCAAGATCTGCTTCATTCTTGTCTGTCACTGTGCTGCTTATCTACGTGAGATGCAGCAGGTGAAGGCTACATCCATTAGAGCGTTCTCTGTGGCTCTGACACGCACATGGGAACGGTGGGTGAGGAGAACCAGCTCATTTGCATTAACGGCACAGACTACAGTGTGCTCAGTTGAAAATCCACGTTTAGAAAGGTATAATAACTAATCTGCTAAAATTATAATCACAATTATTTTATAGATTACATGTTGACTATGGGAAATATGTTCAGTGTTTCCCCTAGGATTTTTTCCAGCTGTGGCGGCAGGACTTTTTTTACACAGATCTGCCAACTATTTTAAAGACAAATATTACACGCAGTATTACAAGTCGAGATAGCATTCATGTAATACGAGCATGCGAATCTCTTTGCTTGCGCGCCGATTTCCTCTGTTCGTGCACAGAACTTCTTGCACGCACTCAAATTTACACGTTCAAGTGCAGATCTTCTTGTGCGCTCTCCAGTAAGCGCTGCTGAAGTGCGATTTAGTGTGTTTTTGTACTGAAGTAAAGTGAAACGGCTATAAACTCCAGCAAGATAAAGTCATTGTATGCAGAGCCATTGACCTTTATAAATAAAGTACTTATGGAAACTGTGTTCATCTTAACTGAAAGCTACGCGGTGTTTGCTAGACTCACGCACCTCTCAGTCAGTCTGTCAGAGAGTCAGTCAGCATGTCACCTTAAAGGGTTGAACAAATAGCGCACAGCACTACTACGGTTACAGAAAAGTTTGCGCTGTTTACCTCTAATATGTTTTGGTGCGATTATAATCCACTATAAAAAACACGACTAAATGTTTTAAATGAGAAGTTATAATGTTGCCGTGGCGGGATGAATTTTGGCGTGGCAGCCCGCCACGGATGAATGAATGTAGCGGAAACCTTGATGTTGCTATTATTGAGCAAAACATTGAAAGTGAGTTCTGCTTCTAATAATCTAAAATTGCACACAGCCCTATTAACGGTGTCAGTGTTTAGAAGTTAGTGTCATTATGGTGTTTGGTTTGATTCCTTTTTTTCTTTCACAAAAAGGACGAAAACATTACTTTAAAGTTGGCTGTATCTCATTTTGATTCATGTTCAATCAGTTTTTGTAAGGAGCATAAAGTTGAAGACACAAGTCTTCGCCCTCCTATGAAATGTACATTATTTGAAATATTTCCCAAGTGCTGTTTGACAGAGCAAGGACTTTTTCCACAGTATTTCTGATTATATTTTTCTTTTTGAGAAAGTTGATATTAGTTTGTCTGGTTTAAAAATATAAAAAATGTAAAAAGAAATGATATAGATAGATAGATAGATAGATAGATAGATAGATAGATGGATGGATGGATGGATGGATGGATGGATGGATGGATGGATGGATGGATGGATGGATGGATGGATGGATGGATGGATGGATGGATGGATGGATGGATGGATGGATGGATGGATGGATGGATGGATGGATGGACGGACGGACGGACGGACGGATAGAACGATAGATAGATAGACAGATAGACAGAACGATAGATAGATGGATAGACGGACGGACGGACGGATAGATGGACGGATGGACGGACGGACGGACGGACGGACGGACGGACGGACGGACGGACGGACGGACGGACGGACGGACGGACGGACGGACGGACGGACGGACGGACGGACGGACGGACGGACGGACGGACGGACGGACGGACAGATAGATAGATAGATAGATAGATAGATAGATAGATAGATAGATAGATAGATAAAAAATATCAAAGAAATCAGTTATTCGAAATTATTATGCTGAGAAAATAATCTCTCCAACATCACTTGGAAGTTATTTGAAAAAGAATACATTTCAACTTTACAGAAGAAAAAATATTATCAGACATACTGTGAAAATTTCCTTGTTCTGTTAAACATCATTTGGGAAATATTTAAAAAAGAAAAGAAAAAAAATCAAATGGGGGCTAATAATTCTGACTTCAACTGTGTGTCTATATATATATATATATATATATATAACCTACAAAATTTCAACAAATTTTTTTTTGCTTCTCTTGATTTTTCCTCTTTTTTTTAAAATTTGTATTTAATATTTTTCTCTGACATAAATTTGGGTGTACTATACGTTATCGGAAGTTATTTTGTTAGATAAGCTCCAGATTTGGCTTCAGTACTGACTAATCTAATCTATATGCACAAATATAATATTGTATAGCTTCCTATTAAAAATATGAATTTAAAAGATAGATTTGTGAGGGGTTTACTTATATATGCTGAGCACTGTATATACCCCTCGCTGCACCTTCAGCAAACCTGCTAATACCTGCAGCACGAGGACTTTATGAACATTTATGAGCGTCGAAAGTGCTGGATCTGTTCTGCAAAATATTTGACTGCAAGTCACTGCAGCCCAAACCACTAAAAATAATACAAAACGATATAACTAAAGCAATGTCCACTGTGCTGAGCAAGAGCGCTTCTCGTCCTGTTAAACTGAACAGCCGCATCATCGATGACGTAAGTGCGCTCCGGCTCGGAAGATAAAATGCAGTGTGAGTGCAGGCCGAGGGGGAGAGGGGAGGGGGGACAAACGCGTTTCAGCACGGTTCAAGGCAACTGTACCTAGTGAGAGAACACCCTAAAGTTAGATTAAACGATGAGATTTCATCAGTTGATTATTTTAATCTTCTTTCATTGTCTTTTCTTTTTCAGGAAGTGCTTGATGGAAGTGAACAAGAGTTCAGACGAGCGTCTCTGTTAAGTCTTAATCTAATGGAAGAGCCCCGGGAAAAATAGGGAAAATGCAAACAGCCCAAAAACAGGAGTTAATAAAAGCACAACGCATTCATCAGAAAACAAACAGCTTTTATAATATCAAACATTTTTAAAATAACTGAGCCCAAAACTCTCTGTACCAATTCAGGGAGTTTTAGTAATTAAACGTCATTCAGGATCATTGAGTTCTGCTTAGATCTTCTCTAAGAATAAAAAAGACATAAATGAGGTCAAAGGTCAAACCTGGAATAATCATTGACTTGATAAAGGAAGAAATGGTGTGTTTTACAGGGTAATGTAGCGCGTTTTTCCTCTTTTGATATTGAAAAGATCCTTCAGTCTTGACTGTTTCTACACTACACTGATCTGAGAGCAGTATTCACAGCCACTTCTGCTTCCTTTACAATGTGAATGTAGAGTAAAGGGACTGATTTGATTATGTTGATTTTTAATCTGTTTATATTTATATTCAATTACAGCTCTGTGATATTAATTAACATCATAGTGTGTGTGTGTGTGTGTGTGTGTGTGTATAGAGTTGAAGGCAAAATTATTAGCCCTCCTGTGATTTTTATTTTTAATGAGTTTTTTTTTTCAACACATTTTTAAACATCATGACTTTAATAAATAATTTCTAATCACTAATTTCTTTTGTCTTTGCCATGATGACAGTTCATAATATGTATCTATTATTTATTAAGATATTAGTATTCAGCTTAAATTCCCCCAAAAGAAAATAAATAATAATAATTTCTTAGGTCAAATAATATTTACTTTAAAAATCCAAATTTCTTAAAGGGGCTAATAATATTGTCCTCAAAACATCCCCCAACAATAATAATTTCTTAAAGGGGCTAACATTGACCTCAAAACATCCCCCCAAAATAAAATTATTAAATAATATTGACCTTAACCCCCCCCAACCCCCCAAAAAAAAAAAAAATAATAATAATAACAATAATAAATAATAATATTGACCTAAAAAAAATTAATAAATCACCCGCAAAATAATAATAATATTGACCTAAAAAAATCCCCCCAAAATAAAAATAATAATAAATAATATTGACCTCAAAAAAATCCCCCCAAAATAAAATTATTAAATAATATTAAACCCCCCCCCCAAAAAAAAAAATTAATAACAATAATAAATAATAATATTGACCTAAAAAAATCCTCCCAAAATACAAATAATAATAATTAATATTGACCTAAAAAAACACCCCAAAATAATAAATATTAAACTCAAAAAATCCCCCCAAAATAATAATAATAAATAATATTGACCTCAACCCCCCCCCCCCCAAAATAATAACAATAATAAATAATAATATTGACCTAAAAATAAAAATCACCCCAAAATAATAATAAATAATATTGACCTCAAAAAAATCCCCCCAAAATAATAATAATAATAAACAATAATATTGACCTAAAAAAAAAATAGCACCCCAAAATAATAATAAATAATATTGACCTCAAAAAAATCCCCCCAAAATAATAATAATAAATAATAATATTGACCTAAAAAAAAAATAGCACCCCAAAATAATAAATAAATTGACCTTTAAAAAAATCCCCCCAAAATAATAATAATAATAAATAATAATATTGACCTCAAAAAAAAATAGCAGCCCAAAATAATAATAAATAATATTAACTTCAAAATAATCCCCTCAAAATAATAATAAATAATATTGACCTCAAAAAATCCTCCCAAAATAAAATAATAATAATAATTTCTTAAAGGGACTAATAATATTGACTTTAAAAAAAAATCTTATTTTTTTTAACTGGCAAAGAAAAAGAAATCAAACTGTCTGTAGAATAAATAAATAAATAATAGTAAATTTAAATGATATTGTTTTTAATTAAAATTTCATTGAAGGGCTAATAATATTCCTCTTTAACTGTGTATAATCATAGATAAATTATTCATTTATTTTTGTTTTAGGCCGCACACTTGCGTTTTATTCCTGATTTCACTTCTCCTATATGCTTTTAAAAATGATGCTGATTTTATTTGATTCAAACACATTCACCAGCGTTTATTAAACATGGTTTTATTAGTAACCGCTATTGTGAAGAACAGACACACACTTTTAGCAGTGCATTATGGGTAAACTGTCTCTTCCTTTCAGGTGCTTCCACAATTAGCAGCTAATGCCATTTGACCAAAATCTATCATGGGTCCAAAAGTGAAGATTCAACTTTATTCTGAAGTGTTATAGTTTGTTATTAATAATTTGAGAGTTGTTTTTTCCCGCTAAACTGAAGCATCAGATGTGGACGACTCGCACTTTTGTTTTTATCGTAGCTCATCTCGCTACACAACAGATCATTCCGTCATGTTATTGTATTATATTCTGCTGGTATTTCTCTGTATTCATTTGTGTAAATACACCTGAACTGTTTTCTAATTCTGTCTAAGATGTTTTATTCAAGGCACAACTAAATAAATTTTATTCCGTTTATCAGTTGCAGTTTTTGTGCTTCTGTTTTTGCTTGATTTGGTTTCATACAAGCTATTGTTTTGCAATTTCTGTCTCCTTTTAGGTGAGGTTTTATTTTTTTAAGCCTTTTATTTAGGGAAAATGACACCATATATATCTATAATAAAATAATAATTTTGTAATAATTTTTGGGTGATATTTTGTCGATTAACAGAGATTTTTGGACATTTTTATTGGTATTTTGTGATTTTGTTGTCAATTTGTTTGATTTTAGGTTAAATTAGGTTTGAATTTAAGCAATTTTGTTTGATTTTAGGTTGTTTTTCTAATTTTTTTTGTTTGATTTTAGGTTGTTTTTCTAATTTTTTTGTTTGATTTTAGGTTGTTTTTCTAATTTTTTTGTTTGATTTTAGGTTGTTTTTCTAATTTTTTTGTTTGATTTTAGGTTGTTTTTCTATTTTTTGTTTGATTTTAGGTTGTTTTTCTAATTTTTTGTTTGATTTTAGGTTGTTTTTCTATTTTTGTTTGATTTTAGGTTGTTTTTCTATTTTTTTGTTTGATTTTAGGTTGTTTTTCTAATTTTTTGTTTGATTTTAGGTTGTTTTTCTAATTTTTTTGTTTGATTTTAGGTTGTTTTTCTATTTTTTGTTTGTTTTTAGGTTGTTTTTTTTTTTTTTTGTTTGATTTTAGGTTGTTTTTCTATTTTTTGTTTGATTTAGGTTGTTTTTCTAATTTTTTGTTTGATTTTAGGTTGTTTTTCTAATTTTTTGTTTGATTTAGGTTGTTTTTCTATTTTTTGTTTGATTTTAGGTTGTTTTTTCTAATTTTTTTGTTTGATTTTAGGTTGTTTTTCTAATTTTTTGTTTGATTTTAGGTTGTTTTTCTATTTTTTGTTTGATTTTAGGTTGTTTTTCTAATTTTTTGTTTGATTTTAGGTTGTTTTTCTAATTTTTTGTTTGATTTTAGGTTGTTTTTCTATTTTTTTGTTTGATTTTAGGTTGTTTTTCTAATTTTTTTGTTTGATTTTAGGTTGTTTTTCTATTTTTTTGTTTGATTTTAGGTTGTTTTTCTAATTTTTTGTTTGATTTTAGGTTGTTTTTCTAATTTTTTGTTTGATTTTAGGTTGTTTTTCAACAACCTAAAAAAATCTACCTAAAAATCAAACAAAAATTAGAAAAACAACCTAAAATCAAACAAAAAAAATTTGAAAAACAACCTAAAAAGTCCTTTTATTCCGTTGATGAGTTGTCGCTGTTTTTCTGTTTGTGGGTAAACTTAGCCAGAGCGATAATGCCACTATTTATGTCAACTCTATCCCAGATTAAGACTTTCAGACCTTTATCGGTCAATCTAGCTTCATTTAGCACGCATGACGTTTCAAAACGAGTCTGGCACATGGAAAAAAAACAATAATGTGCTGGTATTGTGTTCATTAACCCTCTAGTATCTCTTTGTATAACAGTGGTTTGTTCTGTACACAATCGAAAAAATATATTGCTTAAGGGGGCTAACAATATTGACCTTAAAATAAAAGGTCTTAAGAATTAAGAACAACTTTTATTCTAGCCAAAATAAAACAAATAAGACTTTCACTAGAAGAAAAAATATTATCAGACATACTGTGAAAATTTCCTGAATCTGTTAAACATCGTTTGGGAAATATTTGCTAAAAAGTAAAACGAAAATTGTCAAATCAAAACATCACAGAATAGGTTAATAACTTTACTATACATTAATTAATGATGATTTCTGCCATTTTCTTTTTAATTTATGCATTTAATTTAACAATTTATTGAACCATGCTTGAGTAACAACTCGCTTCTAAGGAGCTGAACTAGTTTTCCTTCAGTTCATAATAAACATCTAAACAGATCAAAGGGGTTTTTGAGTGATATTTTGTTGATTTATAGTCATTTTTGGACAATTTTATTGGCATTTTATGTGACGTTGTTGTCGATTTGCACTTGTGATTTGGTTTATAAGCATTCTTTTGGCCATTTTTTGCCACGTCTGCCCCCCTTTTTGACATATTTTATGTGAGTTTTTATTTTTTAATCTTTTTATTTAGGCAAAACTACAGCAAATATGTCTTTTTACAAAATATAAGTCTTTTGAGTGTTATTTTGTTGATTTATAGTCATTTTTGGACAATTTTATTGGCATTTTATGTGACGTTGTTGTCGATTTGCACTTGCGATTTGGTTTAGAAGCATTTATTGGCCATTTTTTGCCACGTCTGGCCCCTTTTTTGACATGTTTTAGGTGAGTTACTTTTTTTATTTAGGCAAAACTACAGCAAATATATCTCTTTACAAAATAAAAGTCTTTTGAGTGATATTTCGTTGATTTATACACATTTTTGTGTGATGTGGTCAATTTGCTCTTGTGATTTGGTTTCATGTATTCACATCAAAGATCCTGCATGACAATAAACTCAAACATGACAAATGTAGGAAAAATCTGAGTTTATTACAGTTTAATAATGACCCACATACATGATTGGAAACGGAAATTCCTGAAAAGTCTCTCCAATGCAGATCTGGGAAACACACTCGGATTATGCAGGTAGTCTGTGAGGTAAAAAAGGAGTGTTTGCACGGACAGAAATCAGATTATTTGTCATATTTCACCCAGATGTTGGACGTTCCCATTACACCAAGTGGAAGAAAAAGCCGTCATTCACAGGGTCCAAATAATTAAGCTAGAAATATATGTACAAACTCTGAATTCAACCACAGAAATAAGACCAAAGCTCAGATTGTAGTTTTGATTTTTACATTCTCAGTGTTGTGACTTGATCAGATCCAGTGTTGTTGTTACACATTTCACATATTCTGACTTGCTAGTTTGACTTTTATACATTTAAATAATAAAAAATAGCATAAAAACCATCTTCCAACCTAATTAAATCTCTTTATTTGGCTTCGGAAAAGCATTTAAGGTGACTCTGAATTGTTTCAAATGGACGTAAGAGACAATAACAGTACTTAATCAGATTGTCAAACATGGGAGATCAAATAAAATAAAGATACCACAGAACAAACCCAGTACAGCTGCTTCAATTCCTAATGTTAAAAGCGCTATACAAACCAAACAAAAAAAAACCCTGAATTAAATGGAGTCATTTAAAAACAAAGCACAGGACAGGTGAAGTAAAATGCAGCTAGCTACGACCACACAATAGGCTACTCAATCAAACGGGATTCAAAAATAAAGAAACTATATGTACATCTTGCATATTCCACACAGAAGCGGAGCGGGGGAGAAGGGCAGTAGTTTTATTATCCACAAATACAGTGTTATAGGAGGAAAATCTGCCGCTTCCAGCTTTTTCAAGTCAAGTTTACATGTTCAAGTCTTTCTTTACATTACGCACTCGAAGCCTCTGCAGAATGAGATCATTTCCTGGAGATTTTAATGTGCATCTGAGGAACAGTCCATGCAAACTCTGTCATCCAAACCGCTATGATATACATTCTTTGAATTGGGAGTGTTTATTTATGGTCATTTGTTTAGCTTGGTTATTTTCGTGGAAAAGAGCAGTGTGGACATTCTTCACAGTATCTCCTTTAGTGTTTTTATGTGATTTTTAGGCAATCTGTCGTCATTTTGGAGTTTGATGTTTTTTATATGGAAAAAGAGCAGTGTGCACATTCTTCAAAATATCTGCTTTTGTGTTTCATGCCATTTTTAGTTATTGTCATTGTTTGGAGCGTCAGTAGTTTTTGATGAAAAAGAGCACATTCTTCACAGTATCTCCTTTTGTGTTTTTATGTGAATTATAGCCAATGTTTTTGTCATTTGTGGAGTTTTTTTTACATGGAAGAGCAGCATGCACATTCTTCAAAATATCTTTTGTGTTTTATGCAATTTGTAGGTCTTTTTTGCGATTTGTTTAGCTTAGTTGTTTTTATGGAAAAATAGCAGTGTGGACTCCTCACAGTATCTCCTTCTGTGATTTTCTGTGATTTTTAGGCAATCTGTCGTCATTTTTGGAGCTTGATGTTTTTATATGGAAGAAGAGCAGTGTGCACATTCTTCAAAATATCTTTTGTGTTTTAGGCCATTTTTAGGTGTTTTTTGGGATTTGTTTAGCTTGGTTGCGTTCGTGGAAAAGAGCAGTGTGGACATTCTTCACAATAACTCCTTTTATATTTTTATTAGATTTTTAGGCACTTTTTGTCATTTTTGGAGATTTGTTTTTTATATGGAAAAAAACAGCATGCACATTTTTCAAAATATCTCCTTTTGTGTTTTATGCAATTTTTTAGGTCTTTTTGTGATTCATTTAGCTTGGTTTTTTTCATGGAAAAATAGCAGTGTGCACATTCTTCACAATATCTCCTTTTGTGTTTTTATTAGATTTTTAGGCAGTTTTATGTCATTTTAGGAGCTTGATTTTTTTTTTTTTTTTTGAAAAAAGTGTGCACGTTCTTCAAAATATCTTTGATTTATGCCATTTTTAGGTGTTTTTTGTGATGTTTAGCTTGGTTGTTTTCATGAAAAATAGCAGTGTGCACATTCTTCACAATATCTCCTTTTGTGTTTTCATTTGATTTTTAGACAATATTTTGTCATTTTTGGAGCTTGATTTTTTTTTTTTTTATGAAAAAAATCTGCACATTTTTTAGAATATCTCCTTTTGTGTTTTATGCTATTTTTTAGGTATTTTTGCCATTTGTTTTCATGAAAAACAAAAGTGTGGACATTCTTCACAATATCTCCTTTTGTGTTTTTATTTGATTTTTAGGCACTTTTTTGAAGCTTGATTTTTTTTACATGGAAGAAGAGCCATGTGCACATTCTTCTAAATATTTTCTGCTGTGTTTTATGCCATTTTTGGAGCTTGATGTTTATATATAGAAGAAGAGCAGTGTGCACATTCTTCAAAATACCTGCTTTTGTGTTTTATGCCTTTTTAGATGTTTCCTTTGTCATTTGTTTAGCTTTGGTTGTTTTCATGGAAAAGAACTGTGCATTCTTCACTGCATCTCCTTATGTGTTATGAGATTTTTAGCCATTTTTTGTCACTTTGAAGCTTGATTCGTTTTTTTTTAAGGAAAAAGAGCAGTGTACACATTCTTCAAAATATCTGCTTTTGTGTTTTATGCCATTTTTAGGTGTTTTCTTTGTCATTTTTTTGGAGAGTCATTTGTTTTTAAAGGAAAAGTAGCATGCACATTCTTCACATTATCGCCATTTGTGTTTTTATGCACTTCATTTGTTTTTGATAGAAAAGAGCAGTGCGCACATGCTTCACAGTATTTCATTTAGTGTTTTTTAGACAATTTATCCTTTTTGGAGCTATACATATACATATATATATACATATATATATATATATATATATATATATATATATATATATATATATATATATATATATATATATATATATATATATATATATATATATGGAAAAAGAGCAGCGTGCACATTCTTCACAATATCTCCTTTTGTGTATTTTATGATTTGTAGACAATTTTTTAGCTTGTTTTTTTTTATAAGAAAACAAATGTGCATTCTTCAGAGCATCTCCTTTTTGTGATTTACAGCCAATATTTTGAAGCTTGAAAAAAAAAAAGCAGTGGGCACATTCTTCAAAATATCTTCTTTTGTGTTTTATGCCGATCTTAGGTGTTTTTTTATAGGGGGAAAAAACAACATACTCAATTTTCTCAGTATCTCATTTTTGCAAAAGTTTTGGCCAATGTTTTGTTGATTTTTATGTAATTTTATTGCATTTTTTGGCGTGTTTGTATCTGCTTGTGTTGTATGCTTTTTAATTTTTGCAAATATCACCATTTACTAGAGATTTTAGTCATTTAGAGGTGATATGTCAAAGGTTTTGCACATGTTTAGGTGATTCTGTGGTTCAGTTTTTGCATTTTGGTGTCATACGCAAATCTATTTATAAATTTTAGGCTAAGTTTTTTTATTTTTGTCTTATTTTGAAGTTTCTGACATTTTGGAGTTCCTCAAACTCCTCAAATGTTCCCATTTGTTCATTTTATGTGGTCTTTTTTTTCCATTGTTGGTGACACATGAGGATTTTGTTGTGATTTTATTTTCCTTTTTTGATACTTGACAATTAAATGGAAAAAGAGCAGCATGTACATACTTCACACACTCTCTTTTTGAGTTGATGAATTTTAGGTTGTTTTTCAAATTTTGGAGCTTTATTACACGGAAACCAACAGTTGTAAAAACCAGAAAAAGAGCAGCATGCACATTCTTCACACTCTCTCTTTTTGAGTTGCATTAAATATAACGATTTGGAATGACGCTTAAATAAATGATTATTTGTGACGTTTGCATGAATTATTCCTCAAACAAGAGCTTAATAAAACAGTCCCCGAACCCCTCAGCGAATTAAATGTGCATTTTCATCAGTGTCATCATGGTAGTGTCATTCAGTGCTACAGCAACAAACAGGTTTAGCTATGAGAAACAAACAGCTGTACTTTACCCACCGCTTCTGCCTGGGTTTTAGCTATCAGTGACCCGTTTCACATCTTCCTCACCAACGTTAAAAACACGGTCAAGATGCCAACACTTTAGCTTAGGATTCAGAAATTAAAAAAGGGTTTGCTATTTACATTTCCATACTTTTAAAAAATAGACTATGTACAGTAGCTTTATTCGCCCGTCGAGGAGGAGGAGGAGATCTAACGGCGATAAAAAAATAAGGACAATATGAAGGATCTACAAGCTAAAATAAATAGATATCTCCGTACCGTTCAGTAGTAGAATAAGTGTGTGTGTGTGTGTGTGTGTGTGTGTGTGTGTGTGTGTGTGTGCCAGTGTGTGAATCCAAAATCAAGATGGCTATAATCCACATCACACTCACACGCAAAACCTCTGGAATAAAGTGCAAATAAGGTTGCTTTGCTAACAGCTTATGAAAACACTGGCTAATGAAGGGAAATGTGCCCGTTCTCACCTCCAAACTGGACTTAAGATCTAGTTAAAGGGATGGTTCAGACAAATATTCTGCCATTAATTACTCAGACTCATGTCATTATGAATCTGTAAGACCTTCGTTCATGTTTGAACACAAATGAAGATTTTTTAGATGATATGCTGGAGCTCTCTCATCCTCCATAGACAGCAAGGGTACATTTGAGTCCAGAAATGAACCAAAAATTAAATCTTCTCTTCAGCATTTCTAGATGATTTTGTTGCATTTCTGGTGCCTTTTTGTTTATTTATGTTTTTATTTATTTGTTTATTTTTGTGGCTGGAAAAGAACAGCATACACATTCTTCTAAATACCTCCTTTGGGCAAATCTTTTTTTGGAGGTGATATTTTAGGCTAGTTGACCTTGTTGTAATTTTTGCCGTTTCTGGTGCCTTTTTCTTTATGTTTTCATTTGTTTGTTTATTTTTGTGGCTGGAAAAGAACAGCATGCACATTCTTCTCAATATCACCTTTAGGCCAATCAGGTTTTGTTTTTTGCTTTTTTGGGGGGGTAGGGGGAATTTTGGGCTAGATGATTTTGTTGTAATTTATGCCAATTTCTGGTGCCTTTTTGTTTATTTATGTTTTTATTTATTTGTTTATTTTTGTGGCTGGAAAAGAACAGCATACACATTCTTCTAAATATCTCCTTTGGGCAAATCTTTTTTTGGAGGTGATATTTTAGGCTAGTTGACCTTGTTGTAATTTTTGCCGTTTCTGGTGCCTTTTTCTTTATGTTTTCATTTGTTTGTTTATTTTTGTGGCTGGAAAAGAACAGCATGCACATTCTTCTCAATATCACCTTTAGGCCAATCAGGTTTTGTTTTTTGCTTTTTTGGGGGGGTAGGGGGAATTTTGGGCTAGATGATTTTGTTGTAATTTATGCCAATTTCTGGTGCCTTTTTGTTTATTTATGTTTTTATTAGTTCATTTTTGTGGCTGGAAAAGAACAGCATGCACATTCTTTTCAATATCTCCTTTAGACCAATCTTTTTTTTTTTTTGAGTGATATTTTGGGCTAGATGATTTTGTTGTAATTTTTGCCAATTGCTGCCATTTCTGGTGCCTTTTTGTTTATGTTTTTATATATTTATTTATGTTTGTGGCTGGAAAAGAACTGCATAAACATTCTTCTCAATATTTCCTGTAGGCCAATCTTTTTTTGGGGTGATATTTTGAGCTAGATGATTTTGTTGTCATTTTTGGTGCCTTTTTGTTCATGTTGTTATTTGTTTGTTTTTGTGGCTGGAAAAAAAACAGCATACACATTCTTCTCAATATCTCCGTTTGGCCAGTCCTTTTTTCGTGATATTTTGGGCATTGGTATTGCTATTTTTGGTGTCATTTTTAGGATAGTTTTTCTCATTGTCATAATATATAAATATCTATTCTGCTATATGGAAAAGTCAGTTTTTATTTAATTTTAAAGTAATTTCATAATGTAAAATATTATTTTTGGCGGGGGGTTTGGCGGCGTAATCGCTTCATAAAAATATTGATGAAGACACACAGACAGGTTTGAGGATGTTTTTGGTTCCTTTCTGGATGTTTCGGGACCACAGCCGTCAATGGAGGGAAAGAGAGCGTCTGCATTTCATCTAAAATGTCTTTGTTTTAAAATATTTTTGTTCTGAAGATAAATTAAAGTCTCACAGGGTTTAAAATGACAATTAATAACAGAATTTACATTGTAAGGTGAACTAACCCCTTTAAAGAGATGACAATTTCCGTCATTATTTACTTGTTTCAAACCTTTATGAGTTTCTTCAGTTGAACATTAAAAAAAGATATTTAGAAAAATGTTGGAAACCTGTAACCATTGACTTTAATAGTATTTGTTTTTCCTACAATGCAAGTTAATGGTTACTGGTTTAATTAACCTTAGTGTTCAACAGAATAACATTTCATATAAAATAGTTTCATATACATGTTTCAATCATTTATGCGTTTCTTTCTTCTGTTAAACACAATAAAATATAAATAGATATTTCAAAAACTGTTGGAAACAGTATTTCTTTTTCCTATGAATATCAATGGTTACAGGTTTCCAACATTCTTTAAAACATCTTAATTTGTGTTCAACAGAAGAAAGAAACTCAAAAACGTTTGAAACCACTTGAGGGAGAGTAAATAAATGAGTAACTGTTCATTTTTGGGTGAATTAATCCTTTAAAGAGATAGCTCACCTAGAAATTGTATTTATGTAATAATTTACTCACTTTTGTTTCAATCATTTATGAGTTTCTTCTGTTGAACACTAAATATATATATTAATTTATTTTTATTTTTTATTGAAAACCTGTAACTACTGACTTCCATAGTATTTTCCTACAATGCAAGTCAATGGTTACAGGTTTCCAACATTCTTCAAAACATCTTGTTTTACATTCAACAGAAGAAAGAAACTCATGAATGTTTGAAACCACTTGAGGAAGATTAAACAATGAGCAAAAGTTCATTTTTGGGTGAACTAACCCTTTAAAAAGATAGTTCACCTAGAAATGTTAATCCTGTCATCATTTACTCACACATATTCAATCATTTTTGAGTTTCTGTCTTTTGTTGAACACAAAAGAAGACATTTCCAAAAGTGTTGGAAACCTGTAACCATTGACTTCCATTGTACTTTCCTACAATGCAAGTCAATGGTTACAGGTTTCCAACATTCTTCAAAACATCTTACTTTGTGTTCAACAGAAGAAAGAAACACAAAAACATTTGAAACCACTTGAGGGAGAGTAAATAAATGAGTAACTGTTTATTTTTGTGTGAACTAACCCTTTAAAAAGATAGTTCACCTAGAAATTTTAATTATGTCATCATTTACTCACTCTTCTTTCAATCATTTATGAGTTTCTTCTGTTGAAAACTAAATATATATATATATTTTTTTTTTTATTTTTTTTTTATTGAAAACCTGTAACTACTGACTTCCATAGTATTTTCCCACAATGCAAGTCAATGGTTACAGGTTTCCAACATTCTTCAAAACATCTTGTTCTGCATTCAACAGAAGAAAGAAACACAAAAACATTTGAAACCACTTGAGGGAGAGTAAATAAATGAGTAACTGTTCATTTTTGGGTGAACTAACCCTTTAAAAAGATAGTTCACCTAGAAATGTTAATCCTGTCATCATTTACTCACACATATTCAATCATTTTTGAGTTTCTGTCTTTTGTTGAACACTAAAGAAGACATTTCCAAAAGTGTTGGAAACCTGTAACCATTGACTTCCATTGTACTTTCCTACAATGCAAGTCAATGGTTACAGGTTTCCAACATTCTTCAAAACATCTTATTTTGTGTTCAACAGAAGAAAGAAACACAAAAACATTTGAAACCACTTGAGGGAGAGTAAATAAATGAGTAAATGCTTATTTTTGGGTGAACTAACTCTTTAAAAAGATAGTTCACCTAGAAATGTTAATCCTGTCATCATTTACTCACTCTTCAAATGTTGGAGTTTCTTCTGTTATATTATACTAAATATATCGTAAAAATATTGAATACCTGTAACTATTGGCTTCACAGCATTTGTTTTTCCTACAATGCAAGTCAATGGTTACAGGTTTCCAACATTCTTCAAAACATCTTAATTTGTGTTCAACAGAAGAAAGAAACTCAGAAACCGTTGAAACCACTCGAGGGGGAGTAAATAAATGAGTAAATGTTCATTTTTGTGTGAACTACCCCTTTAAGCTTGACTGAAGCTAAGCTGAATTAAGAGAGTTAAATATATGCAATCCCGGTTTTAAAGACGATCTTTGGGGAAGTTGATTTGAGCACATAAATGTCCAGTGTGAATACAGAAACGGGCGCTAGTAGTGGTCAGTTGTTTCTTCAGTCCGAGAGCGTGGATTATTAGACAGTAAAAGGGTCACAGAGGGCTGCTGGGTCTTAGCGCGGGGTCAGTAGTTTTGGCGTGGGGTGAGGTAGGCCCCGTCACAACTCGCTGGACGGAAATACTTGTTAAACTGGCAGGAGAGTTTGGAGTGTAGCCTGTCTGAACACATTCTCTTTTCCTGGGTCGGCTCAGATTTTGAGATCTTCATCCACGCTGAGCTGTGAAAGGGTTTTCTTGATGCGCAGAGCCGTGAGACGCGCCGCGCCGTTCGCGTACCAGCACTCGCGCATGATCTTCCCCATCACGCGCAGCGCCTGGACCACACAAACACTAGTTAGTTTTGTTATTTATTTAATTGTATGCATTGATGGTGAAAAATAATAAATAACTAGCGTTGCTGCTATAAAGCTGGCGGTATGACGGTCATGTTAGGCAGACATTGTTTTGGTTACTCTCTTTACCTCGTAGCTCTGCCACCAGTTGGGGATGTTGGGTCGTAATCTCTGGTCACACACCACTTTCCTCATCTCCTCTATGGACGGATCTGACGGCACCAGGTCATAGTAGGGCAGCTGATATTCTTCATGAATACCTGAGAGAAAAACAATCAAGAACATTGATTATTATAACACAATTATCACTACTTTAACAGTGTTTTTAGATTAGATTAGCTCAGCATGAATGACTTCACCCCTCACAGATCTTTCTAAACATAATAGTTATAAAAGCTAATTTCTAATAACACGGGCAACACGGTGGCTCAGTGGTTAGCACTGTCACCTCACAGCAAGAAGGTCGCTGATTCGAGTCCCGGCTGTCTCAGTTGGTGTTTCTGTATGGAGTTTGCATGTTCTCCCCATGTTGGTGTGGGTTTCCTCCGTGTTCTCCGGTTTCCCCCTCAGTCCAAACACATGCGCTATAAGTGAATTGAATGGACTAAATTGGTCATAGTGTATGTGTGTGTATGGATGTTTCCCAGTATTGGGTTGCAGCTGTGCATCCGCTGTGTAAAACATATGCTGGAATAGTTGGTGGTACATTCTGCTGTGGCGACCCGTGAAGAATAAAGGGACTAAACCGAAGAAAAATGAATGAATGAATTTCCAAGAACTGATTTCTTTTATCTTTGTCATGATGACAGCACATAATATTTGACTAGATATTTTTCAAGGTACTAGTATTCAGATAAAAGCGCAATTTAAAGGCTTAACTAGGTAAATTAGGTTAAGTTAGGGAAATTAGGCAAGTCATTGTATAACAGTGGTTTGTTCTGTAGATAATCGAAAACAAATCTTGCTTAAGGGGGCTAATAATTTTGACCCCTTAAAATGTTTTTTAAAAAATTAAAAACTGCTTTTATTCTAGCCGAAATAAAACAAATAAGACTTTCTTCAGAAGAAAAAATATTATAGGAAATACTGTGAAAATTTCCTGAATCATTTGGGAAGTATTTGAAAAAGAAAGAAAAAAATAAACAAGAGGGCGAATAATTCGACTTCAACTGTACATTAGACTAGTCAGTACCAAAGGCAAAACTGGAACTAATCTAACAAAATAACTTAAGATCACAGTCTAAAAATGACAACACCCAAATTATGTTGTGGAAAATATAAAATACAATTTTAATAAACAGGAAAAATCAAGAGAAGCATAAAAAATATATATAAAACTGTAAAAAAAATTTAGTTTGTATTTTCTATTTTTGTCTATGTACGTTTATAACTTTTTATCCCTTTGTAAGGATTACTGTTATAAAGTTTATTATTATTTATACAACCATTTAATAAAACTAGGTTACAGCTGTACATGATTCGCTATGATTCCAGAATTGTATTAAGCTGATAGTGTGTATGTATGCATGTACAGTTGAAGTCAGATTTATTCGCCCCCCTTTGATTTTTTTTTTATCTTTTTAAAATATTTCCCAAATAATGTTTAACAGCGCAAAGAATTTTTTACAGTATGTCTGATAATATATTTTTTTTCTGGAGAAAGTTTCATTTGTTTTATTTCGACTGGAATAAAAGCAGTTTTTAATTTTTTAAACACCATTTTAAGGACAAAATTATTAGCCCCTTTAAGCTATTTTGTTTTTCGATAGTCTACAGAACAAACCATCGTTATACAATAACTTGCCTAATTACCCTAACCTGCCTAGTTAACCTAATTAACCTAGTTAAGCCTTTAAATGTCACTTTAAGCTGTATAGAAGTGTCTTGAAGAATATCTAGTCAAATATTATTTACTGTCATCATGGCAAAGATAAAATAAATCAGTTATTAGAGATGAGTTATTAAAACTATTTATGTTTAGAAATGTGTGGAAGAAATCTGCTCTCTGTTAAACAGAAAACAGGGGGAAAAAATAAACAGGGGGGCTAATAATTCTGACTTCAACTGTATGTATGCCAGTATAGCAATAAAGTAACAGTAGGTAGATGTGTACAGTGCAGTTACGTTAGATCTAGACAAAAATAAAAAGATTTGTTTTCAGCACCTCCAGCATTGCATCGGCGGGCGATTTCCCAGTACACCAGACCCAGAGCGTAGATATCAGCGCATTTAAAAGAGTCAAAGTGCCTCATGTTAATGCTCTCCTCCAGAACCTCCGGAGCCATGTATCTGAAACACACACAAACACACGCCGGATTACAGAAAACACAAACCACTGACGTGTGTTAGTAGATTAAACATTCAGCTGAGCTCAAAAAGAGTGAGAAATACTTTCCATCACATAGGTTTCTAAAATAAGAATCAAAATGAACACATATAGTTGAGGAAAAACTATTTATTTTTTATTTATTTTCCAAATATTTCCCCAAGTGCTCTTTAACTAGGAGATTTCTTTCCAACACATTTTTAAAAAATAATAGTTTTAATAATTCATTTCTAATAACATTTTGTTGTTTTACCATGATGACAGTGCATAATATTTTCCTAATTATTTTCAGCTTTAAGTGCAATTTAAAGGCTTAGTTAGGTTAATTAGGCAAGTCATTAGACAACAGTGGTTTCTTCTGTAGTCAATTGAAAAATAATAATTTCTTAAGGCTAATAATATTGACCTTAACCAAATTAAAAGTAGTAAGACTTTTTCCAGCAGAAAAATACAATAGGAAATACTGGGAAAAATGTCCCACCATCAGGATGCTTAAGTTTACATCACGCTTTTGCAACTAAACCTTAATCCAATCATAAACTATATATGATTGGAAATGTAGAAGTCTTCTGAATACATATTATACTACATTTACTGTCACCCTACAACCTACAACATTTGTGATTACATTTATAAACCATAATATTGCAGTCTAAACAAAGCAGTCAAACTATATATCATCTGAAAGCTTAACATTTCTTATTTCTATATCTGGTGATTGATTTTTAATTAAAAAAAAACGCATTTATTAATTAGAACAAAGGTACTCATCAGTCGTAACGCATGACTTTGCTACAGCAATCCACAGGTCATTTTAAAAAAATGTTTTGAGATGTTTTTTAGAGGTTAAATTGAAATCAAATACCACCAAACATTCTAGAGAAGTTATGTTTACTTCACAAATATTGTCAAAACTATGAAAAGAATACAGTTTATATTCCTCAAAACATAGGGGGGGCCTTTGTATTGTCACCAATGGTCATCTTTTGGTCGTGTCTTGTACTGCAACCAAACAAAATCTTACTGAAAGCTCATTTTTGGAGATATCAACTTCAAATTTTGAATTGGTAAATTTTAGGCTTCAACAGGTTTTGTAAAATACATATTTTATGTAATATAATAAAATATACATGCATTGTTTTATTATAAAAATAAAGGTGGATAACTTTTTTTTTTTTTTTTTTCAGCTGCAATCTGACATCGGTCATCTTTAAGATGTATTTAAATCTATGCACCAAAGCATTGAACACAGGCATTCATGTCTATGATCAAAAAGTGGAGGCAAGGGTTAATGCACTCATCAAAATAAAGTCCCCTATACTGTCACTAGCTATATTTCCATCCAAAAAGGCGAATGAACTTTATGCGCAAAACTGAATTATCGCATAAAAGACGTGCGAATAAAGCAGCGTTTCCATCCAAATCCAACATTTCAGATGTTTTATAGTGTGCTCAGCCTGCTAATTTATCCATTTACACACATTTTTATCATCACATGATCTCTTATAACAAAATCATATGACCTTTTTTAATGCGCACACTGGAATTTGTGCGGTAAAAGTGTTTCCATCGTAGTTTATGCGCATCTTAAAAGTTTATCCTACTCAGTTATGCGCATAAGTTTATGCGCATTTTCAAAATTTATTCGCATCATGGCGTTTCCATCAACCGGTTTTTTATGCGCATATCCAAAACGGGCATAAAAATAGGTGGATGGAAACATAGCTAGTGTCTCACCTATGTACATAAGTTAAACAATAATATCATGATTTACGGGATCAAAACTTAAAATCAATAGGAAACTAGTCACATGTTTAATTCAGCAGTGTTAACGTAGCATGTTTCTATACACTCCTGCCTGACAGTTCTGTTAATTATGTATACCTCTTGGTGCCGACGCGCTGGTTTGGAGCGATATCGATGGTGTCAGTGATGGACTCGTGTCGCACTGCCAGGCCCAGGTCAGCAATGGCACACGTACAGTTTTTCTTCACCAGGATGTTCTTGGATTTCAGGTCACGGTGAGCAATGCCGGGCTTACCTGCAGAACCAAAACAAAACTCTTAATGTTTAAATGAAATCAAAAGTAATATACACATACTGTATACAGCATTTTTTATAAGTAGCATCATCCTGCCTGGGGGTTTAAAAGAATAATTCAATTTACTTCCTACAAAGCGCTTGATCCCTTTCTCTGCCCTACAGTATCGTTTATCAAATAAGCGTGACTCTTACCCTGAGTGCCCAGTATCTCCATGTGTAGATGTGCCAGGCCGCTGGCAGCCGACAGAGCCAGTTTGATCATGCCCTCGATGGTGACTGAATATCGGTTCAGATAGTCAAACAGAGAGCCGTTCTCATGATAGTCTGACACCAACCACAGCTGAGTCCATGTGCCGTTATCTGAGACAGAGAAAACATGATTCAAATCTGCTCCACAGTTTGTTTGATTATGTACTGCCACATTTAGCGAAACTTATTGTCAATATAGATAAAAACATATTACATAACAACTTTATAATTTATTAACACTAAAATAAAGAAAAATACAAATAAATAATAAATACTAATGTTAGAAATAGTTATTATCATTATTCAGTTCAATATATAATAAATAATTATAATATTTCCCAGAGATACATTTTTAAAAACATATAGGCCCAGTTTCACAAACATGGCTTAGCTTAAGCCAGGACTGGACCTTAGTTAAATTAGGCTATTTAAGCCACATTTTTTAAAACAGCCTTAAAAAAATACATTACTGGTGTGCACCTGTAGACAAAAAAATGACACTGACATATTTTAAGACATCTCACTGCAAGTTATTTTCAGTTGAAACAGCTCAAACATGCAATTTAATCCATGACTAGCCTTAAACCTTGTTTGTGAAACCGGGGGATAAAGTGCTCTCAGTATAAAACTCTTGTCAAAAACTTATTTATTGCCACATCAGCAACTTATGGCTAGTTCATGGCAAGATCAATATAGATAAAAACATATTACATAATGATAACAACTTCAGAATTCAATAAGAGAATATAAATAAATTAAAATGACAAAAAAATACGTTAACAACATCAGACATGATTTAAGCAATTTCAATAAGTTAAAATTCTTCCCGATGATAAATATTTAAAAACATCCATCAAAGTGCTCTCAGTATAAAAATCTTGTCTAGTAGCCTTTAAAATTTCACACTCCAATTAAATATATTTTATGGTGAAAGAGGCTTTACAGAGGTTACATGTTGGTGGTGAATAATTCTTCAATAAATACAAATAAGACAAACTATAGGGATCAATTCAGCATTATTAGAAGCAGTTTGGTTATACCTTTCATGTCTTTCATATATGCTAGGGTTGCAATTTATTATTTGTACAACTGACCCATTCCACTTGCTATTTTTGGTGTGTATGTGTATTATATATATATATATATATATATATATATATATATATATATATATATATATATATATATATATATATATATATATGTGTGTGTGTGTGTGTGTGTATTTGTGTGTGTATGTATGTATGTATGTATGTGTATATATATATACATATATACATACATATATACATACATCTATATATACAGGGCTTGACGTTAACTTTTTTGATCACCAGCCACTGTGGCTAGTAGATTTCCAACATTACTAGCCACTCGCCATTTTCACTAGCCACACTTTTCTTGTTGGGAAAATATGTTTTGTATGCATAAATTTGACTTTGACATGCTAAAATGACTTGACTTAGATGTTGTGTTATGTCCACATGCCTTCTTATTCATTTAACTTCTTGTGTGCATTGTGTATTAGCTTACTCAGTGTGCATGAGCAAATGGGTTGTGTCGCAATGCAATCAGTTTTTATTTCACATCACTTTTCAGGGCTCAAAATTAAGGATTTACCAAATTTATCTCTGACCACACCAAATAAGTATTTCTTAGTCACAATTTTTTTGGGAAAATATAGCTGTATAGGTGCACTTTTTAATTCAACAAAACTTTTCTTTAAAAAAACATTACATTTAAAAAAAAAATTATTGTCATGTATCTGAAATATGCACAGTAATCTGTCCAGGCTAAAAGTCCCAGATCAGCAGTTAACTACACATAAACAGGAAGTTAATCTCCCATTAAAGCAATGTTATTATAAAAATATATAATTAAACTATATTAACCAAAATAAATGTAAGCAAAAGAAAGCAGGTGAAACATACCATGTTTGATAATGAAAGGATGATCACGTGCACACGGTTAATATAGGCCTGTTAATAGTCTGTTCAAAGAATCATTCAAATGAAAGCAGTGCTGCTGCTTACAAAAGAAGATGTCTATTTCTTTTTTAAATCTTGAGCTCTTGAAAGCAGCAGGACTGTGGGAGCACGATCATCGCTCTTTGTCCAGTCTATTTCAAAGGGAACCGATCACACCAGTTGCACTTCCTCTAGGCACGGTTGCTTCGCGCAAGTAAACGGGAGCGCGCGCTCTTTTTAACAGTCGCGCGCATCACATCATCTGTGCGCGCGAGTGATCATCCTCTCATTCTGTATTTACCTGCTTTCTGCTCGCGCGAACACAGTTATTTTTGCTCGTGCTACTTCTTGATTCTAAGATCACATTTGCACGAATATTGGGCCACACTTATTTTCAAACCCTGCTTTTAAGAAAACTACAATTTAATAATGATTTCCAACCAGCCAAAAGGGCTAGTGGAGGTGTCTGTCTAACCTGCCAGAGCTGAAATCTACCCACATTTGGCGGGTGTTAATGTAAAGCCCTGTATATATATATATTAATATATTTTACTAGCTATTTTTCAAGACACTTCTATACAGCCAAAAGTGACATTTAAAGGCTTAACTAGGTTAATTAGGTTAACTAGGCAGGTTAGGGTAATTAGGCAAGTTATTGTATAATAATGGTTTGTTCTGTAGACTATCGGGGAAAAAAATGTAGCTTAAAGGGGCTAATAATTTTGACCTTAAAATGGTTTTAAAATGGACCTTAAAATGGCCCAAATAAAACAAATAAGGCTTTCTCCAGAAAAAAAAATATTATCAGACATACTGTGAAAATTTCCCTGCTCCGTTAAACATCATTTGGGAAATATTTAAAAAAAGAAAAAAACATTCAAAGTGGGGCGAATAATTCTGACTTCAACTCTGTGTGTGTGTGTATATATACACACAGCGTGTGTGTGTGTGTGTATGTCTATATGCAAGTTCCAGATCGGAAAGGTGAATTATGCACGATAGCACTGTGCATGATATATAAAGCAATGAAATGAGATTTTATGAGATACCTTTGTTGTCTGCAGCAATGAAGCCCAGAATGTTCTCGTGGCGCAGCATGATGGTCTGGTAGATTTCAGCTTCTCGAAACCAGGATCGTTCCTCACGAGAGGAGAAGATCTTGACTGCAACGTCTCCTCCTCTCCACTTCCCTCTCCACACCTCACCGAAGCGGCCTTTACCGATGATCTCCTGCAGGACAATGGTACGAGCCACAGTCCTCTGCACAAACAGCGGCAGACCTGCAGAGAGAGTCACAACTTATTTATTTACAAGTGTTTTAATGCCATATCAGCAGTATTGACTTTAATAATGTCAACATTGGTAATACATAATTTTATAACATAACAGTTTCTTACTAAATAAATAAGATCTTTCGGTGCCACTTTATATTAAGTGGCCTTAACTAATATATAGCTACACAGAAAATTAATAGTTAGTTGCAATGTACTTATTGTCTAGCTACATATTTTTACATTGTACTTATGCTTGATTAAATACATGCATGTAATTAATTTATAATTACACTTTTGACCATCCCTTACACCTTAACCCACCCTTAAACCTACCCATACCACTAAACCTGTGCCAAACTCTACTCGTATCCCACCTCAAAGGCACTACAAGTGTTTTGCAATACATTATGAACACAGTAAATACACTGTATTTATATTTTGATGTTGTTAAGAGCACTTAATATAAAGTGGGACTGATCTTTCAATTTAGTCACTGATAAATATTGTACAATTCTTCCAGGATATACCCTATGAAACATTTTTCTGAATAAAAACTTCCTCTAATACATTTTAAAAACATAATCTATTAAAGTGAATTTCATAGTCAAAATATTTTTACACAAATAAAAAATTGGTTTCTCTTCCCCTTTCAATAAATGAGAAAGTCTGAAAACACTGATCGTATGAGGGAATTATAAGTTCATATGTTCATCTTACTAAGTATCACATGATTTCAGAAGACTTTAGTGCATGAGCACGATTATGATCATCAGCCAAATAGTTTTAATAAAAAAAATAAAAACATTTATCATATAAAATAACAATTACATAATATCTAAATATTAGATAGATTAAAAACTTGAGCTTTTTTGATGCTTCAGTACTAAAATTGTCAACTGAAAATAAATATTAAACACAATTTATTATTTATGCATATAAAAAAATTATATAATAAAAATATATTTATAATAAATCACATTTTATTTTTAGGTCTAAGTAGTAATACTAATAATAAAACAATTCAACACAATTTATGAAAATACAGGCAGTGCAGAATTATTAGGCAAATGAGTATTTTGAGCACATCATCCTCTTTATGCATGTTGTCTTACTCCAAGCTGTATAGGCTCAAAAGCCTACTACCAATTAAGCATATTAGGTGATTTGCATCTCTGTAATGAGAAGGGGTGTGGTCTAATGACATCAACACCCTATATCAGGTGTGCATAATTATTAGGCAACTTCCTTTCCTTTGGCAAAATGGGTTAAAAAGAAGGACTTGACAGGCTCCGAAAAGTCAAAAATAGTGAGATATCTTGCAGAGGGATGCAGCACTCTTAAAATTGCCAAGCTTCTGAAGCGTGATCATCGAACAATCAAGCGTTTCATTCAAAACAGTCAACAGGGTCGCAAGAAGAGTGTGGAAAAACCAAACCAAAAACCAAGGCGCAAAATAACTGCCCATGAACTGAGAAAAGTCAAGCGTGCAGCTGCCAAGATGCCACTTGCCACCAGTTTTGGCATATTTCAGAGCTGCAACATCACTGGAGTGCCCAAAAGCACAAGGTGTGCAATACTCAGAGACATGGCCAAGGTAAGAAAGGCTGAAAAACGACCACCACTGAACAAGACACACAAGCTGAAACGTCAAGACTGGGCCAAGAAATATCTCAAGACTGATTTTTCTAAGGTTTTATGGACTGATGAAATGAGAGTGAGTCTTGATGGGCCCGTGGCTGGATCGGTAAAGGGCAGAGAGCTCCAGTCCGACTCAGACGCCAGCAAAGTGGAGGTGGAGTACTGGTTTGGGCTGGTATCATCAAAGATGAGCTTGTGGGGCCTTTTCGGGTTGAGGATGAACTCCCAGTCCTACTGCCAGTTTCTGGAAGACACCTTCTTCAAGCAGTGGTACAGGAAGAAGTCTGCATCCTTCAAGAAAAACATGATTTTCATGCAGGACAATGCTCCATCACACACGTCCAAGTACTCCACAGCGTGGCTGGCAAGAAAGGGTCTAAAAGAAGAAAAACGAATGACATGGCCTCCTTGTTCACCTGAGCTGAACCCCATAGAGAACCTGTGGTCCATCATCAAATGTGAGATTTACAAGGAGGGAAAACAGTCCACCTCTCTGAACAGTGTCTGGGAGGCTGTGGTTGCTGCTGCACGCAATGTTGATGGTGAACAGATCAAAACACTGACAGAATCCATGGATGGCAGGCTTTTGAGTGTCCTTGCAAAGAAAGGTGGCTATATTGGTCACTGATTTGTTTTTGTTTTGTTTTGAATGTCAGAAATGTATATTTGTGAATGTTGAGATGTTATATTGGTTTCACTGGTGAAAATAAATCATTGAAATGGGTATATATTTGTTTTTTGTTAAGTTGCCTAATAATTCTGCACAGTAATAGTCACCTGCACACACAGATATCCTCCTAAAATAGCTCAAACTAAAAACAAACTAAAAACTACTTCCAAAAATATTCAGCTTTGATATTAATGAGTTTTTGGGTTCATTGAGAACATGGTTGTTGTTCAATAATAAAATTAATCCTCAAAAATACAACTTGCCTAATAATTCTGCACTCCCTGTATATATATATAAATTAAAATGACTAACCAACTAACTAAATTGAAATTGCAAAAAACAAAAAGACAATTCTATTATTATTATTATTATTATTATTATTATTATTATATATAGGGGTATATCAGGGTTATGATTATTTATTTTACTAACTGAAATAAAATAAAAAACATATTTGGCTTGGAAACTTAACACAAGATTTAGTTGAAGCACTAAAATTACTGGATCTAAAATAAAAAAAATAATCTATTCAATCTAAAACTCAGCTAAAATGAAATGCTAATTAAAATCTGATCGTTTTTACTTGCACAAATACACATGCTTACAAACTACACAAATGTTTTCTTAAGTGATCCTAACCTGAGCCTGATCCTGAGGTGGAGAGGTCATAGATGAGGTCCTGCAGGGTCTTGTCCTTGGCCAGGAACATGTGTTCGGTGCTGGGATCCTCCACCTCCAGCCTCTGCCGGTGCCCGTAGGCCCGCTGGTGGTGCTGGAAGAGGAAGAGTCCCAGCAGAACCAGCACACACAGCACAAACACGGGCCCCGCCACCACCGCCGTCAGCTCCACCGGACCCCAGTCCTGCCCCACACCGGGACCATTCGTCACTAACAGGGACAAAAAAAAGGATGTTAGACCCTTTAATGATATGGAATATTTAGACCCTTCCATGATTTTTGATGAAGAAAGCTACATTCACACATGTGCTGAGAACTGTTTGACCAGGCTGTGAATTAAAGCTAATAATATTGTAAATAATGTTCAGTTTCTTACACGGAGTGATCGTTTCACTCAGTGTGTCATCAGGAGCCATTGATTATTGATTTGGTCTCATTTGTATGTTTATTTTTCATTTAAAAATCCAACAGACAGACAGACGGACGGACGGACAGATGGACAGATTTAACTCGGTGTGAACTATCTTTCATTTTAAATTAGTTTTAATTTGATGCTAGCATGAATTAACGTGTTAAGATGTTTCTAGTATGAATTAACATGTTGTTAGCATGATTCTAGCATGAATTAGCATGTTGTTAGCATGATTCTAGCATGAATTAGCATGTTACTAGCATGATTCTAGTATGGTTTAACGTGTTTTTAGCATGATTCTAGTAATAATTAGCATGTTGTTAGCATGATTCTAGTATTAATTAGCATGTTGTTAGCATTATTCTAGTATGGTTTAACATGTTTTTAGCATGATTCTAGTATTAATTAGCATGTTGTTAGCATGATTCTAGTATGAATGATCATGTTGTTAGCATGATTCTAGTATGAATGATCATGTTGTGACCATAAATCTAGTATTAATTAGCATGTTGTTAGCATGATTCTAGTATGAATGATCATGTTGTGACCATAAATCTAGCATTAATTAGCATGTTGTTAGCATGATTCTAGCATGAATTAGCATGTTACTAGCATGATTCTAGTATGAATGATCATGTTGTTAGCATGATTCTACTATGGTTTAACATGTTTTTAGCATGATTCTAGCATTAATTAGCATGTTGTTAGCATGATTCTAGTATTAATTAGCATGTTGTTAGCATGATTCTAGTATGGTTTAACATGTTTTTAGCATGATTCTAGCATTAATTAGCATGTTGTTAGCATGATTCTAGTATGAATGATCATGTTGTTAGCATGATTCTAGTATGAATGATCATGTTGTTAGCATGATTCTAGTATGAAACGCCCCCCTAAAAAAAAACAATACTAAGAGGTCACCGATCATGCGCAGTACAGGTTTTTTTTTTTTTCGCGGTCATTTCAAATATAGGATCATTAGCTCCGATGGATAAAGAACCTACCGCGGTGGATAAAGAAGGAAAAAACAATCATACAGGTTATTTTTTTTGTTTTATAATGTTATATTTTAACATTCATTAGCAAAAACAGTCGACAACGAGAACTGTAAACCTTCATTTGTAGCCATTTGTTTTACCCCGTTTACTGTTTTACTGAAAACTCAACATGGTTGTACAACAATAAAGGCTCGGGGCTTTTGTACTTTCATGGTAAACCACAAAATAATAATAATGCTTGTGGTACATTAGATTAACCGTGTTTTTGTTTAAAATGTGGTAATCAGTCCTGTTTAAACAAATTAATACCACATTTTTCTGTAATAAAGCGTGGTTAATTTCTCTGACTCGATCTTAGTTAATTAACAGAACGTATATATTTATTTTCTATTTTTAATTAAAGTCATCATACACAAAACACCTGGGATCAGGACAAGTATCTGATGTTAAATTTAATAAAAGAGATCATACATGAATCACCTGGAATCAGGACAGGTATCTGATGTTAAATACAATATAAAAAAGATCAAACATAAAACACCTGAGATCAGGACAGGCATCTGATTTTATTATTATTATATAATTATCAGACACAAAATACCTGGGATCAGGACAGGTATCTGATGTTAAATTTAATAAAAGAGATCATACATGAATCACCTGGGATCAGGACAGGTATCTGATGTTAAATACAATATAAAAAAGATCAAACATAAAACACCTGAGATCAGGACAGGTATCTGATTTTATTATTATTATATAATTATCAGACATGAAACACCTGAGATCAGGACAGGTATCTGATGTTAAATAATCTAAAAATTATCATACATGAAACACCTGAGATCAGGACAGGTATCTGATGTTATATAATATAAAAATGATCAGACATGAAACACCTGAGATCAGGACAGGTATCTGATGTTAAATAATCTAAAAATGATCAGACATGAAACACCTGAGATCAGGACAGGTATCTGATGTTAAATAATCTAAAAATTATCAGACATGAAACACCTGAGATCAGGACAGGTATCTGATGTTAAATAATCTAAAAATTATCAGACATGAAACACCTGAGATCAGGACAGGTATCTGATGTTAAATAATCTAAAAATTATCAGACATGAAACACCTGAGATCAGGACAGGTATCTGATGTTATATAATATAAAAATGATCAGACATGAAACACCTGGGATCAGGACAGGTATCTGATGTTAAATAATCTAAAAATTATCAGACATGAAACACCTGAGATCAGGACAGGTATCTGATGTTATATAATATAAAAATGATCAGACATGAAACACCTGGGATCAGGACAGGTATCTGATGTTAAATAATATAAAAATGATCAGACATGAAACACCTGGGATCAGGACAGGTATCTGATGTTAAATACAATAAAAGTGATCATACACGAAACACCTGGGATCAGGACAGGTCTCTATATTACAGTATTAATCTGACAGGTATCTTAAGTGACTTTGTTTAATATAAAATACACTAACTTCACATGAAACACCTGCGATCAGGACAGCTATTTCAAAGTACTGCATATAAAAGGCATTGGACACGAAACCCCTGCGATTGCGTACAGGTATCTGAAGCAAACGGCTGTTTTCACAATCTGTGCATGATCCGTGACCTATGCAAATTTACAGATAGGCCACGCCCACCTGATGACGTGGTAGCGGTTACGCTGTACTAAAACCCCTGGAAAAAAAGTGCCTGCCATTATCATGATTAAAACACCTGGGATCAGGACAGGTATCTGATGTTACTGTATATAATAGAATAACTATCAGACATGAAACATCTGGGATCAGGACAGGTATCTGATGTTACTGTATATAATAGAATAACTATCAGACATGAAACACCTGGGATCAGGACAGGTATTTGATGTTAAATAATATAAAAATGATCAGACATGAAACACCTGAGATCAGGACAGGTATCTGATGTTAAATAATATAAAAATGATCAGACATGAAACACCTGAGATCAGGACAGATATTTGATGTTAAATAATATAAAAATGATCAGACATGAAACACCTGGGATCAGGACAGGTATCTGATGTTAAATAATATAAAAATGATCAGACATGAAACACCTGGGATCAGGACAGGTATTTGATGTTAAATAATATAAAAATGATCAGACATGAAACACCTGAGATCAGGACAGGTATCTGATGTTAAATAATATAAAAATGATCAGACATGAAACACCTGAGATCAGGACAGGTATCTGATGTTAAATAATATAAAAATGATCAGACATGAAACACCTGAGATCAGGACAGGTATCTGATGTTAAATAATATAAAAATGATCAGACATGAAACACCTGAGATCAGGACAGGTATCTGATGTTAAATAATATAAAAATGATCAGACATGAAACACCTGGGATCAGGACAGGTATCTGATGTTAAATAATATAAAAATGATCAGACATGAAACACCTGAGATCAGGACAGGTATCTGATGTTAAATAATATAAAAATGATCAGACATGAAACACCTGAGATCAGGACAGGTATCTGATGTTAAATAATATAAAAATGATCAGACATGAAACACCTGAGATCAGGACAGGTATCTGATGTTAAATAATATAAAAATGATCAGACATGAAACACCTGAGATCAGGACAGATATTTGATGTTAAATAATATAAAAATGATCAGACATGAAACACCTGGGATCAGGACAGGTATCTGATGTTAAATAATATAAAAATGATCAGACATGAAACACCTGGGATCAGGACAGGTATCTGATGTTAAATAATATAAAAATGATCAGACATGAAACACCTGGGATCAGGACAGGTATCTGATTTTATTATTATTATATAATTATCAGACATGAAACACCTGAGATCAGGACAGGTATCTGATGTTAAATAATCTAAAAATTATCATACATGAAACACCTGAGATCAGGACAGGTATCTGATGTTATATAATATAAAAATGATCAGACATGAAACACCTGAGATCAGGACAGGTATCTGATGTTAAATAATCTAAAAATTATCAGACATGAAACACCTGAGATCAGGACAGGTATCTGATGTTATATAATATAAAAATGATCAGACATGAAACACCTGGGATCAGGACAGGTATCTGATGTTAAATAATCTAAAAATTATCAGACATGAAACACCTGAGATCAGGACAGGTATCTGATGTTATATAATATAAAAATGATCAGACATGAAACACCTGGGATCAGGACAGGTATCTGATGTTAAATAATATAAAAATGATCAGACATGAAACACCTGGGATCAGGACAGGTATCTGATGTTAAATAATATAAAAATGATCAGACATGAAACACCTGAGATCAGGACAGGTATCTGATGTTAAATAATATAAAAATGATCAGACATGAAACACCTGGGATCAGGACAGGTATCTGATGTTAAATAATATAAAAATGATCAGACATGAAACACCTGGGATCAGGACAGGTATCTGATGTTAAATAATATAAAAATGATCAGACATGAAACACCTGAGATCAGGACAGGTATCTGATGTTAAATAATATAAAAATGATCAGACATGAAACAACTGGGATCAGGACAGTTATCTGATGTTAAATAATATAAAAATGATCAGACATGAAACACCTGGGATCAGGACAGGTATCTGATGTTAAATAATATAAAAATGATCAGACATGAAACACCTGAGATCAGGACAGGTATCTGATGTTAAATAATATAAAAATGATCAGACATGAAACACCTGAGATCAGGACAGGTATCTGATGTTAAATAATATAAAAATGATCAGACATGAAACACCTGGGATCAGGACAGGTATCTGATGTTAAATAATATAAAAATGATCAGACATGAAACACCTGAGATCAGGACAGGTATCTGATGTTAAATAATATAAAAATGATCAGACATAAAACACCGGGGATCAGGACAGGTATCTGATGTTAAATAATATAAAAATGATCAGACATGAAACACCTGAGATCAGGACAGGTATCTGATGTTAAATAATATAAAAATGATCAGACATGAAACACCTGGGATCAGGACAGGTATCTGATGTTAAATAATATAAAAATGATCAGACATGAAACACCTGAGATCAGGACAGATATTTGATGTTAAATAATATAAAAATGATCAGACATGAAACACCTGGGATCAGGACAGGTATCTGATGTTAAATAATATAAAAATGATCAGACATGAAACACCTGAGATCAGGACAGATATTTGATGTTAAATAATATAAAAATGATCAGACATGAAACACCTGGGATCAGGACAGGTATCTGATGTTAAATAATATAAAAATGATCAGACATGAAACACCTGAGATCAGGACAGGTATCTGATGTTAAATAATATAAAAATGATCAGACATGAAACACCTGAGATCAGGACAGATATTTGATGTTAAATAATATAAAAATGATCAGACATGAAACACCTGAGATCAGGACAGGTATCTGATGTTAAATAATATAAAAATGATCAGACATGAAACGCCTGAGATCAGGACAGGTATCTGATGTTAAATAATATAAAAATGATCAGACATGAAACGCCTGAGATCAGGACAGATATTTGATGTTAAATAATATAAAAATGATCAGACATGAAACACCTGAGATCAGGACAGATATTTGATGTTAAATAATATAAAAATGATCAGACATGAAACACCTGAGATCAGGACAGGTATCTGATGTTAAATAATATAAAAATGATCAGACATGAAACACCTGAGATCAGGACAGGTATCTGATGTTAAATAATATAAAAATGATCAGACATGAAACACCTGGGATCAGGACAGGTATCTGATGTTAAATAATATAAAAATGATCAGACATGAAACACCTGAGATCAGGACAGGTATCTGATGTTAAATAATATAAAAATGATCAGACATGAAACACCTGAGATCAGGACAGGTATCTGATGTTAAATACAATAAAAGTGATCATACACGAAACACCTGGGATCAGGACAGGTCTCTATATTACAGTATTAATCTGACAGGTATCTTAAGTGACTTTGTTTAATATAAAATACACTAACTTCACATGAAACACCTGCGATCAGGACAGCTATTTCAAAGTACTGCATATAAAAGGCATTGGACACGAAACCCCTGCGATTGCGTACAGGTATCTGAAGCAAACGGCTGTTTTCACAATCTGTGCATGATCCGTGACCTATGCAAATTTACAGATAGGCCACGCCCACCTGATGACGTGGTAGCGGTTACGCTGTACTGATACCCCTGGAAAAAAAGTGCCTGCCATTAGCATGATTCCAGTATGAACTAACATGTCATTAGCATGATTGGCATATGAGTTGCATGTCACTAGCATGTTAGAATTATTAGCATTTGATAGCACAGCTAATCACAGTCTATGGGACAGTTGCTAGGGTGCAGTATCTGGTAGTTAGGGTGTGGCTAGAAAGTTAAAAGTTCATCAGTGATTGGCTGCTGGCTAGACTGAGTTAAACGAGGCCAGACTCTAGGCTGTATGACAGTCTAATGGAGAGCTATGAGGTCACAGTTTGATCCAATGTTAAGTCAATGACAGTCTTTTGCAATGGAAGTCTATGGGATAGTTTCTAGGGTCCTAAAAGTGGTTGCTAGGGCGTGGCTAGAAAAGTTAAAAGGTCATCAGTTATTGGCAGTAAGGTAGCCTGAGTTAAATGAGAACAGCTATAAGTGTGTGTGATAGATCAAGAACCAATCATAAATGGATTCAGCTCATAATCTTCTTTAATGTTCTACTGAGGAAACAAACCTACATCTTGCATTACCCGTGGGTGAGTAAATTAACAGGAAATGTTGATTTTTGGGTAAACTACCCCTTTAACTAAAGCTGTTTTAGTGTGCTGCGACTCACCGATCGGTAGCCTGAGGTCGATGCTGTTGCAGTAGTCGGTGTAGCAGCAGTGTGTGTTCATCAGACCCTCAGCGCTGAGGCAGTAGAACGGCTGGCCTGGAGGAACCAGCTTCTCCTTGTGGATGCAGAGACGCACATGCTGCTCCTGTCCTTCAATGACGGACGTGGAGGCCACACACGCGCCGTTCGTCTCGCACTTAAAGCCATCTCTCTCGCAGTGTGGTGCGGTGCAGTTACACAACAGAGCTGCAAACACAACACAAGAGACACAAATGTATTCAATCATGTGTTGCATATCATATATTTTTATATATTTATATAAAATATATATATTTATATAAATATATTTATATTTATATATCATGCACAGTGCTATCGTGCATAATTCACCTTTCCGATCTGACACACACACACACACACAGTTGAAGTCAGAATAATTAGCCCCCCTTTGAATGTTTTTTTTCTTTTTTAAATATTTCCCAAATGATGTTTAACAGAGCAACTTTTCACAGTATTTCCTATCATATTTTTTCTTCTGGAGAAAGTCTTATTTGTTTATTTCAGCTAGAATAAAAGCAGTTTTTAATTTTGCTGGGATAATAATTATGACTTCAACTGCATATTAATCTCAAAAACTGAGTGAGAGAGAAGGAGAGTTCAGAATTTATTGCCATATCAGCTTCTCTGGCTATTTCATGGCAAAAATAGATCAAATTGACACCAATTTTATAAATAGCACTTTTTATAATACTAAAAACACTATTATAACAATAAAACAACATCAACAGCAATAAATAATACATTCAATATAAATCTAGAACAGTTTAAGATTTACTTTTGATAAATTTTTGAAGGATTCACATTTTAAAAACAGTGAACTGTTTGAACATTGAGCTGTAAATGGAAAAGCAGATGTGTATTTCCAACAGCAGGGGGCGACAGAGATCAGCACTCGTATACTGTACACAACTGAGTAAAGAGCATTTCTGCAAGAATAATTGTTTTTAAAAATGAGTCCGAATAGTCAGACAACTGTTTTATCATTATGTGTGTTTTATATGCATTATGTTGTTTAGGTAAATGTGATTATAAAATATATATATATATATATATATATCAGTGTTTCCTCTAGGATTTTTTCCAGCTGTGGCGGCAGGACTTTTTTTTTTACACAGATCTGCCAACTATTTCAAAGACAAATATTACACGCAGTATAACAAGTCGAGATAGCATTCATGTAATACGAGCATGCGAATCTCTTTGCTTGCGCGCCGATTTCCTCTGTTCGTGCACAGAACTTCTTGCACGCACTCAAATTTACACGTTCAAGTGCAGATCTTCTTGTGCGCTCTCCAGTAAGCGCTGCTGAAGCGCGATTTAGTGTGTTTTTGTGCGTTTTCCGACATTAACGCGTCCTGAAGTAAAATGAAACAGCTATAAACTCCAGCAAGATAAAGTCATTGTATGCAGAGCCAATGACCTTTATCAATAAAGTATACTCATGGAAACTGTGTTCATCTTAACTGAAAGATACGCGGTGTTTGCTAGACTCACGCACCTGTCAGTCAGTCTGTCAGAGAGTCAGTCAGCATGTCACCTTGAACAAATAGCGCACAGCACTACGGTTACAGAAAAGTTTGCGCTGTTTACCTCTCATATGTTTTGGTGCGATTATAATCCGCTATAAAAAACACAACTAAATGTTTTAAATAAGAAGCTGTAATGTAGCCGTGGCGGGAAGGATTTTGGCGTGGCGGCCCGCCACGACTGAATGAATGTAGCGGAAAACTTGTATATTATTTAACATTTAAATGTGCCTTTTTTCTAAAAAAACCAAACAACATACATGCCAACAATCAAATATAATAATCATTAGTGGTATAAGGGATCACAAATTTGCAGTTCTGACCACACTATGGTTTTTTAGTCACGGATCGGACCATTTTTCGGATCAGTAAAAAATGGAGGAGACAAATGTCATTTGCTTTTTATTTATACAAAAATATTACTGCAAAAAACACTGCTTTTAACAAACAGAACCTAGAACCTGTAATTTTAATGAAAAATAAAAACCAAGAAAGAACCGGCTGAAAAAAGAAAAGTATTCAATATGATCTTGGCTACTGTTGCTGATAATGCTAAATATAGAAATCAAACATCTTGTACAACAGATCATATTTATCATCAATTAATGATTCAACAATTCACACATAAAACTTCATGTTTCATTATAGGTGGATGACCTTTTTGAAAACCCATTCAGTGACATCATTTTGACGGTTGTTTGTCGCTATCTGTTGGTTACTCAATGTAATTGCTTTCACCAGCGTCAAACATTCAGCGTCATGTTTCATTAAACAGTTTAATCTTTACCATAAACATCAGTGTTTATATCTGAACTATAAACTGTTCTCCCAGTACTTCTGCGTTAATTGTTTGTAACTCACTGAAAGTGTAAAAACTTGATCTCTCTCGACGCAGATTGAATGTAGCGCTTTGAAGGATTAATAAACATATGCAAATCATTATCATTTAACATTCATGTTGCGCGGGTTTGAATTGAGATCACGATCTTTTAATGTCTAATTGTGCAGTTTTACACTGAATGCATCAATGCAGGCTAATTAGGCAGTGCCAGAAAACACCTTAAATCAGAAATCTCAAATAAGAAAGCATTTAGGTAGATCCCACCTCAACTTTTTCCATCATGATTATATCTTACAGGGAAGTCAAAATGCTTTCATACGCGTGATTTGAATGACGTGGGAGGCGATCTCTCTGCTATTGTTATAATGTTGGATTATCTACACATTCAAAAAAGTGTTAATCCGCGGGTCATGTGCGTTCCGAACCGTGGGTTGTGATCCGTACGAATAATAAAAATAAAACTCCTAATAAAAATATAAATAAAATAAAAGCACCTTTTAATTTATTGCATGATAAATATATTCTAAAACCATTATACTTGAAACCAATTAATATTTTTCATGATAAAAAATGTGAAATTAACACAATTTTAAATATGTACATTCCATATAATTGCATACAGAAAACAATTTATAAATATTATTACATTATCCAACCATTATTTATACATAAATTAGTGTAAAATACAGTTTCATGGCTGGTAAAGATTAGTGGATCATCTTTTATGATCAAATTAGTTTCTGAAACAGAATATTTTTTTCGGTTTACCACACCGGACAGGATTACGATGATTTATTTCTCTTCATTAAATTTTTCCTGGTTAAAGACTCAATCTTCAGGTCTGTCCAGACAGACATGATTGAATCAAACTGGGAGCAGAGCACATTTATATGGAGTCTGCAGACGGTCTGAACTTGTGGCCTTCAGACGTCATTCTTCTGCAGTGCAAACACAACTCATCTGAGAAATAAACAATGGCCTGCAGAAATCTGCTACAAATACACGCATCTGAATTGAGGGTTTGAGTAAAAAAAAAAAAATTAATAATAATAATAATAATAATATATATATATATATATATATATATATATATATATATATATATATATATATATATATATATACACACATACATACATACACATGTTTGAAGGTGTGAGGGAATTATGCATTAAATTAAAAGTAGGCCTATTATAATATAAAATATCGTATTTCTGACAATTTTCTTTATAATTTAAATTATGAATTACAATATCGCAATACTACTTGGTATTGTGATACTTCAGCTGGTAAAGTATCGTAAGATTAATTAATAGTATTCACCACTGTTTACTGAGTGTAACCACAGATACAGGGACACTGGAGCATTTTAAAGCCACAATTCATCAGCGGATCGCTTGTATGTCATCTTATAGACAAACCAGCTGATCGACGTGACTCTAGTGTCCCTGTATCTGTAATTACACTTAGTGAACAGCGGTGAGTTCGGTGAACTGATGACCTTCACGGCCAATCACAGTCATTTCTGTTGAGCATGTGAACACAATGGCAAATCAGCGCTGTTTAAGAAAGCACTCAAATGTTAGCGTGAAAATAGGTGTTTTTAAAATGTCAGTATCGATTGGTATCGAATTCCAGTATTGTGACAACCCTACATCACACTCGAGCTGCACAATTAATCGTAAAAAGATGGCGATCTCGATTCGACCCCTTACACGATCTTAATCCAGCATTTATACGATTCTGCCAATCATATTTTCAAGTTCAGGAAAAAAGCAAAGGCAGCCGCACAAGTCTTCACGGTGTTTTACATACAATGTTCAGCAACGTGAACACCTCCAAATGGTGTTGAAAGACTCACATACTGTATTTATAAGGTATAATTCAGCCACAAATGTCATTTCTGTCTTCATGTAATGATGTATTCACGACCGCGAAAACACACGTGAAGTGAGCTGACCGTGTCGTGAGCTGTTACCACAGAGAGGGCGGGCGCGCGCCTGTGAATGATGCCCTTTTTAGTGAACAGAACTTGCATAGGCTGTGAACAACAGGTAATAAAGTTGTAAATAACATTCATTTTGTGGCACAGAGCGATCGTTTGCAGCTTGGCAGCAAAAATGAAACCGAAAGCAGGCACATCATTTAAATAATCATATCGCATTAGAGTTATGATTACGTCAAGCATTTAATATGTTTTTCTTTCATAGCGAACACAGAGTGTTGTGCATTCGAATAAATGTTTAACAGTGTCAGTATAACTAATATAGCATAATGTTGAATATAATGCAAGAGGAAATCTGATAATGACAAATGTCTGATTACCAGTAGAAAAAAAGGTCTAATAATGTTGTCAATGACAGATTGCAAGCATATGTCTCAAAAACAATAATTCAACATCAGAATATGAATAGGCCTAGTGGTATTCTGAAATAACAATAATAATAGCCTACTCATATGAACTTTATTTTACATCTACAGAATCGTGAGAAAATCGTGATCTTTATTTTAAGCAAAAAAAAAAAAAAAAAAAAAAAAAAAATCGCGATTCTCATTTTAGCCAGAATCGTGCAGCTCTACATCACACAGAGGCTCCAAGGTCCAAAATCTTTTCATTCACTGTTCCTCGCTGGTGGAATGATCTTCCCATTCCCACACAGCCCGCTGATTTATTGCTATCATTCAAACCACAGCTAAAAACCCATATAAATCAGACTTAACAGTTCTTATAATCAGCACTTGTTGTGTATATTGCCTCTTCTTGTTGAATCGCTGAATGCCTCCTCAATTGTAAGGACAAAAGCGTCTGCTAAATGACTAAAAGCAGCAAGTCTAGAGTCAAGATTATTTTAATAAAAAAAACTGAACATTTTGTCTTTGAATTAGTCTTCCAAATGAAACCTTATTAGAAAAGAGCCTACAAAGACATAAAAAAAAACATACAAAAAGGTTTTGTGGTAATATTAATTAATTATTTATCAATTCTTACGTTGGCTAATAACATCGACCAGTGTTTCCCCTAGGATTTTTTCCAGCAGTGGCGGCAGGACTTTTTTTTACACAGATCTGCCAACTATTTCAAAGACAAATATTACACGCAGTATAACAAGTCGAGATAGCATTCATGTAATACGAGCATGCGAATCTCTTTGCTTGCGCGCCGATTTCCTCTGTTCGTGCACAGAACTTCTTGCACGCACTCAAATTTACACGTTCAAGTGCAGATCTTCTCGTGCGCTCTCCAGTAAGCGCAGCTGAAGCGCGATTTAGTGTGTTTTTGTACTGAAGTAAAGTGAAACGACTATAAACTCTAGCAAGATAAAGTCATTGTATGCAGAGCCATTGACCTTTATCAATAAAGTATACTTATGGAAACTGTGTTCATCTTAACTGAAAGCTACGCAGTGTTTGCTAGACTCACGCACCTGTCAGTCAGTCTATCAGAGAGTCAGTCAGCATGTCACCTTAAAGGGTTGAACAAATAGCGCACTGCACTACTACGGTTACAGAAAAGTTTGCGCTGTTTACCTCTAATATGTTTTGGTGCGATTATAATCCGCTATAAAAAACACGACTTAATGTTTTAAATGAGAAGTTGTAATGTGGCCGTGGCGGGATGAATTTTGGCGTGGCGGCCCGCCACGGATGAATGAATGTAGCGGAAACCTTGTCGACCGAAGTAGTTTTAATAATTATTATCCCATACAACATACAAAAAAATTCCTTCCTTTCCCTTCCTCTGTTAAACATCCCTGATGAAATATTTGAAAAATAAAATAAAAATAAAAATAATAATCTTCAACTGTATACTGAATTTGTCTTTAAAGAGAACACCAACATTAACATCCTATTCATTTTCAAATTTATTTCAGTTAAATACACGACAATACAAATTTACATATAAGAAATCTAAAAAAGTTCTTCAGCAACCGCCTGACTGATTACATGCCACAGAAAATCTAAATGGAAAACCAAAACATTCGAGCTATCATGGGAAAACAAATGAAATGCTTCAAAACTGTAAAACACAGCTTCATTAATTATCGGCAGCCAGTCATGTAACAAGTTGTGTAAATGAGTTATGCAAGAGCTGCACTTCTCTGATGTGCAACATTGATTTGCCACTTGTTTCATTCTCTGCTCAAGCTCCTACACAATGTGATTATTCAAATATTTCTCCTGACATATGGATAATTGGAAAGTGTGAAGTGAAATCAGGGGGAAAAGAAACTGCTTCAATTGTGTCCAAAATGTTCTCGGCACAGCTTTTTTTTGTTTTTTCGCAGTGCCGAATGCAGGCTGTGGCGTGTTGCACTGATGGCGTGACTGAACACGGCTCTAGTTAATGCCAACACCACTCAATTCAAGCCAAAACACAGAGCGATTAAACAAATTGAGACTGTGATCAATTCACATTAAGAGGATTTGCTTTTACCATATATTCCTGCAATACTAAGTTGTTTATTCTTCTATATACACAGTATTTTTTAACGTTTGAATGGCTGTAGTTCATTGCAGAATGTTTAAAGGAGACCTATTATGCAAAAATCACTTTTATAAGAGGTCTTAACATGGATGTGTGGTAATAGTGTTTAAATATATCCAGCCTCTAATGGTAGGAACTAATTAAATCTATTTTTTATAATCACACTTGATAAAAACAGTCTACAGAAACACTCTGATTGACATTCTCCGCTTGTATGGGTCACTAAAGAGGGAAAGGGCCGCCCATTAGTGACCATCTCTCCCTCATTAGCATAAACAGCCCTGAGTGAGAAGCAGGATTAAAAATGGAGCTTTTGGAAGCAAAAATGAACACTGGAGTCTCCATGGACTTCTTTAGACATAGGCTGCATCCGAAATCGCATACTTCCGTACTATATAGTACACTAAAAACAGTATTTGAGCTGAGTAGTAAGGCCCGAGGGCCAGATCAGGCCCGCAAACGGGTTTAGTCTGGCCCGCGATATGATCCTGTAAAGTATAAAAACGAGCTGCAATTTTTCAATAAAAGAAACTGCTGTTTCAATAGTGTCCACTGGATGGCACAATTGCAAACTGTTCATTTCATCCAATCCAGAAGCCTGAATCAGCGTCAGTTTGACAGCCTTCTCAGAGAGAAAGACAACATCTATGCCCTGCCACACCACAGTGAGGTGTTCTCACAAGGAAACGTAACTATTTTACGTTTTGTCAGTTTAGTTTAGAGTTCAGTTGTACAAAAATGTATGATGTAAAAAAGGAGACATGGCACCCAACACACCCCTCCTAAACCCAACCGTCATTGGTGGATAAGCAAATCGTACTAAATTGTATGAATGAGATCGTACGAATTCATATGAATTACCCACTAAATCAAAAAGTTACGAATTGCTGTGAGATCGTGTTGTCCTCACGTTCCAGCTTTGTTTTATGCTGATCATATTAAAACAAAGAAAACAATCTGAAGTTGTTTATAAGTTATATATACCATGATTTTACCGGTCCAGCACACTTGGGAATAGATTTTCCTCCATGTGGCCCCCCCGAGTTAAAATGGGTTTAACACCCCTGCGCTCCACTATGCCATGATGCACTGCAAGAGAATTCATGAATGGGAGTGAAACGATGCAACTGACGTGAGTAGGTCACATGATCATGACAAAATGGCGAATGTAGTTCGTCCAAGTTCCATTAATACTACTTGCATTCATACTGTATAGAACATACTTTTCTAATGGTTAAGTAGTACATTTAAATTCAAATGCAGTACGTACTGAGTAGTAGGCGATTTTGGACGAAGTCATTGTCAGTTTTTCCACACAGATAACGCCATGTTTTGAATCTGCCACTATGCTAACACTGTAATGCTAAATGTAGCTCCGCCCTTTCCTAAAAAGCACACAATCTCATTTGAATTTAAAGCGACAGTCCCCAAAATGCCACGACTAAGATCAAAGCCTAAAGGGGCAGTTTCAAAGACTTATAAAACATTATTTGTAGTCGGCGCCAATAGCCTAGTGGTTAGTGCGTCGACACATAGCACCGAGGTGTTCGCGGCGACCCGAGTTCGATTCCCGGCTCGAGGTCCTTTGCCGATCCTTCCCCTATCTCTGCTCCCCACACTTTCCTGTCTCTACATCTCCACAGTCCTTTTTGATAAAAAGGTGAAAAAGGTGAAAACCCCTAGAAAATAATTTGTAGGCTGCAAAATATATCATTTCAGCATCAATATCGCAATGTGTGGGTCCACAATAGTCATATCGCAGTATATGCAATTTTGAGTTGGGATTATAGTTGATCAGCACAACAGATGGGAATATATGAGATTTGTGGCGTCATTGCAAAGTATAACCATAACAGAGGGACCTTTGTCATTTGCATGCGTTTAAAAAAAAACGCAAGATAACGGCCGTTAAATTACAGAAATTTACTGTAAAATAACAGAGGTCGAATTACAGAAATTATTCTTAATTAAGTTTGTCATTTAATGTCCGTTATTTTACAGTAAATTTCTGTAATTTAACGGCCGTTATTATACTTTTTTTTCCCTGCAATAAACGGTAAAATTACAGATTGTTTTTACAGTGTAGACTATACAAATTCTGTACCTGAATAGTGTTTGATTCTCCAGAAAACACCGTTTATGTGACTTTTTTTCATTGCTCTATTGTAATTGCTTTGCTTGTAATTTGTTTATTATTTTTATACATCCTTTAAACCCTTACAAAAATACCCCAATCATTCAAAATGAATGATTTCTTTCCAAAAAGAGCTAAGCCATCTGGTGAAATTGTGTTCATATCGCAATAAATATTGCAGAAAAACTAAATATCGCAATGGTCAGATTGTTTCAATAACGTGCAGCAGTAATTATTTGCATGATATTTTGAGCTGAAACTTCACATACACACTATAGGGACATCAGAGACTTATTTTACATCTTTTAAAGGGGCATTAATAGGTCCCCTTTAAACTTAGCATCAAGGCTTGTGTTCCACTCAATTATCAGTGGGTTGAATTTAGTGGTATATTGGTTGATAGATGGGATTTCCTGTTATTTACAGCTACAATGTGACATATAGAGACGTGCAATCATCATGGAAGATTCCCCCAGGGCTTAAAACAGAGCGAAACTACTGATGTACAGATGTTATGACGTTGTTTTTGTGGTTGATGTCGCACTTGAGATGACAATCTCTGACAGAGGCTTACAACTGATGAATCGCCAGTCTGTTCTGATCATAGAGACGAAAACATTTAGCTAAATGTCAATTATTAAATGTAACCAACTCATGCCATCATGCATTTAGGATTACTAAATAATTAGGCTTATCAGCATCCACAAACAAGAAAAACATTTTTCATGTGCTTTCTTGTTGAATTCATAGCCTTATCAAAATCGACAGTGTTTTGAAATGGTCTATATTTTGCACATTGAATTAGGGCTGCTGAATTACGAGAAAAAAATCATAATTATTTAAGTCAGTATTATGATCATGATTATGTGAAGAAAAGTCACAAACATCTAAATATTATGTTTAGTAAATATGAGACTCAAATTAAGTCAGTGTTATTAAAGTCATGTGGGCAGTTCTTGTGACTTGGTGTCCCTTCCTAAAAAAAAATATCCCACTTTCATTGCTACAAAAAATGTAAATCAGGTTTGAAAGAATAAAGTAAATGATTGGTAATTGAGAGCAAAAACTACTCGAACATGCATTACATTTTTTAGTATAGTTCATTTTGCAATGGAAATCTGAGACAACCTGCAAAGGATAAAGATGTCCTTGGTCCACATATCCCGCTTCTACAACTTGAATTTGGTTTGGTTGCAAACTAAAACATAAAGCAATTCCAAAAGGCAATATGGAAAATATCAACGAGACTCCGCAGCTTGCTAACAGGAAACAATTTATATCCGGATGGGAATATTAGCCAGTCTGTTCTTTAATCATACAGCCCTTGGGGGGATAATTAGGAACTTTAGTGTTAGTGAACTTGGATTTGTCTGATTTCTGCATACTGAATCATTCTCCAAAAGGAACACACACACACATGGTCAAAGTGTAGGGTATACAGACTATCCAAACTCTCAATGTTTGAGTTCCTTTAGAAAAAAGAAATAGAAAAGGGACTATTTTCTATTCAAAGAACAATTAAATAATGTGATTTCCCTGCATTGCAAGTAAACACCCACACATGTACAAAACACAGTGCCTGTCTGTCTGTGGTCTCAAACTGTTTCAGACATGCAGGAAACCATGAAAGGAATATCCACTAATATTTATGCAAATTCACAGATGATAGATAGGAAAAAAAAATCAAGATCAACAATACAGAACGCCATGTATTTTCTCCACTTTCAGCTTCCAGATATGTTGTTTCAAGCTATACACCAGACAGAAATATGCTATGCCATCATATGTTTTAGTGTGGCATAAATCTAAACTAATATCACAGCTTTAACATCTCACAAAGTGCCCCTTTAAATGTGAAGTGTAGTTGCTCAACCTAAAAAAGGTATGATGAAGATACAGTTTTATGCGAAAGTTTGTGAACCCCTTGCAGATTCAGAATATGCAAAAATGTGAATCATGTTGATAAAATAAGAGAGATCATACAATATGCATTTTATTTCTGAAGATAAATTATACTCATTTGTTCTCAGAGGAACATAAAAGTATATTCTGTTTACTCCTATGAGCAGTACTAAATTATATTACAACAAAGTATACTGTTCAGCTTCTTCTATTGCAGTGTTATCCATTCTGGCGCATCAATGAGCATTTGAACCTTTTTAAATATTTGTTTGAGACCCAAAAGGTGCTGTAAAAATGAAGAATATTTAGGACCTGGAGGATTGTTCTGAAGAAAAGCAGCATTTTAACTGTTCAGAGCAAACAAGGGACTCCAATAAAACCAATAAAACAGTAGATCATCCAGGTAATCACAAATAGCATTTAAAAAACCAAGGGTTCCCAAACTTTTGGAGGGGGCTATAATAATAATTTTAGCTATTTTTCTGTCATGTACTATATAAAAATATAACATGCACTTTGTATGGTCTCTCTTCTTTTGCCAAAACGTTTAAAAATTATGCAAATAGTTCCCAAACTTCAACATAACTGTATGAATATGAAATGTACTTTTTTTCAGTGCACCATTGACTTGATGTCCATACAGTTGAAGTCAGAATTATTAGCCCCCCTTTGATTTTTTTCTTTTTTAAATATTTCCCAAATTATGTTTAACAAAGCAAGGAAATTTTCACAGCATGTCTGATAGTATTTTTTCTTCTGAAGAAAGTCTTTTTTGTTTTGTTTCAGCTAGAATAATAGCAGTTTTTAATTTTTAAAAATCCGTTTTAAGGTCAAAATTATTAACCCCTTTATGTTAATTTTTTTCCGATAGTCTACAGAACAAACCATCGTTATACAATAACTTGCCTAATTCCCCTAACCTGCCTAGTTAACCAGATTAACCTAGTTAAGTCTTTAAATGTCACTTTAAGCTGTATAGAAGTGTCTTGAAAAATATCTAGTCAAATATTATTTACTGTCATCATGGCAAAGATAAAATAAATCAGTTATTAGAAGTGAGTTATTAAAACTATTATGTTTAGAAATGTGTTGAAAAAATCTTCTCTCTGTTAAACAGAAATTGGGGGGGGAAATAAACAGGGGGGCTAATAATTCAGACTTCAACTGTATGTTGTCAACTTGAAAAAGAAAAGCCTCATTTATCCAAATAACTTTGTTTTCAGTAGGCGGTGACAGACATGCACAATGTAAACAAATAATATGATAAATTAGTCCTGACAGCATATGTTTTTAGGTCATTGTAATTTATTAAACGAAGTTAATCATGTTCTAACTTAATTTTATGTTACCCAAGCTGTTTGAAGTCAGTTTAACATAAGTAAAGATTTAAGGCAACCAGGATTTTTTGTAGTGCAGTAATTGTTCTTAATAATAATAAGTGTTTTGCTTTTTTATTATCTGTCATAATCACCCTAAAAATTACCTTCATTTTTTCCATTCTGACTAAAGAATAGACCATTCTGGAGCATTTAACCAGGCTCTTCTCTTTTTAAACTTCCTTTTCTAAAAGCAGGACCAATGCTAATAACTGGTCAGACAAACATCATCTACAACTAGGTATGGACTGGTATAAGTTTCTGATGGTATCATAGCCTTGGATAGAAATATCACAGTTTCACGATATCACGGTATTGTGATTACTGCTCTAAACTTTAGTTTAAGGTTGTTTTTTTAATGTCTGGGTTAAAAAACAACAATTTTCCCCCCATTGAACACAACACATTTTATTTTAAGACACATTTACAATATTTTGGAACAGTAAACATGTCTGGCTCAATAATTCAAATAAATCACTGACTTCTGCTCTCTTCATTAGTTTCTTTACAACACATAAAAAACCCTTACATATACCTAAGGAACAGTACAATAGAAAATTTTTGCAGTTTTAAAACCTTGACTTTTCCAGACCACAGTAAACCTGGAAACTGTTTATCGTCCCATGCACATCTACAACATTTTCAGAATAACAATTCAGTTTTTTCTTATCAAATGCAAAGTTTAGAAGCTGATCAAAAAGCAATGTGCTACAGTAGATGGATGTCCTTTGCTTACTTTCTACATATTCTTGCAAAACAAGTCCAGGTACTTTATTTTCCCTGTTCATGTAATGCAATGACTTAATTTACAAATATTACACATGAAATAATTACTAGTCTGAAGGTTTGATGGATGATTTTGTCATGGATGCACCATCTGTGATGTTTTTATAACACAATACTGAAACCTTTCAGATGACTTTCAGAAGCAGCCGCATCTTCTTGCTTTCGGCCAATTACGGTTTCGAGTTGAGTAATGCCATAAATGATATACCTGAGTGCACACACTCTTCATTGAGGAGACAGATCAAGAGCTATAGATCTGTACTTAAAGATAGTTTAACTTCAACTTCTATTTAAATACAATTATGATTGGTATGTGATCAACTGATGATCAAATTAAAAGCCTCACTGAAGTATTTGTCAAGATGCAATGAATGGTGAATGGATTTATTACATGCATACACAGAAGCACAAAGATTAATGTATTAAAATAAAATGTGTTTTTGCTCAAAGTGTAGCTCAATTTTGCTTGAGCAAAATTGAATAAATATTAAATTCAATTACACTGTATTTGTATAGCACTTTTTACAATAATTATCATTCCAAAGCAGCAAGTAAATCTTGCCTGGAACTACTTTTATCTGAATTTAACTGCACACCTAGATTGTATTTCATTTCCTTAGATTCAGGAATTGTTGCAACCAAACCCTCTTGCTGATGTACTTGACCTTTAACTAATGTCAAACAAACCATCACCCACTACTGTTACTGTCACAGACTGTCTAACAACTTCTCAGTGGAAAACTGAACCCCAGACGTTTAGTCAAACACTTTCTTCTCAAGAACACTTTGTGTGACAGATATATGTGGGATTTTCATCTAAATGAAACCCACTTGGTGCAATGATGAGATGAAGATGATGGGATCTTGCATTCAACATAAGGAGTGTGCTGCATTTAAGAAAACATTAAAAAAAAGAAAAAAAAAAAAAATATATATATATATATATATATATATATATATATATATATATTTTAAATATGTAAAATGCAAATTACAATTGTAATAACCATTTACATTATAAAATCCTGTTAACACTGGCAAACTAATTTCGTACCCTACATTTCTGAAATTTGCTCATTATTGTCTTGCATCTCAAGCTAAATAACCACTAAATCAATGCTTCAGTTGTGTTTAAATACTGCAAGCTTCTCATTTGTTTTTATTAAATATTATACAGAATTTATGCTTACTCTTTTATAAAGATAGCATCTATCTATCTATCTTACCGGTCAAAAGTTTGGGGTCAGCACGATTTTTAAATGGTTTAAAATAATCTTCTCCTGCTCACCAAGGCTGCATTTGTTTAATCAAAAATACAGTACAAATTGTAAAATTGTGAAATGTTATTGTACTATTAAATAACCATTCAAAAGAAGTTTATTATTTAATTGAATAATTTATTCCAATGATTTTAAAGATGAATTTTTCAGCTTGATTACTCCAGTCTTCAGTCAGATGATCCTTCAGAAATCACTCTAATATTAATTATTATTATTATTATTATTATTATTATTATTATTATTATTATTATTAATTGCAATAGCAATAATAGCAATACTAACTGGAGCAATAATTTCATTTGAAACTACATACAATAAGAAAGCAGTTATTTAAAATTTCAGTAAATATTTAACAATTTTACTTTTTTTTTTTAACATTTAATAAATGCCGCCTTGATGAACTAAAAAAGTATTTTTTTTTTTAACATGAAAAAAAAAAAATATATAACTGACCCCAAACTTTTGACCGGTATATGTGTATATATGTATATATGTGTATATACACACACACACACAAAATATTGTTTCAGCATCGATATTGCAATGTGCGCATCCTCAATAGGCACTATTATTATTATTATTATTATTAATTGCAATAGCAATAAAAGCAATACTAACTGGAGCAATAATTTCATTTGAAACTACATACAATAAGAAAGCAGTTATTTAAAATTTCAGTAAATATTTAACAATTTTACTTTTTTTTTTTTTTTTTTTTTTTTTTACATTTAATAAATGCCGCCTTGATGAACTAAAATTTTTTTTTTTTTTTTTTTAAACATGAAAAAATAAAAAATATAACTGACCCCAAACTTTTGACCGGTATATGTGTATATATGTATTAGGGTTGGGCCGAAAGACGATTTCATCGTCCATCGCCGATGGCCAATAAACTTCACGATGCTGAGCCGGCATCACGATCCATCGCCCCGCCCCACATGTATATTGATATATAACTTATTATTTGCATGTCACCTTAATAGCAATAACGGTCTTTTCATGAGCTGTGTTATACTTATAGCTGCCGTTTGCACGGCTGACAGCATGGTGAGGACTAAATACATCGTGAGGATTATACAGCACCTCTCGCGCCTAAAATGTGTAGATTCTGTGGCAAACGCTGTTACCTGTAAACCCCGTCCCACAGACTGTACAGTGAATGCTTTAGTTATTTTCATAGTGGACTTGAAGCCACTGGAAGTCTTTTATCCACTCTTGGAAAAGTGTAAATGGTGGATTAACATTCAGCACATGATCACTAATAAGATGTGCCATTATTAGTAACGTTAGAGTTTCTAAAACTAAATCTGTCAGTGTTGTTTTCATTCTCTCTTCTTCAGCGCTTCACATTTCCACGGTTGTAGCTCCTGTCATGTGAAGGCACTGACTGAGTGATTGACAGCTGATATTAACCAATCTATTCGCGTTCAGTTCTAGCGCAGTGGGCCAATGATAAGAGCACAAAGGCGGGGCAAGCAGTGTTGCCAGATTGGGCGGTTTTGAATCCAAGTTTCCAAGTTTGCGGGTAAAAAATAACATAGGCGGGTAGTAGATATTTGGGCGGTATTGTAAAGGTACGCCCGCTTGCCCGCGATCTCCCGTAACCCCCCCCCCCCCCCCCCCCCCCCCCCCCCCACTATTCGTGTAATTTGGGACCGTTCCCCCCCACTTTTCGTGAAATATAGGACGATCCAACCACCCCTCATACATTTTGGAGCGTTTTTGGGCTGGAAAAAGTCAGCTACATCTGGCAACACTGGGGGCAAGCAGTCCGGGCTTTTTTTACTTCAGCAAGTTCACAATCAGTTTTAATCTGTTCCTGAGCGCTGCGTTTGGCGTCTTTAGGTGCAAAGATGCATCCTGCATAAATGTCTCCTAAATCTGCGCACGCGGTAAGGATTTTCCAGTGAAAACAGGTCGCACATGCACTAGCACAAATGCTTTTAAATATATATTTTAGGTCGCGTAAAATTTCGGGCGCATACGTAGAAACGGTCGAGCCCTAGCATCTTTACTTGTTATTATTTTCTCATAATAATAGTAATAAAATAAGGAAGTTATCATTAATCACAATACAAATTACAGTGAACTCCAAACGAACTCTCGTCTGGTCTCCGCCACCAGCTGTGGGGAAAAGCCACTATGACACAGATCACTCTACCTATTCATGCCAGAGTCCCGCGGAAAAAAAGTGATTGACAGGTGGTAATTTGTGTGTAACTTTATTTATTTATGGTTTGGTTATGGGTAAAGCAAAGACCATGTGGGTCAGGTAGTGAAAACGATAGGCTGCAATTATTAAATTCGTTATGAATTATTGATATTTAACAACAACCACCCCCACCCCGCCTACGACGACGATACCATCGTCCATCGCCGATGTTCACATTAGACATCGTACGATGCCAAATTGGTCAACATCGCCCAACCCTAATATGTATATGTGTATATATACACACACACACACACACACACACACACACACACACACACAAAATATTGTTTCAGCATCGATATTGCAATGTGCGCATCCTCAATAGGCACATCGCAAGGTATGCAATGTTGATCCTGAATTATAGTTGACCAGGAGCTAGAATTCTATGTAATTACTGTATTTATAGTACAGAATTCATCCGATTTAAGCGAAAATTTTTTTTAGAAATTCTTACTTAGAATGTTTGTCTTTTTTCTAGTCTACAAATATCTATATTTCAAAGTAAAAACACAATATTTTTACTTACCCCACTGGCAGATACTTTTACTTGTTTTAAGGAAAAACTCCATAATTTTGACTTAATTCTTTTGAAGTTGATAAAAAATATATATATATTTTTACTTGAGCTAAAAATGATTAGACATTTGTAAAAGAAACGCTAAAACGCAGAATAAGAAAAGCATTTTTAGTATTGTTTTTATTCAATTCCTGTATCTGAATACTGTTAGATTCCCTAGAAAACCATCAAAATAAAGCTATTCAAGCTATCTTGGGAAACTATTCATATTGCAATATTGATCGCAGAAAAAGAAAATAACGCAATATCAGCTTTTTCCAATATTGTGAAGCTATTATATATATATATATATATTTTTTTTTTTTCTCTCTTTCTGTATAATACATTTTTAAGTATTATGCATTTTAAACTTTGTTCAGCAAAGTAAATTGCTTCTAAAGATCATAAGAGAACACAGTGAACTTATCCATCTCAAAAGACAAACTGATCAATCGATCAACAGACAGATAGACGCACTTTATTGAACCCTAAAGGGGAAACTCAGAGCTTTTAACACTGCTGTGCAAGCCCAAGCCTGTGAGCCTTTAATATGCAGAAAACATTAATGGCCTTCTCACAGCGGGTTAAGCAGAAATCTTAACGGTAATAAAGAAAGCCCCCAAGCTATGACTTACCCCATATCAAGCCAAACATGCACAAAGACTAACTGTATTTCTATATGACGCGGAGTGAAAGAGTCAGACCGATATATCTTAGAGCAACAGGGTCACCATTCGGTCATTTACGCCTTTAAGATTTAACCCAATTGTACCAGATGTAGACCCCTGAAAGGGTTCCTATTATACTGCCTCTATTACCCAAGCATTATAATAACCAGCGCTCAGAGGTTATTGTTACTCAACCATATCATCATTCAAAGGAAAGCTGCAGACCTATACTTCAGTCAGCAGACCACACACCTTTCTGTCCTGATATTAACATGTCATTTCACACCAAGAGCAACCATTTACTTGATTTTCCACTGTTCTTAACGTGAACAGAGCCAAGTTCCTATAAGCTTCCCACATACGCAACCTGCAGAAAAGGTATACTGTCTGAAGGCAGATACTTTATAAATAGGTTTCAACATGTAAACCTAATGTTAATAAATAGCAAACAACATTTAGATGCACATGTTTTAATGTAAAACTTTCCCTGTACTAAAAAGTAATATTATGATCATGTAAATTATAAAGTCTCTCATATTTACTTCCTCGAAGCACCCTCCACACAAAAAAACCATTAAAAATAAGCACAAATGTGAAATATATGCAGCAAATGTTTAGCACATCAATGAGAGCTGTTAATAAACAACATTAAATCCAAATGAATGTTACAAATATGACATTCAGGATGACAGAAGAACCCTTACAACTGTATTCAGATTCATATCAACATAAATAGGTGGATCAGAAATACTTTAATCACATGAGCTGATTTTAGTTTTCTAAAGTTATTATGGGAATTCACAGCCACGTATTAAACTACCTTGCTAACCGGCTAGCATGCTAGATCTTCACCTTTATGAGTTACTAACGTAAACCCAGTCATCCTGCTGGATAGTTACTATTTATAATAGGCATATTTATAAAATAAGATTTAAAACACATAAGATAATTTAGTTCCTGACAGAGAGAGTAATAAAAACCGCCGAAAAGGCAGAGTTTATGAGGCCAGTCGTTAAATCCCAGCGCCATGTTGTTGTTGTATTAAACGCCAAACGTTGGTGGGCGAAAAACACAGTTAAATGAACAAAACTGACACAAGCCTGTGAAGGAAACACCGCTGAAATAAACCAACACTGAATACTCACCATCACACACTCCGTTTAATCCCGATAAAACGATCAAAATTCGCAGGATTTGCCGTGGGTCCATCCTTACAGGACTCCCATCGCACTGAGAATGCGCGTGAATACTGTTGCCGCTCGCGCGCTCCCTAGTAGATGAGAGCGCGCTCTGAGCACGCGCATTACACAGACTAGACTGATATGTACAGTAGATGGATGGATCATGGATAGGTGGGTGGGTGAATGGATGGATAGACGGATAGACAGAAAGACAGATAGACAGATAGATAGATAGATAGATAGATAGATAGATAGATAGATAGATAGATAGATAGATAGATAGATAGATAGATAGATAGATAGATAGATAGATAGATAGATAGATAGATAGATAGATAGATAGATAGATTGATAGCATTAAATTGATATTAAAAAGGTACTCAGCAACAGTAATTGGTTAAAATATCGACCTAAAGTTAACCCTTGTGCACTGTTGGGGGATGTTTTCATCCACTTTGGGGTGATTTTAAGTCTTACTTTGACCACAACTTTCTCTGTTTCAGCAAATAGAATAATTTTTGCTGACAAATCTTATTTTGACATATTTTTTGGGGAAAAACTCAATACAATCTGAACAAAATTATAACCCTTTTGTTATGTTCGTGGCTGTTTTTGCCCCGTTGACTTGGCATATACAATACGTATAATACAAACAATGCAAACATCACCTTTTGCACAATAAGAGAATGCCACTTTTAAAGTATTACAATGGTATGACAAAGAGAAAGACAGTGAGAAAGAAAAAAAATACAATAAAATGAAAAAAGGAGAGAGGGCATATGAAAAAAATAATGCAAATTAATGCAGAATATTTAATAAAGCACATGTTTTGGAAGTTTTCATTGCTTTCTTGTTATGAGACTCTGTAATGGTATTCAAGTACAGATCAAATTCTCTTTTAAAAAATACAACATTTGGTTTACATTTAGTATATTTACACTTATGTATAAATACGTTCTTACGTTCTTCTTCTCAGCCACTGGAGAGGAGGATCCGGCCGATGGTTGAACCTAGGATCCAGGTGGAACAATGTGGTTTTCGTCCAGGCCGTGGTACACTGGACCAGCTCTATATCCTCACCAGGGTGCTTAAGGGTTCATGGGAATATGCCCAACCAGTCCACATGTGTTTTGTGGACTTGGAGAAGGCATTTGACCGCGTCCCTCGTAGCATTCTGTGGAGGGTGCTTGGAGAGTATGGGGTCAGAGGCGCTCTGTTAAGGGCTGTCTCGTCCCTGTATGAACAGAGTAGGAGTTTGGTTCGCATTGCCGGCAATAAGTCAGACTTGTTTCCAGTGCATGTTGGGCTCCGGCAGGGCTGCCCTTTGTCACCAATTCTGTTCATAATTTTTATGGACAGAATCTCAAAGCGCAGCCTTGGAGTGGGGTCGGTTCAGGGACCACAGGATCTCATCTCTGTTATTTGCAGACGATGTTGTTCTGTTGGCTTCATCAAACATGGACCTTCAGCATGCACTGGGGCAGTTTGCTGTCGAGTGTGACGTTGCTGGGATGAGAATCAGCACCTCCAAGTCGGAGGCCATGGTGCTCCACTGGAAAAAGGTGGTTTGCCATCTCCAGATTGGGGTAGAGTCTTTACCCCAGGTGGAGGAGTTCAAGTATCTTGGGGTTTTGTTCGTGAGTGAGAGAAGGATGGAACATGAGATTGACAGGCGGATTGGTGCAGCGGCAGCAGTAATGCGATCAATGTATCGGTCCACTGTGGTAAAGAAGGAGCTGAGCCGAAAGGCAAAGCTCTCGATTTACTGGTCAATCTACATTCCTACTCTCACCTATGGTCATGAGCTTTGGGTCTTGACCGAAAGGACAAGATCTCGGATACAAGCGGACAAAATGAGTTTCCTTCGCAGGGTGGCAGGGCGCACCCTTATAGACTGGGTGAGGAGCTCTGTCACCTGGGAGGAGCTCAGATTAGAGGCGCTGCTCCTCCACATCGAGGGAAGCCAGCTGAGGTAGCTCGGGCATCTGCTTGGATGCCTCCTGGACGCCTAGGGAGGTGTTCAAGGCAAGTCCCACCGGGAGGAGGCCTCGGGGAAGACCCAGGACACGCTGAAGGGACTATGTCTCTCGGCTGGCCTGGGAACACCTCGGGATCCCACCCGGAGGAGCTGGAGGAAATGTCTGGGGAGAGGGAAGTCTGGAGTTCTCTCCTAGGATGAGATGAGATAAAAAAAAAACTTTCCAATAAATAAGTATTATTTAAGTATATTAAGTAAATAAAAACTTGATTTAAGGAATTGTTTTTCTTTAATGTAAAACCCCAAAACAACATGTCTATAGCTTAAAGAAACATCACCACAAATCTTTTGGATGTAGTTAAAGAGTGCGAGTGAATCTGAATGACAAATGTTATCAGTGGAGTAGCGCCCTCTCATGCTCAACTTTAGTAATTACAGCTACAAATGCGACACACAACAGACACTGGTCAATCACAGTGTCTGATTTTCACACACCATCCGAATGAAACGTCCCCATGAACTCATTACAAAATCCCGAGATATATTTTTAAACCTTAAAAATCATTTTGAAAGCATAATTGTTGTTTCGAACATTGTGTGCGGAACCATTGTGCACAGTATTGTTTCCTCGTGTAATACCGCTGCTCGCGTGTGTTACAGTGTGAGGTGTCCGTCTAAAAGAAGAGTCATGGCAGCTTCAGACCTCTTTAAAACTTTATTATACACAGTCAACAACCTCCTGCAGCAACACAAATATAAAACTGCGCTGGCGGTGCTCAAAGGCTTCAGGAATGGAGCAGTGTGAGTTTAAATCGGCTTTTATTTTCATGTACGCTCGCTAATAATTGCATTTTTCGTTTTTAAAAATTGTTGTTAATCCATAAATCGCCTTTTGATTACATTTAATATACATAAGGAAATAAAATATGTTCTATCTATCCCTTTTTTGAGCGTAGTAAACATTTAATTTATAATTGCAGCCATATATTTGCATGTTGCTAGTTTTAAACATAACACTGACTGTAAACATTAAGATGTTCGCTGTTTATCCTATATTTATTCTGCCATTGTTGTATTATTATGTCTATTTTCTCAGATATGGTGCTAAAATCCGTGCCCCTCACGCCCTTGTGATGACGTTTCTCTTCAGAAGTGGCAGGTGAACTTTGAACTCTCATGATAAGCTCATTTGTTTATTTTATGAAACAAATAATACTGTAATATTGTATGATTTACATATTTATATTTAGTCTTTTTATGTGCGTACATTTACAGTGAGGGTCAAAAGTCTGAGTATTACAAGTATTATACAGTATAAAGAGTATACAGTGCATCCGGAAAGTATTGATAGCGGTTCACTTTTTCCACATTTGTTCATGTTACAGCCTTATTCCAAAATGGATTAAATTGATTTATTTCCACAACATTCTACACACAATCCCCCATAATGACAGTGTGGAAAAAGAGTTTTAGAAATTGTTGCAAATTTATTATAAATAAAAAACCTGAAAAATCACATGTACATCAGTATTCACAGCCTTTGCTCAATACTTTGTTGATGCACCTTTGGCAGCGATTACAGCCTCAAGTCTTTTTGAATATGATGCCTCAAGCTTGGCACACCTGTCTTTGGGAATTTTTGCCCATTCCTCTTTGCAGTACCTCTCAAGCTCTATCAGGTTGGAAGGGAAGCGAGGGTGTACAGCCATTTTCAGATCTCTCCAGAGATATTCAATAGGATTTAGGTCTAGGCTCTGGCTAGGCCACTCAAGGACATTCACCGAGTTGTTGTGAAGCCACTCCATTGATATTTTGGCGGTGTGCTTTGGATCATCGTCCTGCTGGAAGATGAACCGTCGCCCCAGTCTGAGGTCAAGAGCACTCTGAAGCAGGTTTTCACTCAGGATGACTCTGTACATTGCTGCATTCATCTTTCCCTCTATCCTGACTAGTCTTCCAGTTCCTGCTGATGAAAAACATCCCCACAGCATGATGCTGCCACCACCATGCTTCACTGTAGGGATGGTATTAGTCTGGTGATGAGCGCTGCCTGGTTTTCTCCAAATGTAACCAAGCGGCAACCTCCCGCTCTCCCTCGGGAAGCCAATACGGAAGTAACTAAAACTGCAATTCATCGACTCGCCTTGGGGGGCTGGCTCCATAAAGTCCAAGGGCTTTCTTTCTGCATTGGTAAATTGGCCATTTTTACAGCTGATAAAAACATGTTTACAGCCTGGTACAAACGATGGCTTTGGTGCATATAGCTATGATTACCCTTCATGACAACTCTGAGGGGGGTGAATTTTTTTATAACTCATCCGTTTCGTTTTTATTAGGTTATATTAAGTTTGCATAATTAAGGGCGTGGCCACTTGAGTGACAGCTAGCCCTCGCTGCTCGCTGTCTCGTCACCTCAGCTGATTCTGGCTAATTAGCCGCTGAGCTCGGCAAATAAATCGTGTATTTGTTTTGTTTAATGTTTCTTTACACCTTCATTTGCCTTTTGGAATTATTTCCTGCAATTATCAGATGATATGGCATGCTGTGTGGACTTAATTGTGCTTACAAACCGTTCAAGTTGCCTTCATTTCACAGGTGAGTGAAATGGTATACTTCTATACCATCTCTATAAATGTATTTGTTTTATTTAAGATCATTTATCATTTATAATGTTCTTCAGAGCTGTAATGCACTCCAGAATCTGACAGATTGATAAGCTGTAGGCTATAAAACAGTGATCTGAAGCGTTGTCATACAGCGTTAGTGCTGGATTTTATAAACAGCCTTGCATTTACTAACACAGACTATATCTGAAGTGTTTGATAGTAATTCGCGTTTTCCTCCTGTAGAAAAACGTCATAAGAACAATGTTTAGTGGCTCAGTGTGTTACAGCAGTGTTTTTAAAAGTCTAAACACTTTATTGATATAGTGTACAACCAAGCACATGTGGTCAGAACACAAACGAGTCACAGGTAATGAAGTATTAAGCGTTCTCCCAAAGTAATAAATCTATTTTAATCCAAGTCTAAGCAAAAGGCTTAGAATCAAGCATGCGTCTGTAGCTCCGCTCACTCTCCGCCTCTTTGCCCTTATTTGGTATGCCGCGTTCGGTGCGATGACGCGCTAACAAAATGGCGACGGTTGGCCGCGCCTACTTGTGGCTTCTTTTGCAGTGTTCAGAAACCTATGGGTGACGTCACGGATACTACGTCCATATCTTTTACAGTCTATGAATGTAACGCCTGGCATTCATTCTGAAGAGTTCAATTTTAGTCTCATCAGACCAGAGAGTTTAGTTTCTTATGGTCTGAGAGTCCTTCAGATGCCTTCTGGCAAATTCCAGGCGGGGAGTGTCTTCTGTCTGGCCACTCTACCATACAGGCCTGATTGGTGGATTGCTGCACAGATGGTTGTCCTTCTGTAAGGTTCTCCTGTCTGCACAGAAGAATGCTGGAGCTCAGACAGAGTGGCCATCGGGTTATTGATCACCTCCCTGACTAAGGCCCTTCTCCCCCGATCACTCAGCTTAGATGGCCGGGCAGCTCTAGGAAGAGTCCTGGTGGTTCCAAACATCTTCCACCTACGGATGATGGAGGCCGCTGTGCTCATTGGAACTTTCAGAGCAGCAGAAATGTTTCTGTAACCTTCCCCAGCCTTGTGCCTTGAGACAATCCTGTCTTGGAGGTCTACAGTCAATTCCTTTGTCTTCATGCTTGGTTTGTGCTTTGACATGCACTGTCAACCCTGGGACCTTATATAGACAGGTGTATGCCTTTTCAAATCATGTCTAATCAATTGAATTGACCACAGGTGAACTCCAATGAAGCTGGTGAAACATTTCAAGAATGTTGCTATGAACACTTTGCGGATGCACTGTATGCCTAAGTGTAACCCAGTGTAATCTCTGCTTTCCTTTTGCTGCTGAACAGTCTGAGAGAGAAGTTTCGTGCGATCGCTCAGGCCACATACACTCACTCCAGGAATCTGGCCTGCTTCGTCTTCACATATAAAGGCCTGCAGGCTCTTCAGCAGCAGCTGCAGGGAAAACAGATGCAGTCACACTCCTTTCTGGCCGCCTGTGTTGGAGGATGGCTGGTGTTTGGGGAGAATAACAACATCAACAGCCAGGTGAGGTTAAAAATGTCTTTGTTTATTACAGAATAAATGTAGTTCAATGAAATGAGAACTCAAAAAGGTTGTTTGTAAAAAGCCAGACATATCAAATGTCAGATGAAAATACAAATCCACTGAATAGTTAATTTAAAATAACAGCATAAATATACTGTATATTTTTTGTTTATAAATTGTTAAATTCACTCCTCTTGAACACTTCAATCTGTCCTTGATTAATTAAATACAATAACATTCAAAATATAACTTTTTATAACTTTTGCGAAAACACGTTTCACCAAAATACTAAATACACATGCTAAAAACTGCTAATAATAATAGCTTTAAAAATAATAAATTCCATTTTAGATTTTATTTAATTTCCATTTTCCATTTAAATACGTTTTTAAAATCTATTATTAATATTATTTTTAAAAACATAAATAAATTGGGCGACGCGGTGGCCCAGTAGGTAGTGCTGTCGCTTCACAGCAAGAAGGTCGCTGGTTCGAGCCTCGGCTGGGTCAGTTGGCATTTCTTTGTGGAGTTTGCATGTTCTCCCCGTGTTGGCGTGGGTTTCCTCCGGGTTCTCCGGTTTCCCCCACAGTCCAAAGACATGCAGTACAGGTGAATTGGGTAGGATAAATGTCCGTAGTGAATGAGTGTGTATGGATGTTTCCCAGAGAAGGGCATCCACTGCGTAAAACATGTGCTGGATAAGTTGGCAGTTCATTCCGCTGTGGCGACCCCGGATTAATAAAGGGACTAAGCCGAAAAGAAAATGAATGAACATAAATAAATTTCATTTTAAAGCACATTCAATAAGAAAACTGTTGGTTTACATGGCGATAACATTTCACAGTGTTTACTATATTGTATTAAATAAATGCAGCCCTGAGAAGAAAAAGAAAAGAAAAATATAATGTTTTAATTATAGGTGGGCATAGATTAATTTTTTTTAAACTAGATTAATCTAGATTAATTTCAAAATTAATCTAGATTAAAATGGCTCATTTGAATTTTGCCGAAGGCATTCAAAATATGTGTGTTACCCAAATAATAAGTCTTTGAGAACAGGTTTCTCAAGCCAGGCGCCGCATTAGACCAGGGGCTCATCTCCTGTTTCAAAAATGCATCTCAAACTGCTTGAGAAACTGTTCTACTATGATAATTGGTGATGAAAATAAATGATGTTCAATAAGATGTACTTGTGTTTACTCACTGTTTATTCAGTTAAACATCAATGTTGAACTGTAGGCCTACATAAGCTCCAAACAGCGATTTTTTTTTTATTACCCTAATCCATCTAAAGTCTAAACTGAACTAAACAGAAATGGAATTAAGATGTGGAGTATGCAGATATTAGTGGCATTATTGAAGTAAACACGGCGGTCTTTAGGACCTTTCGCCATATTTTCCGACAAGATCCACACGCGGCTGTCAGTAAAGGACTGCACACACACACACACACATACACACATCGCGAATTGCGGAAGTTTTTTTTCTTACCATTTGGCATGCGTTATTAAATTCCATAACATTCTCTCCGTATTTGCGTCTAATACCCCACTTTGTCACGAAGGAATGAATGAAATATCCGTGAGTTAAAATGAAACTGCCGAGTGCCGACCTGCAGTTAGAGTCAGGCAGCCTGCTGATTTGATTCAGAAGGGCAGACGGCTCACCGGTCAGGTATCCATCCGCGCTAATAGGTGAAAGTTATCACAGCTTGGGTAAAATAGACCCAGCTCCCAACCTAACTTTGAGAATAGATTAACGGCGATAAGAGTCTCGCGTTAACGCAGCACGTTAACGCCGATAACGGCCTAGCACTAGTTTTAATTTAAAACATTAAATATTCTTACTGATCACAAACTTTGACCGGTAGTGTATTAAAAAGAATAATAAAATAATAATAATAAATATTTCTTCTTGAAAACTGGAGTAATAATGATCAAAATTAAAATAAATAAATAATGAATTCATAATATTTATTTTAAAAATGGTCTTTTAGCTATCTTAAACTAAAAAAAATAAATAAATAGATAAATAAACCTCATTTAATAAGAATATTCTTTTATTTTGCAATAATCTTTCACAATTGTTCAGTTTTTTTCTGTATATGTGATTAAATATTTGCAGACTTTGTGAGCAGTGAAAGATTACAAATTTCTTTAAATATATAAACTATGTTTTTTTACATTGTAAGATGCATTCTGACAGTATCATTTATCCAAAGTAATGCAAATTATAAATGATAGGCACATCAGGTCTTACTGCCTATGTGTGAAATACAGTATCATGTCTCCATAGTAATGCATATTGTCAGTTCCAGGCACGGCTGTGTCTTTTGTCTAACAAATGATACTTTCAGGCAGATTTCTTTACTAAACCTGTAATGGCAGTTTCTGTTTCTACTAATAAGCACGGCCCACTATATTGTGTATTTAACTGCATGCAAGCAGCAGTAGTAAAGAGGTTTTTCGGTGAACGCTACAGCGACGGTAAGTTCTTATTAAAGGATTCTGCTTTGAAGACACCAGAAAATCCTCCTGGTTTTGTCTCTTCTTCAAATTCACAACAGCTTTTTAAAACGTATTTAGAAAAATCTGAATATTTGTAGTAAAAATAATAATAAACATAATAGTAATGCTACTAAAATAATGAGTGAAATAAATAAATAAATACAGTATATACAGTATTTACAAAAAAAGACACACATGTTAACCAAGTAACAAAAGCAGGCTGCAATCTTCATTTTTAATTTCAGTCTAAAATATTTATTGATCTCTAGGGCCAAAACTGAAAAGAAAGCACAACATAAATGTAATACACAACATGGAAATTCATTCATTCATTCATTCATTCATTCATTCATTCATTCATTCATTCATTCATTCATTTTTCTTCGGCTTAGTCCCTTTATTTATCAGGGGTCGCACAGCGGAATGAACCACCAACTTATCCAGCATATGTTTTACACAGCGGATGCCCTTCCAGCTGCAACCCAGTACTGGGAAACACCCATACACACTCATTCACACAAATATACATACACCAATTTAGTTTCCCCAATTCACATATAGCGCATGTGTTTGGACTGTGGGGGAAACCGGAGCACCTAGAGGAAACCCACACCAACACGGGAAGAACATGCAGACTCCATATGGAAATGCCAACTGGCCCAGCTGGGACTCGAACCAGCGACCTTCTTGCTGTGAGGCCACATTGCTAACCACTGAGTGAGCCACCATGCCACCCCACAACATGCATATAACATCTATAATATAATGTGTGTTACTTTGATGTGTTTGTGCAGATAAACATGTACCTGCTGTCCAGAATCCTCTTTGCTCTGTCTCGACTGGCAGTGGAGAAGGGTTTGATACCGCAGCCCAAAAAAGACCCGTTCCCACTGTTCGCCACGCTGGTTTGGGGAATCGTGCTGTGGCTGTTTGAGTATTATCCTCATACGCTTCAGCCCTCGCTCCAGTCCTCCATGAACTACCTCTACCACGACAGCAACACGTGGCACGACATTACAGACTTTCTCATCTATAACAAACCAAAAACCAACTGAGAGGTACTGAAGCCACACTTCCAGAGTCCTGTGGTTGCTAGAAGGGATACCTCTGATGTTAATGAAAATTATTTATGTTATTTATTAAATTACTCATTAATTGTGTTATTAATTTTACAGTAATGTAAAAACAGTATTTATGACAAAATTAAATGATATTATTTATTGAATAATCCATTAATTATATTTTATTAACACCTACCCCTCATAGTAATGTAAAAACTGAAATTATAATGAGAATTATTAATAATTAAATTACCTATTAATTGTATGTTATTAACATCTATCTGCATTCCAACCCTAAACCTACCCCTCATAGTAATGTAAAAATGGTATTGTAATAAGAATTGTTTATTAAATTGCGCATTAATTGTATTTTATTAACTTCTACCCAAACCCAACCCTAAACATGCCCCTCACACTAATGTAAAAATACTAATTATGACAATATATATATATATATATATATATATTATTTATTAAATTGCCCAATAATTGTATTTTATTAACGTCTATCCCTACCCAACCCTAAACATGCCCCTCATAGTAATGTAAAAATGGTAATTATAATGAAAATTGTTTATTAAATTACCCATAAATTGTATTTTATTAACGTCTACCCCAACCCAACCCTAAACATGCCCCTCACACTAATGTAAAAATACTAATTATGATAAAATATATATATATTATTTATTAAATTGGCCATTAATTGTATTTTATTAACGTCTATCCCTGCCCAACCCTAAACGTGCCCCTCACACTAATGTAAAAATACTAATTATGATAAAATATATATATATATTATTTATTAAATTGGCCATTAATTGTATTTTATTAACTTCTACCCCAACCCAACCCTAAACATGCCCCTCACACTAATGTAAAAATGCTAATTATGATAAAATATATATATTATTTATTAAATTGCCCATTAATTGTATTTTATTAACGCCTACACCGAACCCTAAACATGCCCCTCACACTAATGTAAAAATACTAATTATGATAAAATATATATATATAAATATTATGTATTAAATTGCCCATTAATTGTATTTTATTAATGTCTACCCTTCTAGACTTTACTCCAGAGCCTAGCCTAAATAACAAACTTCATTTTTGCTTTTTTATTTTTTTGATGGGTTTAATAGCCTTACATTTTTTTGTGATTCATATGTAAATCAGATTTGTCCAAGCTCATCTGTTTTCAAAATTGTGCATAGTTAGAAGTTGCACAAAATGACTTATTTTGCACATTGTTCAAGGGGTAGTTCACCCCAAAAATGAAAATTTACTCACGGTTTCTTTCAAGTGTTTCCTTTTATCAATTGAAAACAAAAGAAGATAGTTTGAAAAATGTTGGAAACCTGTAAACATTGACATCCATAGTAGGAAAAACATACTATTGAAGTCAATGGTTACCTGTTTTCAACATTCTTCAAAATATCTTTTTTTGTGTGTTCAACAGAAAAAAGAAACTCAAACAGGTTTGTGACAAGTGAAGAAAGAATAAATGATGACAGAATTTTCCCTTTTGTGTGAACTATCCTTTATTCTGCTCTAAAATTATGTTTGCATAGTGGATCAGGGCAGTTTATAATACAGATTAATCATATTTTGTTGTGTTTAGTTCTTATTATTCGCCATGCTAGTTAGTTTGTCTACATAATAGAAGATGATTTATTTACTTTTATTTGTGATTCATATTTAAATTAAAATGACTGAAATGGATTATATTTGCTCCGTTTGTTGTAAAGTTACTTTCAGATTTACTCTTGATAAATCTGATGAGACATCTTGTAATGTTTGCTTGGCTTGTCACCCAAAAGCTCTAGAAATTGTGTTTGCATTATGAAGATTGCTTTAAGGATCTAATATTGCATTGTGACATTATTTCAGATTAGAAATGCATAACGACTGAAGGTTTTAATTACATCGCCTTTATTTTTGACCCACAGGAATCATCGATGTCCAACCGCCGAAGTCTTCCCGCAATTGTGTTTTTATACAAGTTTTGAAGTTCCACTAAATGACTTTTACACATTGTCAAGACTGTAAATGATTATATTTGATTTACTTTCCGCTGTATTTTGGGCTTAATTTGAAAAAAAAAAAAAAAACATATGTAGGAACAGAAATGAAGTCTTTTTAATTCCATATATCATGCGAACGAACAAAAATAAATACTAAATTTACAATGTTTATTTTACTAGCGCACATTTTTAGTTTTAAAATGAATAATTAATCTGTGCAAGTTATTCTACTGTAAAAAAACAGTTTGTTTTGGTAATCTTCAATCAAAATCTGATCATCTGCTCTGGAAAGGCAGTCCTTCTCTGATGATGTCAGTTTGAGTCTGATTGGCTGAAATATGCTTAACCACACCCCACATTTTCTTATGCCGCAGTCACACTAGAGTTTGAGCATGCAAAATTCTGTCGTACGGCGCTGCGAAAAGGGACAGGATTAAACAAGACGATTAGACATTAAAATAGTGAGCTTATATATTATATAATTCTGTAGAGAGGGGTCATGTTTTGATC